>JAABNY020000002.1:27184071-27206776 GCA_015164015.2 Brevimyrus niger | reverse complement strand
CCCCGGCCGTCCGCCACACGTATCCCATTAAACCCTATTCCGGCATCAATAGCATTTATTTGCCAATTAGCGGGGGGGGGGGGCGGTGCCAATGCTAACAGGGGCTAGCGAGCCAGCTCTGGAAATGGGGGAGGGAACCTGTTTGACGGACACGACCTGGTTGGCAGATGAACGTCGCGGGCAGCTGCAAGGAGCCCAGCAGAGCTGCCGCATGATGTAATCTGCTCAGACGGCGCTTTTTAAACCCAAAGGTTAAGCCTAAATGCGCCAGAATCACATGGGCGGACGTCGGTGATAATGGTTCCTGGCGCAGGACCACCAGAAGAGTCACTGCTGTTTATTACCTATGAGCTGACTTTGCATGTATGATGCACTCGTGGGTTGTGTATCTTTCCATTTTTGAGCGCTTGCCTGTTGTGTGTGTGCGTGTTTCATCACGAAAGGATACTTCGCCAGAAATATACACATTAAAGATAAGAACACCAGGCCTTATCGTTTGGATTAGATTGTTCAATGGGACTATCACCAGATAATCTGATTTAAGGCAGTTAAATAAAGACAGAGATACCAAATTAAAGCAGAATGAGAATCTATCAGGTGGCATCAATACCTTAAATCACATGAACATTTGTAAGAGCTAAATACACAACCTACTGATGAATCCTTCATTCATTAAAGCTAATTAAAAACTAAGCTTGGCATGAGAAAAAACTCTGCGACTCCTTTAAAGTGAATATGACGGTGGAGGAGACGCACGGCCTCGCTGTGTTGGCGTGGTAGGCTGTTAGCCGGCCTCACCGTCAGCTGCAGCAGAAGGGTGTGGTACCGCACGGTGAGCTGGGCGGCCTGGCTGCTGGGTCGGCTGCTCACGTGGGCCTCATCCAGAACCTGCTGGGCGAGCGAACCCAGGCCCTCGACCTCCTCCTGGAGGCCCAGCGCCTCCTCCTGCAGACGCTGCACCGGGGAGGTGGGAACACGCAGCGTCAGAACATCGAGGCTTCATAGCCAAACAGAGTCAGAACCTCAAGACAGGCTTTTCATTATTTTCAGAACCAGACAACAATGTAACTACGATCTCCTCAGACAGAAGTTTCTGAGCTCAGTAACTCTGTACTCATTCAGACATCTCCAGCTGTTCATCATGACCGGTCTTTGCTACCCCCCGCCCCCCCCCACCCTTAATCCCCAACCTTGAATGTCTGCAGCTGCTCCTCCTTGGTGCTCTTGTCTGAGTGTCGATGGGCGCGTGGTTGACCTTTGACCTCCATGTCTGTCAGCCACTGCTCCAGACGCTGGAACTGGTGCTCCACCTGCCTCAGCCTCTTGAGGGCTCCGATTTGCTGGGTACGGGCCTCGGCCAGCCGGCTCCGGTATGCCCGCCAATCCTGCTGTACGGTCTCCAGGGCGCGGTCCTCGATCTGCGGCAGGCCCCAGGGTATGACCCGCTCCCGGCTGGCGAGCACTGAGGCCAATAGCGCCTGACCCTCAGAGCAGCGCTCCTCCAGCTCCTGCAGAGGAGGCGCAGGGTTATGCTCTTCCTCACACTCCCGCTCCATTGCTAGATGTCCTTCTCTCTCTCCCTGGTTTTTCTATTCCTCCCTTCCTTCCCCTCTTTTGCCTAGTCCAACTCACCCTCACCCCCCCACTCCTCTTTCTCTCCTTTTCTCCCCCCCCACCTCCTTGCCTCCTCCTCCATATTTTCACTGCTCCTCTGTCTCTGTCTATCCTGCCCCTCCTCCTCTCCTCCTCATCCTCTCCCCAGCACCTCCCCCCACACGCTTCCCCTCCTCCCTCCTCTGTCTCTCCTGCTCTGTCTTACCTCCTCCTGTCTTATCCTCTGCCCCCAGCACTTCCCCCTGTCTGCTTCCCCTCCTCTCTCTCATCTACCCTTCACCCCTCCTCCTCCGCCTCCTCCCATCTTGTCCTCTCCCCCCCCCCCCCCCCCCCCCCCGCGTTCCCCCCCCCCTCTCCTCGCCCCCCCCCCCCCCCCCCCCCCTTCGCCCACCCCCGAATGACATGCACCGCGGACGAGACCTTCATTCTAACCACTGTGCCTTTAAGTGTGCCAAGAGTGAGGTCGCCATCTGCTGGTGGCTGGCTATCATGGCACACCATCCCTTGTCGATGGAACAACGGGTGCATTGAGAGGCCATGCAGGCAGGGGTGGGGGGAGGGACTGCCAAAGTCTGGGGGCTTTCACAGTGCAGATGCCCGCTGTAAAAACCAGCCTGCACACAAGCCCTAAGGGTCTTGCGTTTCTCAATGGGCTTGTGGGGGCATTTGGGAGGGTGCCAAATTGTCTATTTTTATTTTTTTTGCCTCTTTTATTAGCGGCTCAGCTCGCCACAGCGGCGGGTCGGTATTTTGTGAACATGGACAGACTGTGTCACCTGTTGCGGGGAGGGGGGGCATCACTGATGCAGACAGGGTTCTGGATGGTGGTCATATGCCTTCCTGTGACTGACGGCTGCCTCCGTCTCTCTCTCTGTCACATCCTGCGCTCCACTCCCCCCCCCCACCCTCCCCCCAGCTAAAAAAGCTCCTTCTGTCCCCCCCAATTGTGCCTGCGGGCTCTGAAGCACTGAAAGGGGGTGCACTTTTCCATGGCAACAAGAGCCAGCACCTCAAGCCCCTGAGACAGCTGGCTAAGGTGAGCAGAACATTCTTTATCCCATGGGGGCGGGAGTGCGGATGGGGATCTGGGGAGGAAAGAGCCCTCCATATATCAGTGTCTTCCCTGCGGAGGGATGTGATCGGTAACCATGGGTACTGTGCCAGGTTGCTGTGGATTCAGTGTGGCTTGCTCTGTCAGCACACACCTGGGTGGGCGGGGGGGGCATGCCGCTGCCATGTCAGCTGACTTGCCTCTCTGAATGGGAGTATCCCTTCCTGTGTGCCTGGCAGGGTGACGGCATCTGGGAGAGGAAGGCCCGGCAACCACGGCCGGCGGGCCGTCCCTGTTCCGAGCTGCACCGCCACCTGATCACACTGCAGCAGGTGGGCGACGCAGCCTCGGGCGACACCGAGGAGGACAGTGAGGAGGACAGCGAGTCCGACCTCGAGCGGGAGGACCAGGACGAGTCGTCGTCGGGCAGCGAGGCCGAGAGCTGCGCCTCCTCAGAGGCGGCGGAGTCACAGTTTTCCTCCGAGCAGGAGCTGCGTGGAGTGGTGGAGCTCATCACGTACATGCACACATACTGCCTGCCCAGCCGCAAGCATGGCGCTGGGGTCCGGCCCGAGTGCCCCCAGGGCCGGCCGTCTGCAGCCTGCCCCAGACCGCCCCCCCTGGCCGCCCCCGGCTCCCGCCCACGAGTGCCCTTCGCGCGTCCACGGGAGTTCAGGCGACACTCACTGCTCCGGGAGCTTCTGGAGGCCGTCAAGACGTTTGACGTGAGCAAGCCTTACAGACTGCAGAGCCCGCCGTACTGCCATGGCAGGCCCACGGTCCCGGACAGGAAGTCAGAGGCAGCTCCCCAAAGCGAGCTCAAGGACTCCGGGGCCCCCGAGGCCACAGCGGGGCAGCGCTCCTCCTCAGGGGATACCTCCTTCTCCGTCAGGCGCTCTCGACGCCTTGCCTCCTTCCCCAGCCGCTTTGCCAGGAAGTCCCAGGTGGGGCCCGGCCGCCCACGGGCGGAGTCTGTTACCGGGCGGTGCTGTGAGGAGGCGGGGCCGGCCAAGCTCCGCTGCACGAAGCTCCCAGCCAAAGAGACGCAGTGTGGTGGTGGATCCTGCAAGGCCGTGGCCCCGAGGACGGCCCAGCTCGACTCGCCGTGCAGCCAGAATGGTAAAAAGAACAGGACAGAGAAAATCTCCCATCTATTTAAAACAAGTGCAGTTTATCCAAGTGTGTGTGCAAATCAGAATATTGGTTGGATTTCAGTTTATCCCAGTCTTTATGCAAAACAGAATTCCGGTTTAGCCCAGTCTGTGTGCAGAGCAGAATTCCAGTTTATCCCACCTGTATGCAAAGCAGAATAGTAGGTTTAGCTCGGTCTGTAGCTCAGAGATGACTCACTAGAGCGCTGTTTGAGGTATCACTCTTCCATGGTACATCAGCAGTCACTTGACTTTCTGCTTGTGCTGTGGTGACCTCCAACTCCTGTTTCTGATTACAGAGAAACGGTCCCAGCTGTGCCTGCCGCTGGCCCCCAAATCCACAGGGTATGTGTTGACGTCTCTCCTCATCCTGCCCAGAGCCTGCAGCTGGGCTTTGGCTCTCTGTGTTTAATAGGGGTGGCATGAAGAGCTCAGTGTCCCACACATCAACAAATAGAAACCCCAATTACAGAATCCCAATCAGAGATGAGATCTGACTCTCTCTCTCTCTCTCTCTCTCTCTCTCTCTCTCCATCCCTTGCTGATTCAGAGAGCCGCAGTACCCCAGCAAACCTTTCGAGCAGACCCTCAGCGTGGAGCTGTGTGGGACCGCAGGTACCATCCGGAGTCTCTAATTCCCAGGAATCAGGCGGAAAAAGCGCGAGCCCCGTTTGCCCTCAACTTTCCGGAAACAACATGGCCGTCCCAGACGGCTTTGAGGTGTTTTGACGATGCAGGCTGTGCCCGGAAGGTTCCAGCACATTAATGGCATGTTCATTTTGAAGAGGGCAGTACATTAAACGGTTGACAGGATTAGTAAAGTTAGGAAAGACACGTTGGAATAAGCTGAGAAACTGCGCTTTGGGCAGACTGATCTGATTGGCTGACAAGAGCAGAAGGGGGTGGGGGTGGCTCTAGAGCAAAGGTGAGGGTGTCTGGATACTGCAGGCTGGGGTGTAATGGTCTGGGCTATATCCACAGGCCTCACGCCCCCTACCACCCCTCCACATAAGTCCGTGGAGGACGAGCCCTTCAGGCCGGAGGGCCGTGCAGAGGGACCGCCCCGTGGGTCCTGGCTGTCCAGGCCACACCCCCGGAAGCTTCTGGAGCAGACCGAGCTGTATGCCCAGCTGCGAGGGATTAGCCAGCCAGATGCAGAGGGACGGGCACAGGGGCCCGTCCACCGTACATTTGGGGACCACGATTACTGCTTACAGGGGCTGGCAGGGAAGGAGGGCGGGGCTCGGGCGTGGCCCTATGGCGGGCAGCTCCGGGCTGAAGAGCCGCTTACCTCCAACGCCCTGGACAGCCACAGTGGGGAGGGGGAATTGCCCCACTCACCCCAGAACACTGAAGGGAGCTCGACCTGCCCCAGCCCGGACCGCTGCTGCCCCCCCGACTCCCCTGGCCAGCTGAGCTTCAGGTACGGCCCGCGTCCATTGGCCCCGTCTGGGCACCTCCCCACATCTCAAGCGTACGCCGCCCCTCTAACCGGGCAACTTTCTGTCCACAGCCGTGAGGACTCGGAGACGGGTCCTGGAGATGAGCAGAGCAGCCAGGCTTTCGTAAGTGGGGCAGACGGAAGGTATGGGCCCATTCGGAGCACAGGCCCCCCATCTCACGGCCCGTTTCCATGGTGTCATTACCTAGGACGAATGCCAGGTGTTCTACATCCACAACCTGCCTTGCGGCGTCACCCGGGCAATGCTGTGCGAACGGTTCGAAGCGCTGGGGGAGCCTCGGGACTGCAAGATCATTGTCAAGGACAAGTGGGTCACGCCCCAAACCCCCTCCCTCCCCACCGCACTATATGGGCAAACTGTGGCTGTAGGAATGCGGATTAGTATCTGTGCAAATATCTGTCGAATCAGGATGTGACGGATCTCCCTGTTGCTCCCTAAGGGAGAGATGCGGTGTGGTCACCTTCCGTCAGCCCCCAGGTGGATCTGTGCAGAGGCACCGGTGGGAGCTTCCTCCCCGGAATGGATCACCACGGAAGTTCAGCAGGAAGCGCTACATCGATCTAGGTAAGCCCCACTAGCCGACCCCCCCCAACAACCCCACCCCCGTTGCTGGCCATTTCTGCTGGCCAGCACCCTTTTGCATCGCATTACGTTTCTTAACCGTAAAATGTTTGCCGTCAGCGGAACCACTTTTGGCCGCCAATGGAATTTATATTTAAAAATTTTAAAAAAAGGGCCGAAGGAACAATGATTGACTCATATAAAGATAACCAATCAGGTTGTAGAACATTTTTATGTAAATAAAATTCCCATGAGCAGCCAAATGCTGCTCTGCTCCCAGGATCCATAGGGCCGGGTGAAGCTGACCAAGCAGCTGTGGCTATGTCTTTGTGCAGATGAAGCGGGACCTGGACCAGTGAAGAGTAAGTACGACGCACTGGACTTCGACACCCTCTTGAAGGAGGCGCAGAGGAGCCTGCATCGCTGACACGCCTTAAAGCCCCACCCTTAAGACTGGCGCCAGGATGTCAGTCAGGGCACCACCTAATGTTTACATTTTTAACATCCGAACCAGAAGCGGACCGTCACCTCCCTCACGTGGGGGTTTGAGAAAGGCGGACTCAAGGAAAGGGGGGGTGGGAAAAAAGCCTAAAAACTAAAGTACTCTGAACCGCAGAAAGTTGCTTTCTGTGTCTGAGTGTGATCGCCCCCCTGTGGCGAGCCGCCCGTCCTCCCATTGGTCGTCGTCCCGTGCGTGTGTGTGCGTGTCGTCCTGTCTGTAACCCCGTAGTCAGTACTGGTGGAGCCGCAAGCCTCATTCGCCATTTAGTCGTCGTCGTCGTGTGTGGGGAAATTCTAAAGGAAAATAAAAAAAACGCTTTACATGGCAAGCCGTGGGTGTAAAACTGTGTTTCACAAGAAAAGAAAAAAAAGACAACTTAGAGTTTACAGTTTAAAAGAAGAAAAAAGCCCTCGTTTTGTAAACTTAGCGCTTCCTTGATTTCATCTATGCACTTGTCCTGCGGTGATGGTTTTCTCGCTCTTGATCTTCCGCCATTGACCCCCTCTCCCCCCATGCCGCCTGTGAGTCGGACTCGTCCTGACTGCGCCCCCTTACTCCCTGCGTAAAGGTGACAGGCTGCAGTCCCAGTGATGGACCGTAACTGCTCTTTCAGGGCGGACTGTTACATCCCACAGAAATGGCAATTAAAATGGGCCCCATTTTCACAGCAATTAAAACATGGCCAGTTTTTAAGCAATTGTCATGTTTTTGTTTTTGTTCTGACTTCTGTTCTAGCCATTTTTGATGTTTGTTTCTTAGCACTTAACGCAATAACAAAGACACATCCAGTAGGCAAACGCTGATGTTCTTGTTGTCTGGAGACGCTGTTAATAACAAGTATTAAAAGCATCAGCTGTTGTCCAAAGAAGCACTTACCCCGTCACACGAGCGTGATGCCTGTCATCTTTACACTCGCAGGACCTGCACTACTGGTCAAAAGTTTTTGCACATCACATGGTTTTTGCTACTTTTTGATTTATTTCAGAAACTGCAGATTTTCTTATTCTTGTTAAGCACTGGAAGGTTGAGTGAACAACTATAAATGAAAATATAAGTCAAATAAAACAAGTTTCCTTTATATCATAGAAAGAGTATGTAACAGTGCATGTCCGACATCCTATTAAGTGGTTGTGTGGTGATGGCATAGTCAAATTCTAGGCTGTCCTTTAACTTTAAATGTATTAGTTAACCGTTTCATTCCATGAAATAGAGCAGTAGTTAATGTCACTTGTAGAAAGAATGCCTTAAATTTTCTCTGCTGCTATAACTGCTAGAGAAGGTTATTTTGATGAATCAAAGATATGACATTTTATTGCTAACAACAGTACTCAAATGGCGAACATACTGTACATTTATTTCTTAGCAAAGAATATCAAGTGTATTTTAGTAAATGTTAAGTGAGTGAGTAATGCAAATGTAGAAAATCTGTGTGTGAAAAAACTTTTGACTAGTAGAATAGTGCCCTACGTTTAGGCTCTTGTCCCATAGCCCACCCCGCGTAATAATCCCTTGCAGCCTCACCGAGCGGGTTGGCCACGTGGTGGCAAACTGGGAGCGTTGGAATGTTCTAGAAGTCTCGTTCCTAGAGGAAACAGAGGGGTATCTACCTCGTTGTTCTCGCTCTCTTTTTTTACTCTCTCTCTCTTTCTCTTTTCTTTTTCTCTGTGGGCTCGAAGCACTTGCCTCATTGATAAACTCTAATCTTCGCGTCTGATTTTGACACTTAACCTTGTCTGGGTGTGTTGTTCTTGTGTTGTGGTGTGTCAGTCGCTGCTGTTGCCGGGGGTCTGGGGGGGGGGGCGGAGTGGGGGAGAAGCCTTGTTCTCCCCCACCCTTTGTTAATCTTCAGTCCTGTGAGCCCCGGTAGGATGCAGTTTGACCATGTGGGGGGGGGGGGGCTGTCACGGCAGGGCCCCCTCTTTCCACTTTCTACAACTTCTCTTCCTTAACACACGTGAATCGAATGTTTACATCACAGCACCCCCCTACGTGCTAGAGCGCACGCTAAGCACACAACAGCATGTTTGGCGGCACGAAAAACCTCACGGCCCGGCTCCCTGGCTTCATGGCTAAACCACCGGCCCCAACGAAAAGTGCGCCCTCTGCTGGTGCCACCCAGGAGAAACGCAGCATTGTTCCTCCTACTGCGCCTAACGGGTGTTTGTGCTTAATGTGCGGTCTAGTTAACGGCAGGTGGACGTGCAGGTTTACATGATTTAACCTTGTTCTAATGGCTTATAAGATGTCTATGGAGATCCATACTGGGATTCGTCGTGACCGTGCGTTTGGCAGCCAATCCGCTTGAGGGGGTGGGTCACTCACTGTTCATCTGGGGACTGCAGAGATAGCAATGGGCAGGAGGGAGATGCTTTAAGGGAATTCTAGTACTTGGGGGGGTACCGTATATCAATGGGAGATTTTTAAATGAGTTTAATGTCTTTTATTTTTTTAACAGTACAGATGCAATATGTGAGATATGTGATATATATATATATATATATATCATGAGTCAGCCTTGCCAGCCAGTGGGAGGCGAGAAGCTTGTTCAGACATTCTTTAACAGCATAGTTCTCGATTGTATTGGTAACTGACTAATGCGGGTAAATATCACACGTGAATCAGTGCAGTCTCCATTCCCACAATGCAACTGGGCGTCCCACAAAGTCGAGGCCTGTGTGTCTGCTGCGTTTTTTTAAGGCTTCCACTTAAGCTGGGTTACAATGGCATTGACTCCTGTTTGTTTGCCGGCGTTTCAACGGACGCCATGGTCCAGAACGGCCTCTTGCTAAGCTCCCAGCAGCTCTTCCTGCAGATCAGGATGAGGGGAAGCGGGTGGCCAGATCTGAGCCTATTTCAGGTTATTGGACTGGTTTGTTGTCAGGGGTTACTGTTGAGCTGGTGGCTGGATACAGATAAACAGTTAAGAATCTCACAAGGAGAGCCTTAAAGCTACAGGGGGAAACAAAGCTGTCGGTAGCTTTTAATAATACAGTTAAATGTCCTTTAAAATGCTACGTGTTTTATTAATTACTGAAGTAATTTTCAATACAGCCATATTATAAACAGTATATACATATATAGATATATTTGTGTGTGTGTAGATAGATGTATAGATGAATATATAATTTCATATAGAAACCTTTGACCATTTCCTCCAGTGTTCTGAGCACTTTTCAGCAAATTTTAATGACTAACTAAAGTGTTGGGTGGAGGAATCCAAACCTGAACACTTCCAAAGGGAGCCAGACTCTTTAGATCAGTGTTTCTCAGTCCGGTCCTCGCGGACCCACAGATGGTCCACGTTTTTGCTCCCTCCCAGTGTCTTGCCAGATAATCAGCTGGGAGGGAGCAAAAACATGGACTGCCTGCGGGACCCCGAGGACTGGATTACGAAACGCTGCTTTAAGTAATGATTAAAAAGGTGTCCATGCTTTTCACTTCAAAATGGTTATTTACCAAAAAAAAAACACGGATCTGGGCTGCCCCACAGGAGCAGTTTACACATGTCAGACTGTTTGGTTTTCAGTTTCCATCCAGTCCCAGTGATCCAAATCAGGCCTCCAGTGATGGGCCTGGTTCAGTTTTCCCAGTCGTCGCCACAGTGCTGACACTGTAGACTCCTCCCTCTAAATCAGAGCTGCTTTTTCAAATGATAAGCGTTCTGGTATGCGACTGGCCTCACTACTGCCCAGTGGAGCGGAGTCGCTCTTTCATTGACGCGACGTCAGCACTTAATCATACCGTCCTGTGCACTCTCACGTCCTATAGACCTTGCCACGGATTGGCAGGTATCCGATTGTGTTTTCCACTGATCATATCTGATATCCACCAATCATTGCCCGATTTTTTTCCTTTTTTTAAGAAACTTTGTTTTGTTATAAAGTATTTGGCTAGTAAGATTTTATATTTTTTACATACATTGGTTTATTTTGCTTTTTTATTTATATGCTGTTTAGTTTGGATCCTCCTCTGTTGTGTGATTTCATGTCTTGAGAATGTGGAGACAAAGCTTTTCTGTATTTTTGAATTGTTAAAATCTAGTTTCATAGATAATTTTACCAAAATAGCTGAAATTATCTGATGTTATAAATTATATTTTAATTCATGTAAATAGTTTTAAAAAGACTATGGCTTCCTTTTAAACTGAATATGTTTCTCTTGAGAAATTGTTTACATCATTAAAGTATAGAGATGTTCCTCATTTACTGTAAAAAGTACATATATTCATTGATTTGCCTTCAGAGAATAAACATCCTAATGAACAACAGCATGGCTCCTTGTGGTGAGTCTGCTTTGCTGTTTTTCACCTGCCTTTGTGGATGTAATGTGTCTGTGTTACTCCAGTGCTGCTCTTTTCTACAGGCCAGAATGATTGATTCTAAGCTGCAGTACAGCACAGCGGTCTGTGGTCTGTCACTAGTCTCTGAGTGTGTATTTGGTGAGACTTTATAACCACATTACTGAGGTCAAATCCATGGGCAAACCCCACCGAGGAACGCCCCTCTTGCCCCTCCCAGCTTAGCCCGTAACCCATTAGAACGCCATAACCACTCAGTCACTCATGATCTGTTTTTATTTCCACACCAAACACGGCTCCTGCTCTATCCCAGCCTGCTTGAGAGTGTTGGGCTGCTGATGGTATAAACGCTGCATTTGAATTGGATAGCGGCGTTCTGAACATGTGACACTGCATAGTACAGATTCGTCCTGCTGTCTGCAGACGGAGGTGTCAGCTGACTGCGGAGTCTGTCATCTGGAGTCCCGATCTGCGAATCTGCCGAGCGAGGTAGCAGATGTGGTGATTAAGATTTCATTCACTCTGGTTATCGGCGTTCCCCACAGGAACTGGCGGCAATTTTCCGCACTGGTGGTCTCAGATGCAGCCGCCGCTGTCAAACACCCCTAAAGCAAATGGCTCGGATTGCAGCTGCACGGCACAGCACCCTCAGGTGCCGTCTGCCTGCCCTGACCCCCCCATTTCCTCCTCCCTCTCCCAACCTGACGGGGTGCATCTGATTGGCTAGGTTTAAAGGGGCGTGGCCTCATCTGACCAAAACTACTGGGCCACAGAGCTGATTTCTTTCCAAAATCAGGGCGTGCAGACAAGCGGTGTGCAAATGGCATTGTCAGCCACGATTTTTGCTGCCCTTGCGCTGCATCGCACCGTGGAGCGTGTCTGCTAGCAACCGTGTCTGCTGACTAACGTCCACTTCCACATGTATGCAGAGGCGAATTCAGGCCATTTTATCCAGAATCTGACCCATTATCAGCCAGATGTGTGGAACAGATGTGTATTTGCACTGGCACTGGTCACAGTATTGCAGTGATTTACGCTGTTGCATCACACCGCAGACCTGGGTTTGAGTCTCCACATCTGGGAGTCTGCCTATTTTCTTTGTCTCTTTGTAGAGTTTCCTCCAGGTACTCTGGCTTCCCCCCATGGTCCAAAAACATAGTTCGATGCAATGAAGTTGCCAAAGTGTTCATAGGTGTGAATGGTGTGCGAGTGCGCCCTGCTATGGGTTGGCGCCCTGTCCTGGGTTATTCCCTGCCTTGCTGCCTGTAGCTTCCGGGATAGGCTCCCAACAGAAACTGGATGGATCTGGAAGTGCAGTAATTATAACACTAGATCCCTAAATAACAAAAAATAAGCTGTGCTGATTTCTTTGAGAGCTCCACCTATAAAAGATGAGCCTTCAGTGCCTGAAGACACCGTACTAAATGCAATGAGGTGACATTCTCAGTACTAACCAAAAGCTGCTACAGAATGAATGCATGGCTTTCTATGTCCCTCAGTAATCCAGTGGTTCAGTGTAGGCCTCCCATCAATCTAGTTGGTGTATGGTTTCCGGGGTGGGGGGGCTGAGGGCCCACCCAGATCCTCTGGGGGCCTCAGCTGATGATACAGGTCTTGGACTGCTGGCCCTGAGGTGCACTTGCTGCTGCAGTGAAGGAGATATTAGACCATTTCGGTCAGCACAGAAAATCTGTCATTGTGTCTTACAAAGGAAACTGAGAAGATCCAGTTTCTGAGCTTAGCTGATTCAATACGCCCATATAGATAACGTATAGCAGATACGACTCATAAAAAGGCCTTAATCCGGCCAAACCATGCTAGAGTGTTCCAACTCGGGCCCATCCATGCTACAGTGTGAGTCACTTCCTGTTTCCTGTCTTTCCACTTCCTCACCTTGTTTGGCTGTAGCTCTGGTTGCTGCGGCCTCCTCCTTCTGCTTCTTCTCCTCCTCTAACTTGGCCAGCTTGGCTTCGTGCTCCTCCTTCAGGGCGTTCCACTCTTTCCGGTTGTTCAGAAGCCGCTCCAGCATGGGCGTGATCTCCACATGAAAACGGGAGAACTCCTTCCCAGGGAGATGGAGGAGACGGGGATCACCAGGGCGTAAAGGAGTAATATCAACTTTGGGCATTTGGTGAAAATATTCACCTTTCTTTTAATTCAATCCTTGATTAACTTGCATTTATTTTGTTTCTGGTTCCCAGGTGAAGTCAGACTCGGCTGTAATCGCAGCCTGGGGAGTTCTGCAGTGGGTCGTGACTATGAGTCAACATCTGACTCAGGACTCTACGCTGAGCACGAGTTTGCCTGAAGATGCAGGAGAATTTATCACAGGCACAGGGCTGCCTAGCAGGCTCACCTTGTACACGAAAGAGCAGACAAAGTCAATGAAGCCACACTGGAGCTTGGGCAGGTCGTCGGCCTTGTTCCTGTCCATCATCGGCTGAGGGAGAAATGGAAGGTGGCTGTATGAGATGCCATGGCGGACAGAGTGCAGTCAATGCCAAATGAACCCGCTGACTGCTATCGCAGCAAGAAGGAGGAATAGCTGCTGAAGATGCTCCAATTGGACTGACATTGTGATTAGATCAGGGCTCCGATCCAGCCAACAATCTGACTGAATCAGGACTCTCCGGCTAACGTTATGACTGGATCAGGGCCACAAAATAGCCCAGATTCCGACTGGATCGGGGCCCCAAAATAGCCCAGATTCCGACTGGATCGGGGCCCCAAAATAGCCCAGATTCCGACTGGATAAGGGCCAAAATATAGGCAACATTCCGACTGGATATGGGCTCCAATACAGCCAACATTCCAACTGCATTAAAGCTCCGATCCAGTCAACATTCCGACTGGTGCAGGGCTCTGATCCTATTGACATTCCGACTGGATCAAGACTCTGATCCAGCCAAAATTCCAACTGGATCAATGCTCTGATCCAGCTATAATTCTGAATGGATCAGGGGTCCGATCCAGCCAACATTTTGATTGGTGCAGGGCTCTGATCCTATCGACATTCCGACTGGATCAAGGCTCTGATCCAGCCAAAATTCCAAATGGATCAGGGCTCCAGTCCAGCCAACATTCCCACTGCTGCAAGGCTCTGATCTTATTGATATTCCAAATGGATCAGGGCTTCAATCCAGCCAACAATCCAACTGATGCAGTGCTTTGATCTGATCAATATTCTGACTGGATAGGGGTTCTGACCTAGCTGTTCTTTCTAAATTTGCATAGCTGCCCAGAAGTTCTGATGTGCATCTCTGCCTCATTCTCTCTCATATCCCCTCCTTTCTGTCTGTCTGTCTTTCCTTTCTTTCCTTTTTCCTCTTTGCCTCACAATGGGCTGCTGCTCCAGCACAGTCCTCTCCAGGTCACCTTGCTCCCAGAACTCAGCTGCCACTGAGAGCGCCACCTAAGGGATGTAGGTAGCATGATTACACACACACACACACACGAAAAGCAATATAGGTAATGAGTAACAGGACACTGTTGAGCTTGTCCAGGGCAGCGGTGCTGTCACCTTGCTTTGTATCTCCCATGGTTTGGCGATGGCTGATAAGTCACAGGCTGTCATCATCATTGCCCTGCGATGCAGGTGACGGAAGAAGAAGGAGAAGAGGATGATGTGATAGATGATTAGGTGAAGCAGTAAGCCATGGAGGGAGGACACTTACATTATTATCTCCTTCTTTGTTGTCTCTAGCATCATGTACTTGGTCCAAGCATCCCAGTCATCAAAGGTCTTGGACTGGTCCACTATCTTCTGAAACATTGCTCTTTTCCTAATGGGAAAAAATGAGATGTGTTTCCTATGATGTGGAGATCAGGGGTGCTGCTACAGGTTTTGTGTCAGGGCCCCTTCTCACGCAGGAGCCCATGGAATCACCCTAATATTCCCTAACGTTTTCAGTTCCCCCAATGGAGATTGTGATTTGATTGGACAAATGTTAAAAATAAAAAGAATAATAAAATAAAAGCAGAAATATTTCATTGTAGTAGCTTTCTTATGCCTCGTTGAAAAGCTCTATAATTGCTATAGCGGCTCCTCTTCCTCAGCAAGAAGGACCACCTCATGCGCTTGAAGCAGTAACCTCTTGGTGGCGAATCCCTGTCCCAATCCACTGTCTAGCACCTATATTTTTTAAATATGACTGGATCATATTAAACAAAGAGCCGCTCACTCACTTAAAATACAGGGCCAGGTCCGTGGCGATGATGGCAATGTCCATCAGATGGATGACGTGATCGTGCTGCCGCCGGTTCAGGTTCTGGTAGATGTTCAAGTCCTGTGCGAGTTGAAAGCAGCATAGCAGCCACAAAAGGAAGAAGCAGACAAGGGTAGCAAAAGGCACATAGACACTCCTGGAGGAAAAAGTGGGTCCTACCCAGTACTAGCTAAGCATATGTAATAAAGTGGCCATTATGTGCTTATATATAGTGTCTTACATCATCTCTCAGTAACGTCTTCCCAAATTCAAGGTGGTGCCTCTCTAAGATGGAGGAGCCATGGAGTTTAGCCAATGGGTTCCCTGATCTGTGGATAATAGGGTAGAGAGGGCACTGTAAGCATGCAGAGTTATGTACTAGACCTTCTGTAATGGATAGGGTTAGGGTTAGTGTCCTAACCTCAGTGATTACACACATAAATACTGATAAATACTAAGATGTCTGAGGCAACAGACCCATGGGATGTAGAAACTGGGATGGGAAAACTGATTTATCCAGGGTTCCTTTTGAACGGGAACATGAATCAGCACAAGAGGGCTGAGATAGGTGAATGATGGAAAAACAAACCAACAAATGCCATGAACAGGAAGAAGAGGACAAGGGGGAATTGGTGGGACATGTCGCAGGTAGCAGAAATGGACAAATGCTTACAGGGAACCACTTCAACATGCCTTGTTGCCTCCTGTCTCTCTGGGGATATTTCAGTAGATGAAATTCAGCACTTACTTCATCTGGTAGAGATTGTTAGTCCCTCTGTGGTCGATGTCGTGGCAGAAGCCAGCAGTTACCATGGCCATGGCCTCCAGGTCGGTATAATAGCGCTTCAGGTCGCCAGTCTAATGGGATGGAATGGGATCATGGCTGCGGGCTGCATGCAGGCACACTTGGATTCCCTAGGGACCCCCGCTCTAGGGACAGCACTTCCCACAAGAGCTTGTTAAACTTAAGAAAGCCTGAATAATGTTGACTTCAACAGTTTCCCAAGGAAAGGGCAGAGCGAGCGTGTCTGAACGTGTGTGTAAGTGGTTCACACGGCTATCGGGGGATTTTATTTCCAGTCCATACCTACCAGCGAATGCCAACGAAGATCATTCACACTCAGTGTGTCCTATTACTATTCAGCTTATCGCTATAGTGACAAACTATGCTGAAATAACAAATGGATTGTGCTCTATAGAGAGAACGTTACTGAGAGAAATGAGAAACCATTAGCTGAGCTGAGGAGAAGAATTAAAGTTCTTAGCCATAATTCTGCATCTTGCTCCATAAATACTAATCCAGAGTATAATGTTCAGGAGGCCTTCCATCCCAGCCCCTGGGACATCTCCAATTTGACAGCCTACTTCCATGATCCTACTGTTGCAGGGCAGAACTGGGTGTGAAAGATGGAAACCGGTTCCTACCATGAGCAATGTGAACATGGTCTGACCCACATTGAATCCATGTCTCCAGTTGTGGTAGGTGATCTTCCTATACCCCTTACTGAGGGAATACATGAATCTCACCAGTACCTGCAATGAAACAGGTTCTTCTAGATATTTATGGACCTCCAAAGCCACACCGCTGCCTAACATCAGGCCATCTTACTTTTCAATTAAATGCATGTCTCTTAAATACAGCTCCATCAATGAGATCCTGGAATATAAATATTCTATTCACTTTATTTAATTTGTAATCTTTTGACATTATTGGTTCTTTAGTACAAAGTACATGGCGAAAAAGTGCAGGGTTGTGAATAATATACCACAAGCAGCAAATCTCCAAAGCTGAAAGATCTCTTTTTACTATATATTTACTAATCCTTATACAATTGTTACATTCGTGGGAAAAACATGCTGCTGTAAACATTCCCAACAATTAAATCTTAGGATTAGCTGATAATTAGCTGGCAGCCAATCATTTTTCAAAGGTAATTATCCACTGTATGGGCACGGTGAGTCTGGGGCTTATCACAGGATGCACAGGGTAGACACACACAACTGGCATTAATCCACCAAAATTCCACATTTACAAAGCCAGCCAAGGATCAAGTCCACAATTGAAGAGCTGAGATGTGAAGTCAAAGTGCTACCCACTGAGCCAACATGTCACCATATAGGATGGCCATAGCCAGGATTTTTTAAATACTGAGATCAGAAGTGTTAGCCCATTTAAGATGTGTCCTGTAATGGATCGTGGTAATTGGAGTTGCAGATAAAATATTGAGGACTTGACCTCAGCATCCTCAACGGTAGGTATGGGTATGCATATAGGTAATGATGTCATGCTGGAAACACTGGAAAAAGCATCCAGCAGATCTACACACAGTTAGTGCAGGTCAGAGAAGTTTGCCTACGATATGTCTCGAATAAGGGAAGTAGACCGGATGGAAAAATAACATGACATTCTTGTGGCCTCACCTCCCGTGGGATATGGAACTTGTCCACCACTCCGAGTTCATAGTACATCTTGATGCCGCACATGACCAAGTCCAGCTCGCTGTGCTCAAAATCACAGAAGTGGAACTCCAGGATCTCGGACTTCTCCGAATCTGGAAGTACTTCTAACTATGGAAGATGGGAGGAGAACTGAGTCCACAGGCAGATTGAAAGGAGGGGGCTGACCTACATGAAGGCAGGAGATGCAGAGGCCGAAATACCAGGATATCCTCAAGTTCATCCTCATCGCAGTCACAGGGCTCCTTATCGTACACCTCTTTGGTGTTCTAGAAGAGAAGAAGAAGCTGCCATCCATCTTTCTTCATGCTTCTTGATCACTTTAATCATTACGTTATACATGGCGTATATGAAAGTAGTGAAGCGGTGAAAGGCCCTTTATTAGTTCTGGTGTAAGAGCACCACCTACCAGGATATTCTGGATCTCATCCTTCCTGCATTTGACATGATAAAGCACCATGTTCTGAAAGATGTCCTTGCGGTTCTCCAGCTTGTTCATCTTGTCGTAGGTGTCTGTGTTTAGCACTGACCACCCCAGGAACTGGGTGAGTGACTAAAGACAGAGAGGGGCTCCATTTTAGCCAGTGAAATTGCATGTATTTTTAGAAAGAGGTTTTTATTTGTAATGGCAGATTATCATGGACCCTACATTACCTCCATGAGAGTTTCGTCCATTTCATCGAAAGGTTTCCCATCCTTCCTGTTGTAGAAGGTGGCCACGCCCACAATCTCTTCTTTCTTGTTGACGATGGGCATAGAGAGCACATTCTTTATTGTCCAGCCGGAAGTATCCAGGGGTTCTTTCTGTGGGAAATAAAGGGATGAGGTTTTGAATGGTTGTCAGACATCTATAAATCTTACTGTGTTCCTGAACATTTTTTATTTGTGTACACCTCATCACTGAACACACATATGGATTTATGTATATCTATATCTGTCTGTGGAGTTAACTCTATAGCTATTTCAGGTTCTACAGCTCTGGTAATAACACTGCTGGGAATGCTATAATTTCTGCACATTTTAGCATAATTACTTTACACCAACAAGCCTTAAATAAGCCACCTCAGATGTTTTTCTGTAGTCGTATTAGTGCTCTGCCAGCGACTCTGGAAAGGTGCCCCCTGTTAATTTATATTCTTTACATTTGTTTGCCTCAGTGAAATTCATTTCTCATTCCTCTATGAGAGAGTGATGACGGTCAGTGCTCGCGTCCAGATCATGGGTATTAATCACGAGCGGGAGACACGGTCGGGCACCCCTGGCTCTTACTTGGAACTCGAAGAATTCATCCTGCGCTGCATTCATTATGTTGCAGATCTGTGAGACAGAAAAGGACAGAGACAAATGTTCAAAGTTAAGGCCTTCATACTGTTAATTTCAGCAGCCAATAAATGTGAGCGACCCGGCAACCAGCCGCGCTGTGTTAGGCGCCTGACAGCCCCTTAAGGGCCTGTAGGTTGGGCAGAATAAGACCCTCACCAGGCCAGTCTCTGCCACATAGGTGGGCAGACCGCTGACCAGGGCCCAGTGGTCTGCTGGTGGGTTTCTGAGGAAACATCAGTGCATTAGCACAATGTTAGAGTAACATGGGATAGGGGTGAAGCATTATTGCGATTGATACTGCCAAAACTGCGGAGAAAACTGAGAAAGTCTCTCATTTTCTTACGGGATGACTTTGATGTCTTCCTTTCCATGTAGAATGTAATCGATCACCTTGTAGAAGTTGATTTCCTGAAGGAAAACAGATTTTGTGTAATTGTAAACTGGGACGCTTAATTGTTGTTAAGGGCATAGTAACTGAGGATAAGGACACACAGTGCATGCTGATTTTCCACCCTGAGTGTTTCTCTGGTTCTCTACTGGCTCATATGTGCCTCAGACGTGGCTGGGGCAGGTGCAGTGTTTTGGAGGGGGCCACTCACCCTGCCATCCGGGGTCTTAGGGCCATCGTAAGGGGCCACCTCCCCCATCAAGATGGGCCACAGGTCAAAGAATTCCTGCCAAGGGCATTAAAAAAGAGCTCAGCACACATAATACGGACACAGATTCTGCTACTCTAATTAGATAATTACGGAGGAGGAGGTAAAGAGTGCGTGCTGATAGAGCACGTTACCGCATCCACTGCACATCAATCCACCTCAGGGCTGGATGTAGTTTAACACTACACTTAGGACAAAGCAATTGTTAAGGGCCTTGCTCAAGGGCCTAATGGAGTAGAATAACTCCTGCTATTCACAGCATTTGAACTGGCAACCTTCTGATTACTGACACAGATCCCTGGCCTCAGAGCCACCACTCCACCCATATGCATAAAGACACCTACAACTGAGACAGAATCAGCTTTTTTCATTTTCTTCCAAGAAACAAACTTAACAGCAGTCACTCTGTGTCTGACGGCCCCATGACACAACCTCCCCGCAGTTTTGGGTGTAGGGATGTCAGGGTGGATGTAAGTGCCCCAGGATGCTTTTCAGGACCAGGCTGAGAAGCTGCGGTCCAACCTTGGCCTTAGTCATGTCCAGGAGACCCACAGAGTAGCGGTCGCAGTTCAGGAACGCCCTGACCGTGTAGAGCGCCTTGTGGAACTGCCTTTCGATGTCAGTCAGTTCTTCAAATACCTTGCTGGCCGACCACAGCAAAACCTGCACCGGATCATCACAGAGACAGCAGGCAGGGCGAGAGTCTCAGAAAGCTTCTGAAACATTTAAGACATTACTGTTCAAACAGATGAATGGTCATATTAGTAAAAAAAACCTGAGGCCTCTGCACTAACAAGCTCAAAAAGTACAAAAATACAGACTTAGCATTTCAGATTCTGTTTTTCCCACCCTAATAAGTATCTACAGAGTCATAAAGACTCATAAATCATCACACTAGTCCTGTGTGCTTTAATTCAGGTGAGTCATAGTCCTCAGATGCTCACTTGTATGCCTCCTTTCTTTAGGATGATAAATTATACTTGAATATTGTGGCCATTGCGCATGTCTCCGCCGAATGGCGACTGAATCTGATGTGCCAGCGTCTGCAGGGTCGCTAGCTTTTCGACAGAGGCATGCAGACTCACCTGGCCCCTCCGGGTTTCACAGTTGTGCAGGTAGCTCAGATGAAACACCCTCAGCACCAGGTTGGCAAAGTCTAAATATTTCATCAGGGTCTGGATGAAACAACCATGGCCATAAATTAGCAAGAAAGCATGATAGTGGGAACTTCTCCATTTCTGACTGCTTCTGTGGCTAAATAATTTAGGGTTGAAGAAACCACGATGCTTTTGTATTTATTCTGTGTAAACACAGCACATTTATTACCTCTCAACACATGACACACTGGGAAACACACTGAGGCTGTAATTGAAGGTGTGTGTCCCTGATTGAAATTAAAATTAAAAGATACTTTAAGCGCCACATATACAAGTACGTTGGAATTTTTTAGCTTTCACACACCCTATGCTTGCTCTCCATTTTAACATACATGAAGGTATGAGTGGAACTTATGGTCTGGGTGCGGGTAAGCCATTTCTCCAGCAGCCCTGGAACATCTTTCTGAGGGTTAAGGACCATGATGAAATTATTCTCCAGATGGTGGGATTTAAACCAGTGATATCTTGATCAGAGGTATAGGGTCCAACCCCCCCCCCAAATTATGCCTTACATCTGGCTACCAAACATACCTCCTCATCCTTTTTGCTGAAGCAGGGGGCATCCACCTTGTTCACTGCCATCATGACGGCCACCATGTCTTTGCCGTTCAGGATGGGTGTGGCCAGAATGTTCTTAGTCTCGTACTCCGTGAGGGAATCCACAAAATCACTGAAATGGCTGTCCTGTAGATGACAGTATTCAGTATTGAGGTACTCAGTAGTTACTTAGTTATACAGTTCCCAGCCATTTATCTAGCTGCAGGAGCAGATATACTGTTTCTGGGCCAAACACTGATGTAACATTAAAGTTAGCTAGCAAGTCAAATCAGAAGAAGGTATCTAGCTGGCTGGTTAGCAGAACATGCTGCTTCAGCATCTCTTAAATAAGAAAAGTGGTTATTTAATATTTAGTCTAGTGACACACACATGTGTGGTTTGAGTGATGGTAAACACCTCTGCTACTTCTCTATTGTGAAGTGACTCTTTCATCTTGGTAATTAATGGTTAACGGCATCTGGTCCCCTTCCAGGGCAAAAGCTGCCTGTCCAGTTCACTGCCTGAAAAGCTGGATCTTTATGGATCAGCACGTGTTCCTATCTCATTTTTACAGCTTAGTCACCTGTGTGCTAGCTTTCATTTCAGACGAATGAACAAGCGATGTAACTCAGTTAAAATAAAATGAAACACACGTGTTCACAATACCCCAAGTGTTTCTTTTTTTACAGTTCCACCACTTTTGATCATTTAGGGCCCTTGAGCTGTTAAGAAAGGGTTTAATTAATGTTTATCTGACAAATAGCTGAAATAGTGGGGTCTAGAAAAGGTTAAACAATCACTGATAAACACAACAAGATATTATAGGCTGTTTAATGCATTTAAATTATGATTTTAAGATATGAGTCGGTGTGAGTGTGCTCTTTATTCGCTGGCACTGCATTATGGATCGATTTCATTACACACTGATTACTGGTGCATCAGGATTTGTGATATGAAAGTACAGCACAGTTCTGCTGAGTTCAGGAATGCTATTTTGGGGCATGACCTTGTAAAATAATCCAGGATCACTCTAATACAACCAGGATTACTGGGTCATTATCCCTTGACAGTTAAATAACATCATGCATCCCAGAATGCAATAGGCACAAGAGACATGTTACTTGGATTAATCTCACTGCAATAAGGAAAATGGAGGCCAGCAGGCAGTGAGAGTTTTTGTTGGATAATCCAGAAACGTATCCTTCCAAAACCAGTCCACAGTTAGGACTGTCACCTTACTGCAGGAACTGAGGAATGCTGGGTTCGCAGTTAAGATATGGATGTTTTCTAAAGTGCACTAATGAAGCCTGAACCTATTGTCTCGGGCAGTGTTTTCCATCCCGGTCCTCTGGGACACACAGACGGTCCACATTTTTGCTAACTAGCTGGGAGGGAGCTAAAGGCATTGACCGTCGGGGAGTCTAAGGACCAGGTTGGGAAACACTAGTCTGGGGCAGCAGTACCAGGACTCATAAATAAAACTTTTAAGAGAATCACTACCTTACAGTGTTCGACAGACTCATCTCTGGCTGGAGATGTGATGGAGAAGATCTTGAATTTTAAGGATGGGAGAGCAGGAATTACAGCCTTCATCAGTAATAAGGTGGTGGGGGGGGGCACAGCAGGGAGAGCTTCAGTGAATGCTCAGAAACATTAACTGGGTGTATTTACATCTGACACAGGTTCATGGGGGGGGGGGGGGGGTACTGAAGAGCATGTTGTCCGGGCACC
>JAABNY020000002.1:27171101-27184061 GCA_015164015.2 Brevimyrus niger | reverse complement strand
GCGGGTGGGAGGAGGGGGGGGGGGGGGGGGGGAAAGTGGGGGGGGGTGCGGAGGACGTGAGGAACGGGGAGGTGGGGTTTTAGGCGGGGGACGGGGGGGGGGGGGGGGGGGGGGGGGCGTTACTGAAGAGCATGTTGTCCAGGCAACGCCGTTTAACGTGATTATCTCACTGACTCTTTTACTAGAGCTTATACCTGTATATTTATGTGTGTGCAGGCAGAGCTTAGAAGATGCTAAGAAGCTAAGCTAATAAAGGGGCAGGTACAAAGCGTATGGTAAAGCTGGATGCTGTTTTTGCTGTTCTGCACTCTCTGCACCTATCAGACCCATTATCCGCCTTGGAGAGGAGGCAGAGCCAAGTGGATGGGTACTGTGTGGACAGATATGGTGGACAGTCCAGATGGACAGACTGCACAGTAATGATGGCAAATGCTGTGGACAGGCACAATGGACATGCTTGCTCATAGTACCCAGTGGCTCAGCAGCTAATGGAACCATTGCAGCTGGGAAGGGCAGCCCAGAGGGTCAAGGAAAACAGAGGCCGGGGACAGAAAAAAAAGCCCAGTGTGGCTGACAGTCTGCCTTTTTCATGCCCGCCCCCGCTCGTGTTGGTAAGTCAGGCCGCGTGAATTAATTTAGATAGAATCCAACGTCATCCTTCACACATCTTTTCTAACCCACTGGGAAGACGAGGGCCTGGAATGTCTATAACTGTGTATCTCACAATAAAACATAGATCAAACCAGCCAATGATCATCCTGCATTTACAACACATGGCATAAAGATACGTACTGGCTGCAGGACGGGGTGGAGGCGGGACCATTATCTCCTTTAAAGACCTTCTCAAACAATCCAGGTGTAAGATATGCATGGTGTAGCTAACGTTACTTGATGGAGCGAAGCCGTTTCTGTCGCTGCATTTGCTATCTGCCGTGTGATGCTGCTCCGCCAAGACACAGCCGTATGGCTGGAGAAGGGGCCTTGCACCGTGATGGATGTGAGCATTGATTAAACATGTCTGTTTCATCCCACACAACAACCTACCTTACCTGTCTCATACTGCTCTGGCTTCATAAGAATTTAGGTCTGACACCAAAGACTTATGCTGTCACCTAGTGGTGAGAAACAGAGTAGCGCAACTTAAATTTTGCAGCATTGTTTTTCCCTTTCGGATGATTCGTCCCATTTTGTTTGCCAGAATAAGCCGAGGTGAAAAGTTCAGGTCCAGAAAGTACAAATCCAGTCCAAGGTTTTGTTTCAACCAACCAGTCGCATATAAAGAGTCACAGTTACAGAGTACTCAACTGGTTGGTTGAAACAAAACATTGGTTTAGATTTGTACCTTCTGGGCCTGAACTTTCTTCCTTTGAACATAGGACAATTAAAGAATCTGCATCCAGCAAGGAAGGCCTTTTTCTGTTCTACGCTGGAGCAAATACCTGGGTGACATCTGGAACATTGACCGTTTTCTTGGTGGCGGCCACATGGCCCACGATGCCGGTGTCCAGCGGGTAGACGATCTCACAGTCGGGGGCCACCAGGCACTCATCCAGGGTGGCGTCCTTGTGCACACCAAAGAGGCGCGTGGCCAGTTCGGCTGTGCCGTTGCGCTGCCGGTACATGAACAGGCTCATGCGGTCTGCATGTAGCAGGTGGCTGAGGTGTCGCATGAGGTTGAAGATGGCCCTCTCCATCTGCAGGTTTTCCTGCAGGTCCCGCACCAGGTCAAATATGATCTCGCTCTCTTCCACACTGGTCAAGTCGCGGAAGCTGCCGCGGTCCAGCACCGGGGCTCTGTCTCCTAGCAGGTCAGCGATGACCTGCGGCCGGAACCTGGAGTCATAGTAGCTCTTTGCGAAAGCAGGGTTGCTATCCAGAAACTTCTCCACCGTGTCCTTGTCCACCATCGTGATGATTAAGCTGATGAGTCGAGGCCCCCGAAATCACTCTGAGGTGATATTACTCCACACAGGAGAGTTTTAATGCCACTGACCTGCTTCAGGATGTTAACACTCACATTTATCCGTCACACCTAGGCAGCCAGTGGCTTAGAAACAATAAGGATAATTGGGATGGATTTAAATAGTCATGCAAGACTCATCCAATTACATTTTAGGATTATACACGTCACATCTTGTAGGCCACAGAAACATGGGGGCATGCAGAGTGGAGAGCATGAAGTCCAAACAACATGTAGTATGTGGGAACCAGCAGCATGATTCTGCTCTCCTGCAGAAGATGCTTCACTGGAAAGGGAGGAACTTGCAGGCATGTGTCCTACATAGTGGATTTCAGATCTGGAGAGACTTTTCCCAGCAAATGTGTAAGATCCCCTTAGTTCACCCAGGCAAAGGAGCTTTGATGCTCAGATAGTATTTAAACAGCATATACCATAATGAGTCTAAAAGAACATTCTAGGAAAGGAGACTTTATCGATGAGCTGGTTGGCTGTGGGTTTAAACTACAATATGAGTTATCTTTCACGTGGTGTCTGTATGTGTGGATTTAATGACATGGTAGACTGTCTACTGTGGAGGCTGACGCGTCGTGGATTCTATCTTCTGTTGGGATAATCACACAGTGAACTCTGCTGTGATTTCCTCACACAATAGCCCATTTACCATGTGGTTAAACGCCCACTGTATGTGCTTTCATTTACATTTATTTGTGTAGCAGATATTTTTGATCAAAAAAAGATACAACTGAAAAGGGCCAGACAGCCCCTGGGGCAACAAGAGTTACGGGCCTTGTTCAAGGATCAACTGGTGATGGCACTCCACCAAATATGGGATTTGAACCAACAACCCTATAATGATGTGCACAACATCCGAACCCATTGAGCCAAACACCACTTGTTTCCTATTGGTAGACATGGGGGCTCATGTGGAATGTGCAGTATACAAAGGATTTTAGAAAATAATGCAAAACTAAATAGCGAGTAGGAGAGGAGGAATTTGAAATTCCAGGGAGTGTGTCCCCAGATCATGTGAACCTTTGCGCAAACTCTCCCTCATCACGTTCCAGGATGTTGGCGTCTTTGTCCTGTATGCTCTCAGATATCTGAAAAGACATAGCCATCGAGTAAATACCCCACTTTTCTCATGGCAGGGTGCGCAGAAGCAGACTTCTGTGCCCGTGTGACTCTGACGCATGACGCCCTCTGCTCACATGCACGGCTTTCCTGTGTGACGCACTCAAAGTGCAACAATTCAGCCAGACAATAGAGTTAGCACAGGGACAATAAATGAGGTAAGCTTACGCTACATTGCTATTCATAAATTTTGGGCTTAAACTTTCTGAGAAATATTCCAACAAGAAATCTATTAATTATAACCAGTAAATCTATGACCTACGTATGTTGGTCATGAATGCAGTTACACGCTAAAGGGTCAATTAATGTTTGATCGACTCATTTTATTATATTAAAAATTAAAAATAAGTATATAAATATTTCAAGAGTTATTTAAGGATATCATTCCCCTTTCATGTTTCTTTGGGTATCCTTTTACATTTACAAGTATTTTTCATAAATGCTAAGTTTTGAGAACATAAATGTTGGTTATAAACATGAAGTGTGATTTGTGTGAGATCTCATGATAATGTTGCTCCGCCCTTACAGGCACACAACACTGGGCAGTGTTATCTGATCAGGAGCTCAGAGGCCCTTCTCCTGGCCCCTCCGCACCTTTCGCAATGATGGGGCGCCGCGTCGTCCGCGCTCCTGTCATGTGATGCGGGTGCACGCCTTCGGTCCGCAGTTTTTCAGCCGAATTGCTGGTCCAATGGGCGTCCGGCGGGCAGGCTGTCTCTTAAACGGCGGCGCCGGGGCTGCAGGTGAGTCACTTCTTAAGGTCTTTAACGAGTTTTCCCATTTTTATTGTATGCGACGGTGAGAGAATAAGTTTCAGATGCGTTTCAAAACAAATTTGTGTTTGTACATTTTTATCGCTAATTCAAAATTTAGTTCGTCAAACTATCTGCGCTGCGCTGTCCGTAGTGACACGCAGTTAGGATTCTGGGTGTTAAAAGGAGTTTACAGGTAGACTCACCTGGCCGCAGCGCACGCAAAGGAACAAACTGGTTGTTATTGGGGGGGGGGACTGGACCCTGAAATCGCTTAGTCACTCATCTGAACTTGAAACCGGCGCTGACATTCACCTAACCGGGAAAACGATGCATTTTGTATTTAAAAAATCTTAATTATGTTATTATTATTATTATTATTATTATTGAAGAACAGTTAGAATAATTAAAAGCTTCAGCACGTTTCTCCCCATGTGGCACTTTTACATCCATTGCAAATCTGTGCTCATTCACTAGTTGCTTGTAATGATTTCACTTGGAGTCCATAAAGGGGTCCATTGAGGTGAGGCCTCATACGGTGTAAATAGAGCCGCCCGGGCGCTGCTCAGTGGCCCCATTGTGTGCAGCATAGACGCCAGTGTGTTTCCCGCGGACTGCGTGGCTGCCCACTTACCGGAACGCCGCGCCGTTCACGTTGGCTGCACGTGAAGGGGCTCGCGGATGGAGCGCATCTCTCCGCTCATTGGATGTTGTCTTGCGCGCGAAGCTGAAGCGCGGGAAGGTGCGGGGTATCGAGACAGGAAAATAAGCACATAAATTAAAGGAAGGAATGCAGACGTGGTGAGAGGACATTAAATATAACGATTTCAGACGCAACTACATAACATTCTGGAAAAAAGAATCATCTGATAATTTGAGTAACATGAAAACAAATTGTAGACGCTGCTCGTTTTTGTAAAAGTCTTTGCTAACTTTAAATGTGGACGTCTGACAAATTCTTGGGGTTATAAAGACATTAAAGTTTGACCAGTTTCTCTAGGTGTGATTCTTAGGAGATAAGTGTTGGTTTGACCATTTTTTTTCTGGAAATTTCTAGTTAGGGTTTACCTGTTAGTATTAATGTTTGTAACGGTACAGTACTGTATAAATTTTAACCTAATCAAAATACTACCCTATGCCTTCTATGGACTGTATGCTGTAGATAGGTCACACTCCCAGAAAACAAACTGATTATTCAGAGCACATAGTTAAAGTTTAATCCTTTTTTTAATAGAAAAAAAAGTTCTGAAAATGAGTTTGCCAGGATTGCCATCTGGTGTGACACTCACGCTCGCAGACAGTCACGCAAGACATTTTACAGCAAATCTATATTCCTTTATGAGCCTAAAATAACATTATCCCAAAAGTGTTGGGGTAGTTCATAATCTTTACAGACTATTTGCAAGGGGAAGAAAGACCTATTACATATATATAAATGTGTGTGCAGACCTGTTTCAAATTGAAAATCTCTCGCCAGCCAGCTGACCAAAGTTGACAACCCTGGTTTGCAATTTTGCCCCAGGGGTGGGCGGGGAATAAGATTACAGTATCTTGTAAAAGTCCATCAGACAGTGCAATGTATTTTTTTTCCATCCCTGTTTTTTGATAATTGCAGGGATCCTTTTGGAGGTAGTAAACCAGTTTTAATGTTTCTAACCTTTGAGATCATGAGAAGGAGCCAGATATATGAGTGTAGATTTATGCAGTTTCTGTGCATCTAAAGTCTGAAGTTATGGGCCCTTCTTTATGATAGTCACTGCAGATCTGTGCAGGATCCTTATTGACGCACATACCACACTACTGATTGCTGGCGTGCAGGATAGTTGACTGATTTCACTTGGAGTCAGGGAATGACACTTTCTTTTATCACAGAGTCATTTGAGCGCTGAAGAGCATTTAAGCATGGATCCTGTCCTATGGTAAGAGACCTAAAACATGAGCTTGCTCATACCAATTCATTTTTCAGTTTTTAGTTAAATTCAAGTTTCTTTAATTTGTAATCTAAAAATTTTGATTAGAAAAAGCTGCATAGTTTTTGGCACAGATGTTTTTATATTTATAAACAATTGTGTGCATCCCGGCAGCGTGAGTGATGTTCAGTAATGACTGTGTGATCGCATCCTGGTGCAAATTACTCCGTCGTCCAGTTGAGAGATTCTCATGACTGGTGGTGACGGCATGGTGACCTCTAAAAACAGATGCCAGACTGACGTGTCACTTTGCCTGTCTCGCCCAGCTGAAGGGAGAGAGTGATCAAGAAATGGCTGAAGAAGACTCAGATGGCTTGTCGGACGAGGACCGGACCGCCTGCGCACATTTGCCTTTCGTCCTGGAAGTGCTGGAGAAGGAGAAGACGACTTGGAGGGTGTTGCTGAAGCAGGGGCTCCAGAAGCATTGTGCCTGCAGCTCCGCCTGGGCGAGGGAACTATTTCTGGGCTTCTTTCCTATCCTAAGGTGGCTGCCACGCTACCAGCCGAAAGAATGGCTTCTTGGGGATGTGATGTCGGGCGTGATCGTTGGGATCCTGCTGGTGCCCCAATCCATCGCCTACTCCCTGCTGGCTGGCCAGGATCCCATCTATGGCCTCTATACCTCATTCTTTGCCGGCATCATCTACATGTTTCTTGGCACATCTCGCCACATCTCTGTGGGCATCTTCGGGGTCCTGTGCCTCTTGGTGGGTCAGGTGGTGGACAGGGAGCTTGCGTTGGCCGGCTACCTCGCTGACGACGATCCCAACGCCACGGCTGTCTTTGACAACGTGACCGTGGGGCCCGCCTGTGACCGAAGCTGCTATGCCATTAGGGTGGGGGCCACCGTCACCTTCGCGGCAGGGGTCTACCAGGTGCGTCTGAGCAGCAGTCCTTCATGTGAAACTCGGCGTGACTGACGGCATGATGGTTTGAGGCATGTTCCCTCTGCTCTTCAGGTGCTGCTGGCGCTCCTCCAGGTCGGCTTTGTGTCCGTCTTCCTCTCTGACTCCCTGCTCAGCGGCTTCGCCACGGGGGCCTCCCTAACCATCCTCACCTCCCAGGTGAAGTACCTGCTGGGGCTCAAGCTGCCCCGGGCCCAGGGTCCCGGCTCCCTGATCAAGACGTGGGTTCTCCTCGTGAGGAACGTCTCGCACGCCAACGTGTGCGACCTGCTCACCAGCCTGCTCTGCCTGCTCGTGCTGATTCCCGCCAAGGAGCTGAACGAGCGCTTCAAGGCCAAGCTGCGGGCGCCCATCCCCTTCGAGCTCTTCGTGGTCACTGCCGCCACGCTGGCTTCTCACTTTGGGCGTTTCCAGGAGCGCTTCAGCTCGGAAGTGGCCGGCGAAATCCCCACCGGCTTCATGCCGCCCCAGCTGCCCGCCTGGTCGCTGGTCCCCAACGTCGCCTTAGATGCCATCTCCGTGGCCATCGTGGGCTTCGTCATCACCGTCTCCCTGTCGGAGATGTTTGCCAAGAAGCATGGCTACGCAGTGGACGCCAACCAGGAGATGTATGCCATCGGCTTCTGCAACATCCTGGCTTCCTTTTTCCGCTGCTTCACCACCAGTGCAGCGCTGACCAAGACCCTGGTGAAGGAGTCGACGGGATGCCACACGCAGCTGTCGGCACTGGTGACTGCGGTGGTGCTGCTGCTGGTGCTGCTGGTGATCGCTCCACTCTTCTACTCACTGCAGAAGTAAGATGGCCGCCTCTGTCGCCGCCGGTTGGTGTTGCTATTTTGTATTAAGCTAGGGCAGGGGTTGGCAACCACTTTTTTGAATTAAAAAAAACTCCATTGGAGCAGCAGAACTGTTTCACAGACTAGAATGAAAATGGCACGTTACAATTTTTAAAATTGTATTGTGTTTATTTTGTTAATCACTAAACGGGTGTTTCACTGCTTTGATAAAACAATTCGGCATTGGTGAAGGGCTTTCCGTATTTTATGATCTCCCAAGGTGCCATAAAATTGGCAAGAACTGCGATGAACTCCAAACCCTTCTAAACAATGAAAGCTTTCCATCCTGCTTGAAAACCAAAATGTCAATGCAGTCCATACATCAAGAAGCTATACAAAGATGTACAGTTACAAAAATCACATTGAACAGCGAATTTTCAAATTTTACATTAGCCGCTGTAAGCAAACATGTTATATTTTAGACAACCCCAGAATTTCAGCATACAGTATATAGGGACGTTATATATTTTTTTTCTTTCTCCTAGCATATTAACCTGACCAAGTAGCTCTGAATGCATATACCTTTATCTATCTATCTCTAAATGCTTGATGTTCATTTATTTTTCTATTCTGACATTTTGAAAACTTTAGCTGCCCTGTGACATAAATTATTTGAATTTTTTACGATAGCAGTACTGATTTGACCAATTGTGATCCATTGAAATTAGGCTACTAAGAAGAACATCACAAATCACCAGTAGTCAATATGTGGCGTTTGTAGAAGCCTCTTCAAATTTTTTGAGGTGCTGTATAGGCTTTGCAAATGACTGCAATTTTTTTGCCATGCATAAGGGTATGTTCAAAACCGCATATTATACCAGACTGAATTTAATTGGAAATGTACTGTTCAATGTAGTACATACTGTATGTATGCAAGATACTCGGTTTTAGAGCTGCAAGCAGGCAGCCAAAGATCTGCAGGTTGCTGACCCCAGGATAGAGAATCCTGAAATTTTTGTCTTGTCTGTTTTTACGAGCCAGTGATCCTTCCCTTCCTGTCTTGTTAGTGGCTTTCCCACTGCTTGTTCTGGTCCTGAGGATGTTTGTTAATGTAATAATTACATTTTTAGGTGTGTCTTGGCAGTCATCATTGTAGTGAACCTCCGGGGGGCGCTATGCAAGTTTGCTGATGTGCCCCGCATGTGGCGGATGAACCACGTGGATGCCACCATCTGGCTGGTCACCATGGCCACCTCTGCTCTGGTGAACACGGAGCTGGGTCTGGTGGTGGGGGTACTGGTATCTGCCCTCTGTGTCCTGGGCCGTACCCAGCGGGTGCCTGCGATACGTCTGGGCCAGGCCGGCCGCTCAGAGCTCTACGAGGACCTGGCCTCCTACAAGGGGCTACAGACCCAGCCCGGTGTGGCCGTCTTCCGCTACGAGGCTCCCATCTACTATGCCAACCAGGCCCTCTTCAAACGGGCGCTGTACCGGGCCGTGGGGCTGGACCCAGTGGTGGAGAAGGCCCGGCTCAAGAAACAGGAGAAGCGGGAGAGAAAAGAAGAGGCACCTCCCCGCAGAGAGGCCGGGCCGTCCAATGCTTTCCTGCCGAAGTGGACTCTCTTTCACACCATCGTCCTGGACTGCGCCCCAGTTCTCTTTCTGGACACGGCCGGGGTCGGTGCCTTGACGGAGGTTGCTAAAGACTATGGTGGGCTGGGTGTTCGCCTGCTGCTGGCCCGCTGCAGCATGTCTGTGCTGGACTCGCTCCGCAGGGGTGGTTACTTGGACCCCGAGGCTGAGGGAAATAAGGTGGTGTTCTTCACCATAGGTGATGCCATCAATTACGGCCAAAGCCTGGCCTCTCAGAACGGGAATTGTGACACAGAGTGTTGAGAAACCAGAGAAGGAGCACAGCTTCTAGACGGGAAGCATGTCAGGCCGAGTGTGTCACCCCGGAGTCCTCCTGCCTGTCAGGTGTAAGGCTCGGTCGGATTTTTTATGGGGAAAGAGAAACGGACTTCCCATTCTTTAAATGATATTATCAGTATGTTTGTATGGGGAGAAAAGTAAATATTAATTTTGTTTTGCAGAGTTTATACAAATCAGCATTCGATTTATTCATTTAATGAATCAGTTAAGCTAACAGAATTAATTTAAGGAATTTAGCCAGTTTGTAGCTCTATTAAACTAGTTGTACTATGCTATTTTAAGGAACACTGTCTAATCTTTGTGTAAAATAATTCAAAATAAAAAATGTCAAGCATGGTCAAGTTATGCATTAGTTAAACAAATGACCAAATGATGTCTAATTATTGGGACAGTCAAAAGCGGCCCAGGAGCTTTTCATGCCTGTGATGAAAATTAGATGATGATGATGTTCATGGATTAATGCATATGGCAGCCATTACCTTAGCTAGATAGTAATATCTGCTGTTTGCTTCCAGGAGGCTGATGGGGCAGTGGGTCCACGTTTAGGCGTGCCTTTGAAGTAGATCTGTTTGTCCCGATCCCCTCATTCCTCATGCTTTCTTGCGTGGTCTCCACTCGACTATCCAGTCCTGTACTACGGGGAGGTCTTCCATTGCTCATCAAGGCTTAACCTTGGTACAAAGGAGGGACACAAAATTTAATGAGTTTTTTTTTTTTTTTTTGAAGTGCTTAACTCGTCAGGAGGGACCAATTTGACCCCAATTTGCTGCTCATTCTGTGAATCCTGTCCTGTGGTTCACTGCATCATGCTCCCAGGGCTTTGTGCGTTTGCTGCTGGCTCAGGAATCCCTGCACTTGGTTCTCAATCACGTCAGTGGTTCTCAGTGCAATGCCGTTCTCAGTGCCGTGTACATATTCAGGAACATAAAAGTTAAAACAGCTTTTTGGGTATTACAAATGTGCATGGGTGTGCTTTCAGGATCCAAAGACATGCCTGTTAGAGGATAAGGCATGGAGATGTCCGGTTGGGCTTTTATTAAATGGCCAAAGTTCAGATCGCTGTCAGGAAGTAACTTTAGCAATTTTTACCTCCATAAAGAATCTCCTGTAGAAAAGCAGTGGCCCTTCCTTTGTAATTGCGCACTCATTGTAACGGCTCCTGTGTCAGTGTGTTCATGTTGCCTGGGCCCTTTATGAACCCTTGTGCCAAGTGTAACACAGGCATGAGTTACCAGATAAGATACTTGATAGTTTGCGTAGTGGGACTGTGCAAAGCTGAATGTTTGCTATTATCCTACAAACAAAGACGTGAAAGGGGAGCAGGGTTAGATGCGTTTGTACCTTCCCCGCGTTGCCCGTTTGCCCCGGTTCTGTCTCTCACGGCTGCATAAATCCTGGTATACTCGCCAACTGAGGACTGTTCGTATACAGGGACTCGTCCTCAGGCGGGACCTGGGGGCAGCAGGTCCGGGCAGCTTGTGTGTGTTTTACGTTGTGGAGCAGCAGCACTTTGACCTCGTATCTCTTATCTAGCCTCAAGGTGCCGACCAGGTCGCTCTTGGTTAAATCATTAATGTTTGTTTACACGTTCAGAATCCTGGAGTACTGCTGCACGTGTACCTCTTTAATGTATGCAGGGTTCTTCTATCAAAGACTTACTTAAATTTGTCAGGCTATAATGGGCCTAATCACAGTGTCACTGATGCATGTAAATGAGTTGTATGGAAAACGTTCTCTGTGAGGTTGAGGTTTCTGTGCTGCTTATGATGGCAGCTTGGTAGCTCTCGTTGTATCATGTCTGGCATGGGAGTGCCCCAGCTCCTAGGCTCCTGGACAACGGGGATACAATTACTCCTGGGTTTAGACTGGATCCATCCTTTACGGAATTTAGCATGTTTTAATCTATATCGAACCATACGTGTGCTTTTGATCCTTTTAAATTTTGGTAAATGAAGTTTAGTTTTGATTCTGTGATGTTGGTTACATTCCTGCAATGGGTGGCTTTCTTGCATCGGTCATTTTAGCTTTGGCCATTGCAGTACTTTTATAGGATGTGCCATTTGGCGTCGCTCACCTGCTGACACCTGTCGTCACCGGGGAGGCATTTCAAGGCGACGCAAACAAACTGGGCCTGTTACACCATCGAATCCCCCCCCCGTCCCCACACACACACACACACACAGTGGTTCACTGGGTTGAGCTGTTTGTCCCACATGGGTTCACTTTTGGAATGACCTTTGATCATTGCGAAGTGAAGGGAAACAGTGAAAATAAGCATTTCAGAGTACTGAATATTCAGTTGTGCTCCATCTTTATTTAATATTCGTGTTCTAGAAAAATATACTTTTTTAATCTCAAAAACTGGCTCTCAAATTGCAAGGGTAGTGTACACCTTTAGTGAGCAATAGGAATAATGCCCCTTTCAGGCTGGGGTGCAAAGATGATTTTGATGCCATTGAGTCATTTGCTGATGGTTTCTGGGACTGAAAGTGCTCTGTGCCTCCTGTACTTACTGGCTGAAGTGCCTTTTTGTTAGCTGCCACCTTCTGTCTCCTGTGAAGTGCCTGTAATTGCTGTCCTTACCTGCCAAATAAAGTAACCGATTCAGCTCCTGGCTTCTGTCCCTTCTGTATGGGCCCTGCCACAGACTGGTGGCCGCTCCTCTTCCAAGACATCAACTCTCACTGCCCAATGTTCCTGGCATCCAGTTACCGTACAGACTGAGGTAAAAGGCTCCAGTTGATTTAACATAAGCTGTTATCGATTTAATGGCTTCCAGCGTGATGTGGAATGTAAGTTGTTCTGTGACCTAAGCACTGAATCTCGTTCGTCAGGATAGACTCCATGTGTATTGACTGTCACCCTATTCATCCCCTGGGAAATTCCTTTGCTCTTTTGGATAGAGCCAAATGATGTAATATCCTCACCATCTGGGGGTTTATTACCTTGATATCATCAGGTGTGACGTCCGAGGACCAGCAGAGGGCAGAAGAGTTTAAAATACATTACGGAGCTATGGGGTAAGGCAATTAATACTTAAGGTGATTAGGGAGAACAGTTATTGATGTATGGAATCCTGCAGTGTTTCAGCGCTAAGACCAAGTTAAATATTAATTGAGATATGAGTTAAAGTACGTTTTCAACAGAAACTTACCTTTCAAAATAACCACGGCTATAGGGAAGTAGTAAATGTGTAAAACATCAGCAGGGGGCGACATTGCTCCCAATATAAAACTTTCACAGGAAAGGGGTTCGTGCTTAATATAAATCCATAATTACTAATTTTCCCACTTTTTGAACTCTTAGGGTAAACACTGCTCGACCACATCATAAGTTATTTATTTTAAACATGCTCACATTATTATTATCTGTCCAATTTCTGTAACCGCTATTCCAGTTCAGGGTCGCGGAGGGTCCAGTGCCTATCCCGGAATCTACAGGCAGGGGACAACCCATCACAAGACACACTCGCACACCATTCACTCACAAAAGCACACCCGTGGGCAATTCCAATTAGCCTCAGCATGTTTTTGG
>JAABNY020000002.1:27154325-27164410 GCA_015164015.2 Brevimyrus niger | reverse complement strand
CCCCCAGCCAAGGAGGTGTGAGGAAACTATTGCCAACTGCATTACAATCACTTTTACACTAATTTACCAATCTTTCTGTGATTAAGTAAATCCCAGATCGATGAAAGGCATAAAATACTATTACTGGTTTTGTGGATTCATTTCTTTTTTCCTGCTTTTTGTTTAATGTATTTTATATATAGTGAAATGAGAAGATGAATTGGATAAGTTCCAGATAAGAACCTTTATAGTAACCCCCCCCCTCCCCTCGAGCCAGTGAGGTGTGGCTTCGACCCGGCATATCTGACGGATGGTGTGTGAGGGCATCTCACTGCACCATTGGAGGTGTCCTTCCTCCTGCCCCAATGGGACCAACTCCACATTAGCAGGTAAAAGGATTCCTTGGCACAGATCAGGAGTGTCACCGTAACCCTATTCTTCCCCGGCAGTTTTGTAAGTGCTATAATGATGACACAGTCAAAATTCCTGCTTCAGAGTCAAATTCTTATTTGCTGCAGTGTCATTTCCCGCTAGTTCAAAAGGTCTGTTCTTTGTAACCACATGTGTTATGAAAATTAATAAAATTTAAAGTGTCGTATTGTAATGAGGGCAGACCTGTTGTGTAGTATTGTTATGTAGTCTGTGTGGGAGGTTATGTGGGATTATTGTAAATGGGCTGTGGCATTAGCGGCAGCATGTACCCAATAGGCCCCCACCGATTGGCCCCTGGCGATGGTCTCTTGCTTTGATAGGAACCTGCTCACCTACAGCATTGCAGCCTCACTGATCAGCGTGAAACAGGCACTCAGGAGGGACGCCTCTAGTGCAGGCGCCTGAAAATGGCTTGTTTTTTAGGAAGAATTAAGATGATTTAATTTGAGTTCGCACACAGGCTTCTTGTGTGCTGGGGAGAGAGAGACATGAATTGAGTGCCTTCTGTTACTTTCATCTCCTAAATTCCATCTCACATGTATGGGGGCTTGTGTGTCAGCTTCCTCACTCTACTTGTGTCTGTGTGTGCTCTCCACTCGGTCCTGGCATGATCCTGCTTCTAAATCAGCCTAACAAGGTGTGTGTGTGTGTGTGTGTGTGTGTGTGTGTGTGTGTGTGTGTGTTTGCATAGATCACATTTGAGGACCAAATTAAAACCTGAAATTTTGGGGGACATCTTTTGGATTTGGATAACCTCAGTTTTATATAAAAAATCTGTGATTTGGGATTAGGGTTTTTCCCATAGAAGTGAATGGATGGTCTCCATTTAAATAGGAAGACCGACTTGTGTGTGTGTGGTTTGCTGAATCATCACTCCATCTGGCTCATATGCACCTTATGTTCTGACTTTACATCCTGTAATATACGGTATTGATCCCAAAGCACGACATTTCCATATTTAATCTGAACTTTCTTTAGGAGATTTGTTCTCCTTTGCAGAAAGGCTCTCAGCCCCCTCCTTGCCTGCCTTGCTTGGCTCTCAGCCGCAGCCCCAGCCTGCCCCATCCCTGCCTGCCCCATTAGGCTGTATGCACCGTCCCTGGCCTGTCCCCTTGACGCGCTTTATTCTGAGAACCCCAGCAATCTGTTGGCCGGTCTGAATCGTGCTGCATTGGGGTTTTAAGTAACGCCTGCATGGTGATAACTCATCGTCTGGATGCTGGCCGTGGCCAAAGAGGCTCAGAGTTAATCTGACCTCACACCCGGGTGTTGAATGGACGTGAGCAGCATGCGGATGCTGGGGGTCGTGAGACAGCATGTGGTCCTGCCTGCAGTTGCCATCGCGGTGACCCTGGGCACCAGCTGCTCATCACCGTGAAGATGTGTAGGGGAGGGCAAATTACCCAGGGCAAGGTGCCTGTTAGGCTGTAATCATCTCCAAGCATCGCTGGAAATTACGGGACCCCGGAGAGCTGAAAACAAGGCCGCATCACAGCCCCCCATTTTCTGGGCCATACTCTCAGGATCCTTTTACCAGCAAATATTCAGGGTGCAGCGCTAACTGGTTTAGCCACTGGTTAGCACGCTAGCACCAGGACAGGCTCGATGGGAACAAGCATACTCTGGGCCGGCTGCAGAGGTGAGGTGAGGATGAGCTTCCCCTGAATGGCATGGATAATCTCCAAAAGTAACTTCAACAGTATCTTCAGAAGGCATCTGATAAATGAGGACTGTGAATAGCTGCTATCCCCAAACAGAAGGAGAGATACGGCCTTAATCCACTTCCCACCCACATGTGATGGATATTCTTGCCAAAAGAACAACTCGAAACGGACCTGGGGTGTTTTGGAGGAAATTTGTCTAAATTGTGTTTAGGCTCAGTCAGCAATGGAAACAATAACCTGTCAGAGTGGACAGACTGCAGCCATCCTGTAGCGGATCAAACATGCTGAAACTGTAGGAAAAACATCTCAAGCATGGTTAAACCACAGTCATGTGACCGCATCATATGACTTGCATGTTTGCCAGTGTGTGGCATGACGATTACAGTGCTGAATTTCTACAAAAAGTCTCTGAAATACATATATACATGCATGTATATAACATTAAAATAGGGGGAAGATTCAAATGTGTTAAAACATGCTGTGTTAGTGTGTCTATCTACAGCTATCAGGTTGAGGATGTGTGAAGTCAAGAATTACTATTTGAATTATGCTAATTATACGCTCTTTAAACATTCACAGCCCCGTGATCTGTCTGTTAATCATTTACCAATTAAATATTCATGGATTCTGACTGATTCTAAAACCAGTACAAGCAAATGTTTTAAAAAGATCAAGCAGATTAAAACTAAGTATTACATTAAAAAATTTACTGAAGACTGAATGTCAAGCTTCGTACCGGTATGTAAATATCCACAATGACACCTGGGGGACAGACAAACCTGATCAGTGTGATCAGGCCAGGAGCCTGCAGCCACAGATTCTGCTAGATAAATCACACTTTTCACTTCTTCTTTCACTCTTTTAACTCATTTTTTTTCCAATCACATCTAGATTCAGATGCTTTATTGTTATTGTTGTTTCCACAGCAACAAAATTTAAAGGTACATCCTCTCCTGGGTCACAACATCAAAACAATAGACAAATTACTAACAATAAAACTAAATAAATCCAATAAATAAACCTTTTCTTTGTAGATTTGTGAAGTAGGTTATAGGTTCGTGACAATAACAGCCATATAGTCTTAGTGGAGCAGTCCCAGTTACAGTCTTAGTCTCACTGTATTTCACTATTATCACTGTGTCTCCTGTGCCAGTTTTTCATGAGAAGTGAACGTTGCTCTGGGTTCATGCTCGGTCCACCATTCTCTTGGTCAATCAGCTTCACCTTCCTTACTACTGTTGTCACCTTCCCTATTTCCAATTGGTCCACTGGTAGAAGATATTTTATTCCATCAGAATTAAATACTCCCCCATTATTGTTTACTTGGGTATTATTCCAGCTCCATTAATCAAATTGGTGCATGTGTGCTTCAGTGAAGAGCCCCTCTCTGCCTGTTTCATCTTTGTAGAATAATATTTAAATCAATGTAGTAAGTCCCCACAAACCTATACTGGACAAGTGGTTGGGGGATTGATGAATGAATGGATGTAATCAGTCCTTTCATGCAAAATACATTTTCAGTTTCTAGAATAAAACATTAAGATGCTCTTATATCTAAAACTCTGTGTCTGGTAGTGTGTGTCCTAATAATTAAGTACAAAGGCAAAATCATGGGGTAAAATTGTGATACACCCACAGAGGGTCTGTGGCTCCAGTCTGTGCTCCTTTTGCAGAAATCTCCTCTTGCTGCCTGCCTGAGGGTTGGAGGGTTATGAGCTGCCTTTTCATCCGTGTCTCGCACTTGAAATGACAGAGCGGTGGAGTTTCATGCCTGATGATCAGTCACCACAGAGTGCTGCGGAGAAATGGTCCTCTGTGGCCCCGAAAGACCACAACTGGCCTCTCCGGATCTCTGATCAAGCTCTGTTTGGGCTTTAGGAGTCACCCTCAGACTGTTGCCGCCTCAAGAGTTTTTACCATGCCTTGGGTGCAGCATGTGGCCCAGTAGGTTAGACTCTCTATGTGATTGGAAGGTCGCCGGGCCAATCATATGGCCTGCAGAGTGATTTCGCTGTTGGGCCTCTGAGTGAGGCCCTTAACCCAAATTGCTCTTGGGACTAGGTGACCCAGCTTTCTCAAATGTATGTCGATTTGGAAGAAAGCGTCTGCCAAATAAATGTAAATGGGATCTTTTGCTAATGTTTCACACGTGAGCAGGGATGTGAGTTGGTTCAAATTTCAGAGTTATTCTGCACGTTTTAAGGATGTCTATTTTAAGCCTTAGAGCGGCATTAGGGTATCAATGCAGCAATCCGATCGGGGCGTTTCAGAAGCCTGGACTCGCGTTTTGTGTCTAAAAACAACTGTAGTCATTGTCATCGGATATGGTCCTACTCTGGAATATGTGCCTGACTGAGAGGTCAGGGCCACTTCTATTGTGGAGTTACCCCTCGTATTTCAAGCAGGGATACTTCCTGGTTGGTGTGTTTGAGTTAAAGGTCAATAAGTTTTAGATTCTATAATTGTTTACTGTTTGAGGATGACCTTGTCCTGCCTTTCCACACCCTTCTACATGTGATATGCTACTTGAGACAATTTGGAGACCACCTTAGTAATATATTGCACTCGGTGTAAAGTACGGCCGCACACAATCGATCTGAAGGAAAATGTAGCAGTCTCTGTATCCGTGGCTGATTTCATTTCTCTTTTGTTGCTGAAGTACATTTGAACTGTAAGCAGTCTTAGGTCGTCTGACCGCATTTCAGTCCGCAGCTTAAAGATGGATGAACTGAAGATGTTTCTGAAAAGGCAGGGGCTTCTTTTCGATCCGCTTGCAGCCGTCATAACAGGCAGGTGGGTGGCCCAGCGGACCGCTTTAGTCAGCCTGTGTAGCTCCGCCGTGGAGAGCGAGCCGCATGGGCGACAGGGTGTAATTATCCCAGGCAGCAATGAGATCTAATGATGCAAATAACAATGGAGCTGAGCCACTCAGGAAAACACACCTGAATGATGACGGCCATTTTCTTGGCTCCTAGCCAACAGGCAGACGGCAGATGATTACCAGTATGAGCCATCCCATAATGCCAAGGCATGCTATGAAGGTTGCTTATTATAGCTCCTGCTCTGACCTGTGTGTTTGTTGCCCGTGATAAATCCAGCTGATCTTATAGAAGCAACCTGAAGCATGGAATGTTCTGGAGCCTTTAAGGGCCCCTGGTTCAGAATGCTATAGTACAGGAGGCAGGGGAGGGGGGGTTCTTCAGTATGACGACTAGCCCAAGAGTAGACCCACTTCATTATTGACCACCATGAAGAATCTACTGCTCACTATAAGCCGTAGCTGGACTGATGCTTGCCAGACAGAGAAGGTTTGGGCTTTCGGCATCATCATCAAGGTAGACGTCCAGGATCCGAGATCTCACTCACCAGCTGAGGGATGTCACAGCATGTTCTCCACGGCACGTTCTCTGGCAGCTATACGCATGCAGCTCTGGAGGAAAGCTTAAGATAGCTACATTTGTGTACCGATGACCCAGGTGATTCCCTTTGAACATAGAGAGAGATGTCCTTATGCTTTAAAAGGAGGCGGGGGGCTGACAATCTATCATCCTTTGTGAAGTATAACTATTACAATAACAATATAATCGGTAAAATTGTGGGGTAACCCACCCTCCCCTTTCATAAGCACTGGTTCTGACCAGTGATGGTTGTGGTCTCCTGCATACTGCACTGTAGAGCCGTCAAATCTACTCCAAATGGCTCTACAAAGATGATATTATCCCTGTAATGTGGAACTAAGCACATGATGCTGCCATCGGGCCTCGGAGTAAGGCCTATAGCTCCCAGCTCCTGGGGGACTACGTGATGGCTACCCCTGTGCTCTGACCCCCCCCCCCCCCCCCCCCAGCTTGTCTCTGTGTGACTTTCAGTGCTCCAGTCACCCTGCATCTCTGTCACAAGCTGTGGGCGATGTCCAGACGGACAAGGTCATTAGCACAAGTGCCTAAAACGAGGCTTCCCTGCAGAGCTCCTGGGTCCTGTGCTTGTGGCAGGGTGAGGGGTTTGGAGAGGAGGAGTGGCTGCTGTTTCAGATGGAGAGCAGCGCACCAGCGCGATGATGAGGACGGATTGAAGATGAAGCAACTAGCAGACCGTATTTCTCTCTGACTTTTCCAGACTTGCACACGGACGAGACATCATGAATGTAAATATAGAATACGTGCTGCTTGTATTTTGTAGCTTTTTCTGCTGCCGTCCCCATTCCAAACTGCATACAGAAATGAACAGCTTTCCCAATCCATGCAGGGTGGGGGCTTTGATGGAAACACAAGCAGAAGTAACCCGCCTCCCTCCTATAAAGTAAGATAATAGTTCATATTTCTTTTAAATGAGCAGCTGCAGGATGGCCACACAGGCTCTGGGCTCGAGTGGGGATGGTGCCGCTCCCTGTTGGGGGCCAATCCACCAGCTTCTCCTCTAAATCTCTCTTTTTTATTCTTTATTAAAAGGAGCAGCACTGACTCATGTGCTAATACAAGCCTCCATGGCAACAAGCATGAATCAGAGGAATGAATGGTGTTTTCACCTCCGCCGTGCTGGAACGCGGCCCCACACTGTGCGGCGCGGGGGCGGGGGCGGGCGTGGGCGTGTCTGCCGCCGGCCAATCAGAGCGCGCCTCACACAATGCAGCGCTAATTGGCGCTATGCAGGTCGCCGCATCAGGCAGGCAGAAAACTGCCGCAGGGGCTTAAAGGGGGACACGCGCTCGAGCCGTGACGTCACTCTGCTTGGCGTGGGATGCTAGACTGTTCCGATGATACGCGTTTGTTTATTGGGAGGTCGCTTTTGTCTGGCGTAAACACAGAAACATATCCATAGACCTTGGCGGAAGTCGGCCTCGGGGCTATTTTTATAGGCCTCCGCAATTATTATAATTGGGGAAACTTTGAAGGCAGATTTTTGCGCACAAGTCTTGTTTTTTTTTTATCTATAATGAATAAATATTGTAAGTTCAAATATGAAAAATGCATTCTGTTTATTTCTGCATTTATATTCACAAAAGGGAAGAGGAAAATGTACAAGTTTATTATTGTACATTCCATGGGACATATAATAATGGCACCCACAGAGGTGATAAAGCCCGGACTCGGCCCAACACGGGAAATAATTGGCTCGTCCTGGATGCCACCAGGATGCCAGTGTCAGACGGGAAATGAGCGCTGGTCAGGACTCGGGTTTGGGTCTCTGCTCTGCAGGTCGATTGAGGAGATGCTCCGGGGGCTGTAGCTATCTACTGAGCTCTCCATGGAAAACGACCTTTCGTTGGAAAACCCCCATGCAGGCCTGTGACGGGGGGTGGGCCCAGGTCGAGGATAAACAGCGATCTATGGTCATTTCCTGCGTGTCTAAGTGAGTAATGGTTTTTATTCTCTATTTTTATGTCTCTACCCCAGAAATACTCCTGCTGGTTAGTTACGGAGCTGTGCATTGTGTCTGCTCAAAAGACTGAAATGTACCTTATAACGCATCATTTTTTTTGACCAGACCTTACTCAGTGCTCCAGATTCACATGAAGGTCCAACTGTACAAAACCAGTCCGATATAAACGGTCTCCCTTATGAAGTTATGCAGCAGGTTTTTTGGTATATCCGTATGATGAAGCTCTCTCGGAACTGTAATGCTGGTCCGGTGCTGGCAGCAGCCCCCCCCCGTCTCTTTCCTGGAGATGTCCTGCAGTGTGTCCATCACCGCTCACTGCAGGCCCTGAGATCTCGCAGCTCCTATGCGATGACGTTGGAGGGAGCACTCTCTCTCTGTTTATACCCAGTGCCTTTCCGCTTATAAATGCATCCTGTCTTCCTACCATATGGGCCACTTGATTAAGATAAACTGTCCTGCAAGTTCCCTCCCTTAGGGTGTGATGCGTGCCATCAGTCTCTCGCGTGAAGCCAGGAAACATCTAGATCTGGATATGGTGAAGTCAAGAAACCAAAAAAAAAGCAAAACACCCTTCCCCGATAACCTGGAGTCAATGTTCATTATCTGACAGACATGAACCGATCCAAGCAAAGGAGAGACTGGCAGCTATTTATCACCTTCACCAAAATCACTGCTCCTCCAGAATCAGGGAATTACGCATCGGGCATTTTTTATATAAATTTAATCTTGAAGCTGTGGACTGTCGGTATCTCTGGCTTTGGAATTAGGTGGGTCTGTGTGGACTGGCATCCTATCCATGGCTCCAGGCTCACCACAGTCATGGGAAAGGGACAGATGGGCTCTGTTGGTGTTTCTGGGTACCACTAAAACCAAATCAGGGATGACAGTATATGTATGTCACAAAACTAACAGCAGACATTGTCACCACAGCATAACGTAAGATCAGTGCCAGCCGAAGACTGAGCCCTAGGCAAGCTTCACTGGGGGGGGGCGGGGGGTACAGTGGTGGTCAAGCTTGCCAGGGGTGAGGTGATGATGCCTTTTGGGGTGGCTGGCACTGCATAAAATGGATGTGAAGGTGATGGAAAAACAGCTTCGGTTGATAGGGCTTCCCCTGCCTGTCTCCCTCTGAATTGCACCTGACCATACATCCTTCCGTTCCTGTTGCCTTCTGCTCTTTCAAACGCTGCGGCTCACCTGAGAGACCAGGGTGGGTTAATAGATGCTGGTGTAACTGACAGCACAGTGTAAAATGTCATTAGCATCCTCAACTGTCTCGCCTTTAACATCCACTTTGGTCCATCTTAACCCAAGGGTACCTAATGTTATGCACAAAGGGTCAGTGTGTATGCAGGTTTTAGGGATAACCGTTAGGTCAGCTGATCAAACCCAGGTGTGAGGACTCCTCAGCCAATCAGTCCTCTAATTAGTAATCTAATCAGGGAGCAACAACCTGTATAGGCAGCGGCCCTTTGTGGGTAAGATTGGCAGCCCCAGATCTAACCCAATTAATGGTCACCAACCCACAGCTGGCTTTTTGGATGATGTCAATGCCCCTCCCCTGATGACTTTTGGACTCTGAAGCACAGACCCTGTCCTCCTGTTCCTCAGCTTCTATAGGTTCTTTCTTTATACCTTATACAAAAAGTCTATTTATGTACCGTTTGCAGTGGCGCCCCCCAGCTGTAATAACAGTAATACGCCTCTAATCACATGTAGGGTTCACGGGCCACGGAGGCCTGGCCTGACGGCTTGATGATGTGGATGAGATGCTCACGCCTTCAGGATCTCTGTGGCTGGAATCCCCCATTCGCCGCCCGATTACAATCTAGCTCCGTTCAAAACAACCGGACATTTGTGGTTTTTCAGACAGGAATGAGGATGGAGGTGTGGGTGCAGCAGGACCTGCTGCGTTTAGGCAGCATGTCGGCACGGTTCAGGAGCTCGCAGCATGTGGACACCTGCCTCCAGGAAGCCTCCACTGTTCAGCCCTCAGCCGCAGCAGAGAGACGGGGATTTAATTAGCAGATTTGGCAGAGGATAATTAAACGGCCCGTGAGGATTGGCACCCGTGTGAGAGAGAGAGAGGTGAAGTTAGCGTGGCGGTGAGCGGTGTTGTTCCTGCCCTGCGGGGGCAGCAGTGTGACAGGCCAGGCTAGGGGGGGACTGCACAAAGCCATATTTTGGTTCCCTGAGATGCAGACGGAGACCCTGGCAGCAGGTGCGAAAGAGCCCCGGCTGCGGCCAAAGGCTGTAAATTTGATGAGACGGATGCCATGAACTCCGGATGGCGTCTGTAGCTCAAGTGGCGTCCGTCACAGACGGCGCGCAGGACCCCCGCATCTGCGAGCTGCGCAGGATGTTCCTGCAAAGGGTCGCAGACACGTGGGCCCCCGTCACTCACAGCGAGCCCTCCAGTGCAAGCGGCCGATGGCTGACGGCCATGGTCTGGAGCACCCCCAGCCCCCCAGTGAAGACAGGAAGCCATGGAGGGGCACCATCAGCATCGCCGTTCCTAACACGGGGCTCACTGGACTGTTCTGTTATATGGCGGGGGGGGGGGGGGGGGGTGTTAAGTTTTTCGTGTCTTTTTATTGGTTTTTGACATGTTTGTGAGAATCTTCTTTTTGT
>JAABNY020000002.1:27096898-27109114 GCA_015164015.2 Brevimyrus niger | reverse complement strand
ACAGGGCACTAAGTAGGGGACAACCTGGATAGGATGCCAGTCCATCACAGGGCACTAAGTAGGGGACAACCTGGACACTGTGGGATGTAACTGAAGGATATCCACAGAAACACAGAGAATATGCACACTCCACACAGAGGGTGGGTGGGAAGCCTGCACCTCTCAGTGTTACTCCGTAGGGGAGATATACAAGTAAAGTCAACTTATTTTTTGGTGTAAAACCAAACTGAATGCGTGACTGGGTTTTATGAACCTTCCAGTTTTGAGCCAGCAGTGACAAGCCGGCCCTCTAACTGAAAGAACTTCTAACGCTATGGCAGTATTCATAAAAGATTCATTGGCCAGTAAAAGGTGAGCATCATCTAAGGACTCTGACCCCACTTCCGCACTATGGACCTGCCCCGAGAGCCTCAGCCGCTGGGGTGAGCTGGCTGTCAGTTCCACTCTCCCTCACGTACATGCAGTCTTCGTCTCCGCAACTCACAGTCTCATTGAGGCTTCTTCCCTGCTGGGAGAAATTCCAGCTGCACAGGCATCAGCCGGGGACTTGTGAGCATCCCTATACACACTTGAGGTCCTTCATCTTGAGGATCACCAGAGTAGAAGTGCAACTTCACCCCCAATCCAGAGCTCACACTATAAATGGAGGTAGGACGCACTAGATTTAGCCATCCTCTAATTCCATTAACTCAGGGTCCTCCTCCATCCCCATGGCTCTAAAGTTAGTCTGTTGCCAAGATCTGATTCATCTGGGTCCTTCCCACTTATGCATGCCTCCCAAATGGCACCGCATCTGACCCCCAACTCCAAATAGCCATTTCAGGCTGAACCCAGCTGGACTGCATGACTGTCTCAGCCGAGCAGTCACTAATGAACACCGCTCCCAGGCCTGTCGGTTTGGGTCCCAGTAACTGTAGTCCAAGTGCTTGTGGGAGTTTTACTTACACAAAAATGTTTTGAGGGCAGAACGAAAAATGATTGGTTCAGAGAAATGACTAATCAGATTGTAGAGGAGGTAGGTCCAAGCAACTAGAGCAGACTGGGACAAAGACCATGAGCACCTCCTCTAGTTGTTTGGATCCACCTCCTCTACAATCTGTGGTCATCTCTCTGAACCAATCATTTTTTGTCCAAAACATTTTTGTGTAAGTAAATCTCCCATAAGCTAGACCGAGTTGGGTATTCTGGCATTTATCTTATCTTTCTTGGGAGTCCTTGCTGTCTGGTGGTTTGTCTGGTAAATGGACTGCATTTTATATAGCGCTTTTCTACTCGTACGAGTACTCAAAGCGCTTTACAATTCATGCCTCACATTCACCCATCCACACACACACACCGGTGGCAGAGGCTGCCATGCAAGGCGCCAACCAGCTCACCAGGAGCAATTTGGGGTTCAGTGTCTTGCTCAAAGACACTTCGATGGGATCAGGAGGACCCGGGGCTCAAACCTGCAACCCTCTGGTTGCCAAACGGTAGCACTACCTCCTGCACCACCCATCACTCCTTGAGACATCTAGCTTCTCTGCACAGACCCAGTAACCAAGCTGCCAATGATGGAGCCCTCTGGATTACTGAAGCAGACAAAGCCCTTCACCACAGTAAGCTCATGATCCTTGAGGGGAATTTGGGTCATATATTGACTTATTTTACTGCCTCATGCTTCTGTGACTGAATTGTACTTGGCAGAGTCACTACTGAGACACACTTCTCCTTAAGTTCATAATAATGGTCTGAGTAGTTCACAACAAAACCATGTTTTGGGAATGGGCTTGGTGCAGATTCTTGAGGGAGGAGTTCTATGGCTCATTTCTTCCGTATTGTCTGACCAGGGACTTTAGACCAGGTCTATGACCCCCTGGGGGTCACAGAGAAGAAGCCCGAAGCCCACAGTCTTGGAAATTGATTGCATTGGTAGTAGAGGTTCCCTGTGGTCTTCATTGGGGGGTTAAGAAAGGTTGAAGAGCCCTGGGCTGGATGACTAAATCAAAGATGAGACTTAATGGTCAAACTTTCATTTCTCAGATTTTTCTCTTGAGAAATTATCCTTGTTGGCATAGCAGAAAGCTAAGATAGGTCTAAGAAAGGAATCCCTGAAGGTTCTTTGAGAAGGCTTCTTCTCCTGACCTTCACTGATCATACATGTGTCCCACACTGACCATAACATCTAAAAATATTTGTATTTATAGGATGTTTATTTCTCGGAAAACCAGTTGAATAGAGATGGTTCAGACTACTGAAATGCTTAGTTGAGTTGGAAAATTGATATTTGGTCTTTCTGAGATAACAAAATAGCCTTGAGCTATTTTGTTTTCTTATGGGCACCTGGGACTGTTTGCCAGAAGCAGCCAGCCTTTCCTAAGGCTTACCACCACAAATTGGGCCACCAGTGCATATCCTGCTGCTCACTACACCCAACGTGGAGAGGACAGCGAACAAAGGCTGCTACAATCTCAGCACTGGTATCTGCCAGCAATAAAAAGGTGCCATGGCTCTGGTTGGAGCCAGGGGGCAGCGGTGGGGTCTTTTCTGTGCGAAAAAAGCACACATTAAATAATTATGGATCAATATGAGTTTCTGAGACAAGCTGTCAGAATCAGTCCACGATGAGGTCAGAATACAGTGGATGACAGTGTAGATTCCCATGGAGAGCAATTTATGCTTCTGAAAGTCCTCCATCCTGTTAGGGCATCATGACAGTCCCCCTAACAGAGCTCTCAACCCATCTGCCAATAGCAGAAACCTCTTTTCTGTCTGGAACTTGACACATTCTGCCATTACATTCAGAAAACAAAAATCCAATAATTATATGTATTACTGTGGGAGTTTGGTCATAAAGATTCAGCGGTGATGGTCTTCCCTAAGCCAGTCTGAGTCATCTTTAAATCCCGGTATAATAGAAGATGTCAGCGCGATAGGCCTGGAATATCGATACTGCCGGCCTAGTTCTCCAATGGCAATTTTCTGCCTCGACAAATATCCCGTTCAAACAGCAGTCGGTTGACCCAAACACAAATGTTAATGGCTAGTTGGTAAGAAACAGCCAGTGGGATTCTAGACAGCAAAATACAGGGACAGAATAATAGGCAAGACGGCAAAGGAGGTTATACTAGAGAGCAGGCCCCCTTCTGAAGGAAACATTTTTAAAGACTACAGCAGATTACTGATGGTATTATATTTATTTTAGATGTGCTCTCATTTTAGTCTATACCATCTCATTATGGTGGAAATCATAAAACAAATATTTGACACAATATTTAAAAAAAATTGAAATCTACTAGTTTGTAATGTTTTTTAATGAAACAGTTGTCGAGGCGTGTATTTAACGAAAAAAAAGCATGTTTGTGGAATTTTCAAACTACTGCAGTGCATGATTGGTATGATATTTGGAGGCTACTTAAATGTAATTATTTGCAACTGGCATAGGCAGGCCCTAGGGGGAGACCATGGTTCATTTTTGCCCCAGGGCCCAGTGTACAGTCGTTTTGCCATTGGCTGGATGGCAGATTTCATGGCAAAGCAGATGCACCTTGTCTGGCTTGTGTTTGTGTTTAGGCTTGGATGCGCAAAGCTTGCTGGGCCAATGATGACCAATATGAGGAAGAAGATCCAGCTGCTTCCCTTTGGTGGCATGACAAATGGATACAGTCAAATTTTAGTGTTCATCCTAAATATGGCAAAAAAAAAACATCAACTCCAACTTAAGGCTTTCATGGAAGACTTCGCAATTAACTGCCATTTTTATGCAGAAGAGCCAATTTAGTTAGCATTTAATATCATTTTAAATGTAAATTTAGATAATGTTACCGTTTCACCTACTTCCCCTTTCTGCGGCATAACTGGTACTAATCTGTAAGAAGACTGAGATCCCGGATGTTATTGCTACCAGGTCCTTCTCTGAGGAGCCACAGACCCTGAGCTAGCCAACTTATTTGGGGCCGCAGCTAACGCCAGCATAAACCACGTAATGAGAGTCGTTGTGTCTACTGCTATTTTGTGATACAGATGGAGCTATAATTAAGATTAATAACTCACTAATCAGTGACAGTCTGCAGTATGACCTTTCTGCAATAGCCAGTGTGAAACAGTAGGGTGACCACACAGGTTACGTTTGCCTAAGCTTTGTGATCACGTGTCCAAGACAGGATTTCGATTAAGTGTATTTCCAGTGTATATTTAGTAGGGGTGTATTGGTAAACAAAACTCACAGTTAAATACAAACCTCGGTTTCATGGTTCAGTGCAATTTTGACACAGCAGGGAATTTATTTTGATATAATTTATTATTAAAACTGAAAACACAAACACGGTGAGAGACAGTTGCAATCCAAAGGCATTGAATAACAAATCTGTTAAAACAATTATGAAAAATAAATAAAACACAGAACCATAATATTGAAATACTCTTAGTGAAGTAAATCGATCTCTATAAGCAAGACCACATATCTGAAGTGATAAACACCCCAATAGCCCAGTAAAAATTTCCTGGCAAAAGTGTCTTAAATGCCACAGGGAGGCAACTTGCAGGGGCTGTTTCTGCTTTGCTTTGGTCGTACACATACACTCAGATCATGTTTTCTCAAATGAGCATGTTGAATTTGTTAAGCATTCATTAGCCATGAGCTTGCTCCATTGGGTAAGATGGTGGACAAGGAGGGGTGTGGCTCAGAGGAGATCACATGACCTACCCCCACTTCCTGTCCGGTGGGAAGGTATGTTAAAAGCTGAGTCTGATAGTGAACAGGAAGCAAAAAAAAAGCAAGAATTTAATCGAATTGTGCTTTTTTAGGCTCTCCAGTGTTTTCAGTCAGAAACAAACCAAAAACTAAGAGTAGTTCTGAAGCATGTTCATGTCAGTCCACCTGACAGGAAGTGAGATCTGTCAGACTTAGTACCTGACAGGAAGTCACATTTGTGGTGTGTCTGGATCTGCAAATGCTCTTCTCTGTGCTGACAGATGCTAAGTGTTGTTGTGTTTGGAGTTGTTGGGATTAACAGTCATGCAAAATGCACTAGTTTTATAGGAGAACTCCAATACCACACAGACTCAATCCTCATCCCCTTTCCTAGAATCCTCGTGCGAAGGAGGCTTTATGGTCACTAAAGGCCTTCAATAATCAGCTACTGCTTATAAGGAACGGATTTCATGTACTGTATGAAATTACCACGTCCCAAAAATTGATTTTTTTTTTGTGGAAACAAACAATTCAAGCATGAGAAAATTAACAAACTGACTAAGATGCCACCAGCACCCACTAACCTCGGAACGAGAAGCAGACTAAGGATTGTTAATTGCTTACAAGTCTAACGTGCTCCCACAGATGTGTGATCATGTGATCATTCTTCTACAGAGACTGCCGTAACCTCTTTCCCTGTGCCTTCTGTGGGCCTTTGTGAGCATGCTATTAATGAATGCATTTGCATGCAAAGACTTTTGTTGATGGTGTATAGGATTTTCAACAAACAGAAGGGAAAACAGGCAAATCCAATATGTTTGTATTATATGCTTGGTTGCAGCATAGGGAAGTGGGGTTAAGTAAGAGAAAAGAATGAAATTAAGGCCAACTTCGCATTGAGCGGCTGAGTTGGTTGGAGGGGTGGACAGGCGGGGGGTAGGTAATCCCTTTCAGGCTGAATCGCAGCGTAAATTTGGGGCCCCCTGTTTTACCATTTACCTGGCAGGTCATTATCCCTCACTGTGGAGGCTCTGGAATTTCACATACCTTACAATGTGTCCGCATAATGAGAGCGTTAATGGCGTGCAAAGACAAAGATGTGTGAACATGGCTGTTTCTAGTCGGGAGATTTTACACTTAGCATCTTTAGCATTTTAGGATGATTTACGCAAACTGAAATAACAGTGAATAACTTAAAAGGCAGCAGGTGCAGATGGCTAATGATGGCACGGGTGGGAGGGATTATTTCGTGCTGTCAATCACCGACCCTCATTGGGTAAATGTATTGGTTCCAGGGTCTGACTAACATTGTGCAGTAACCCCACCCACCATGGGTCTGAAGGCCTCCTTTCCCCTTTCTAACCCTAACGCCAGGTGATGTAGTAGTGCTTCACTATTTCACTTCATTAACAAGGTTACCCCCCCGCCACAGCCTCCCCGTGGACCAGGCCCCCCACGGCCTCCACAGCTACACCCTAGTGGAGCGAGTGGCCCTCATTGCCTTCCTGTCCCTCGTCATGCTCATGAGCGTCCTGGGCAATCTTCTGGTCATGGTGGCCGTCTGCAAGGATCGGCAGCTCAGGTGAGTCACAAAGGCTGCTGGGTAATGACATCTCTGCCCCTTGCAGTGGGAAGTGTAGCTGCAATCTACCTAAAATCACCCCATCTCAGGATCCACCAGGGAGTGATATTAGTGATGCACCTGCAACAGAAAACGGCAGTTAATATCTGCATGGTTCTTGCTCCTGGCTACAGGCATCTTTCAGCATGGCATATTATTTGTGAGGAAGCATCCAGGCTCGACCTACTGAATCGAGTAACGAATCTGACACGCTTGCCTCCCACACACTGACCACACGCCGTTAGAGGGGCACCGTGGGGGATTCGTGCTCCTTGTGTGTGGATGGCTGGGTAATTATCATGGTCATTAGCGCCTCTCCCCCCTCAGCGCTCCCAAGGTGGCACAAGCTAGCGCAGGGACCAGCAGGCTTTCGCGTCTCCCAGCAGGGGGCTGAGTGGGTAGCAAGGGGGAGGATACAAGCATTTATGGGACTTCACTTCCGCAATGGAGTTCCCTCTGATGTTGGAGAGAAGCTGTAACATTAATCACAAGCTGTGTCAGATAATCCCAAGGCCTCTCACTGTACCCAAGTCTTCCTCACCACGGTCCCTTTCCTGTCAGGCAGATGGAACACGGTGACCTGACCGGTCACACCTGCTTCAGCTGTAGCGCCAAGGTCTGAACTCTTTCTCTCTCCGTTCCGGGCAGAAAAATCAAAACCAACTACTTCATCGTGTCGCTGGCCTTTGCGGACCTGCTGGTGTCGGTGCTGGTGATGCCCTTCGGCGCCATTGAGCTCATCCACCAGAACTGGATCTACGGAGACACCTTCTGCTTGGTCCGCACCTCGCTGGACGTTCTCCTGACCACAGCTTCCATCCTGCACCTGTGCTGTATCTCCTTGGACAGGTGAGCGTTTCCCGTGGCGTCAGCTTGTCTGACGTGGCTGTAATCACCCACAATGTTGCGTGTTTGTATGCCTGATGTTGGTTAAACATCATTTAACTGCAGTTGTATCTATCCCACAAATAATAAATAATTACAGTCACATTTCCATGTTAGAAGTGGATCTCTGTAACCTACTTAAGTAATCTCCGCAAGGGGCCTTCAAGTTTTAAACATTCCCCCAAAAGCCTGTGACCGAATCATAATAACGAGATGCAAATATGCATATTAGCGTCTGTAGCCCTACTGCTAGAGTTGTTTGGGAAGGAGGGAATTTTGGATCAGTTCAGGGGGAGAAGCTTTCAGCGATGGGAGACACCCCCCGTGGTGCGGAAAGCGATCGAGGGCCTTTTTATATGTAACCACCTGTGGCTGCTGGGAATTGAAACACTTCTGGTTTTTTCTGGCACTCTGATTGGCCAAGCAAGCTGGAAGCTGACTGACACAGCCAGAGGAATGGCCTTTTGTTTCTCGTGTTACTTTTGGTCCCGGCTTCGTGCCTTTCCCAAATCAGTCCATCATTCGTCACCCGTTGCACAATCTCCAGTCCGCACACGGCTCCTTTGCGTCATGTAGCTGGAGCACGAGCGCTTTCTGGAGGAAGAGGAGCTGTGTCCAGCTCTCCCATCATGAACCTTCAGGGGGGGCGGTGGCCCCCTCCCTCTATCCCTCCTTAGAGCACAGTGCAGCTGGACTCCCGGCAGCATACCCTTAAGCACTTAACGTTGCGTTATCCTGTGCCCCCCATCCTGAGGCATGCTGCTTCCCCCCCCCCCACCCCCCCACAAGGCCTGAGTGTTGTTTTATGGCCTTCGCTTGGGGATGCTGGAAGTTATGCAGACGGCTTTCGGTGCTAAAGACGAGCCCTCTGATCAGTTAATCCCATCCTCTAGCCATCAGCTCCGACAAACACTGTCCAAAAGCCCACTCCAGGCTTTCGCTTCAAAACAGGCATAGAAGCACGGGTGCCTCATTTTTGAAACCTTGCTGACATTGTGCAGCAGGTGTAGTGGAAATATTCAGTAACCCATCTATGTCAAATAGCGTTCCTCCTCTTTTATTGGGCAGAGTGCTTGTCTATCAAATCATCTGGTGCTTCCTTATTGGTCACATCATTTTTGAAGAGGTTATAATGCAAGAGATATTTCTCTGCTATCAAAGGAAGGTGAGATTTGCTGCCGACATTTGGCTCCCTGTAGGTCAGCATTACCTGTTCTATTTGCGGCACCGCAAGTCTATCAGAAGTCGGATCAGAATCCAAGGCCCGCCGAGCCTTGGCCTAATCCAGCGATGAATGAAATGCATAGAACCAAAATCCACAGGGTGAGATAAGCTCCTCGCTCCTATCTGAGACTTAAAGGTCACCTTGAGCATGAAGCCTCCTGTGTTCCAGCATCAAGTATAGAGCAGCCAGACATCCCAGCTTGAGTTAAAAAGCAGATTAATCTCTAGCCGCCTCTCTGAGCTCTCAGCATCTGGTCGGTGGCGAAGGACCTACACCGGCGCTAGATGCTGATGAAGGCTGTGTAAATTTCAGTAATGATGCCCGATGGGATGTTACTGAAGATATCATGCTATCAGCATAATGATGAGCACATTAATTAGGACGTTAGATAGCATTGTGACTAAAAAGAAGGTTCATGTCTCTGGAGCAAAGTTCTCAACATCTACCACCACAGTTAAACTTCGTAAATGGGCAATGATGAACAAGTGTGTATTAGTCATCCTGTGACCAGCCTGTTATAATCATGTGACAGTTCCTCCATTCAGCAATCATGTGACAGTTCCTCTGTTCAGCAATCATGTGACAGTTCCTCTGTTCAGCAATCATGTGACGACCCTCTTCCCAAACATGCAGCGGCTCCACGTGATTGATGTTAGGTGGTTTTGGGGGGGTCAGAGTCTATCCAGATGGGTGAGGAAGCTCTGAATCACCATCTGGGACTTTTTGTGTTATTTCCTGGAAGCCAGGAGCAGTTGATCGCTCATAACCTGGACAAGAGCTTCTTCTAGAGTGATGCGGGCAGATCTTAGTGGGTGCCTCCCATCACTGAAAGCTTCTCCCCCTGAACTGAGGCGGGAGTCAGAGGGACGCAGATGGGCAGAAGAGCACGCTCTTTAACACAAGGAGTAAAGTTTGCTCACTGTGCCTTTGAGCAGATGAAGGAGAGGAAAGAAAGGAATGCAGGACCAACAGTTCCTTAAGTACCCCGTCCCTCATCACCATGTCTGTGGATAGGTGATGTGGCAGCTTGTCTGTGTGTATTTGCCCTTGGGGGAATGTGGTAGAATACAAGCTATGTGGAAATATGTCTTTGCTACATCCTTGGGCATTTGACAGCACTTTGCATCAGCCCCCTGCTCCACCCGCCCTTCCCAACATCGCTCCAGGACGGCTACGGCTGTTCATCTCGACCCAGAAAATGGTTGGAACTTGCATATGAAAGCTTTTGTTTAGCCGGGCAAATTTTGCTCTTTGGCTGGGAAGAGAAATATAGGAGACATCCCTGCTTGATAAGTATAAAACCTGCTCCACATCACATCCATTACCCCCCTATGGAGGCATCCTTGGCCTTAGCAAGCAGATCCAGGCTTCGATTAAGCTCTAAATTGCCCCAGGAGCAGAGATAGCCGTACAGAAATGAATTCCACAGTAATGCGGCCCTTTATGGCTTTTTAAGTGCCTATCCAGCTAACGGCAAACACTGACAAAGCAGTACTAGCATTAGCATGGCCTGGCTCATTGAGGGAGGCCTCCCACTTTGTTCCTTGACAAACCGCCTTCCTTATGGGGGTGGGGTCCTGTGTCAGTGTTCAGCAGTGGGAGGGGGGGGGGGCATTTCCCTATCAATTCTGTTAGTTGGAGGAGCCACAGAAAACAGTGAGGACGAGTCTAAAAGACTCTAAAAGACTAACTCTGTGTAATTTTTAGGGACTAAAAAATACCCTTCAAATCCCATGAGACCTCTTATATCTGCATTTGTGAGCAGGAGATAAGAGGTATGCAGTTCTTTAAAGCACCTCTGGGGGCGCTTTGAGTGTGGTAACCCATTTCTTGACAGGTCAGCTGGACTACCAGGTCTGACCTGGCTGGGGGGATAAAAACAAACCTGATTATGAATTCAGCATTGTAGCAGGCACATCTCTGGTTTTTATTTCCTAGAGAAAGAAATATTACCGACATTGTTGCATGTCTTATAAGCGTCTTGCTCAATCATGGATGTTCACTTGGGATTCTCTTCTTCCATGAACACCCTGCCCACCCTCTGATTCTGTTTGACAGTCAGCTCATCCGGCATTAATGATGCCTGTTGCAAAACTTCCTGAAAACTAATTCGGCTGTGGTTTTCAAGTGTGGCTTCCAGCTGTACTCTGTCTTGGGGCAGGACCACTCTCCTGGGGGTCCTGTGTATGTGTATGTGTGTGTGTGTGTGTGTGTGTATGTGTGTGTGTGTGTGTGTGCATTTGTATGTGTGTGTGTGTGTGTGTGTGTGTGCATTTGTATGTGTGTGTGTGTGTGTGTGCGCGTGCGTGTGGGTAGGTATGTGGGACAGCTGTGCAGAGAATCCATCCCTCAGTGGGGTAAGGCTGGATTTATGAATTACGCTCATGCTTAAAAAGTGGGGTGTGAGGATTTCTGCACCTGGGAGTCCTGGGTGAACAGTTAATCTGAACAAGTGTCATCTTTGTTAAAACATTTACAAGACAAATTAAACGAATAATGACTTATTCATTAGTGATGTTGTTTGCTGTATAAACAATCAATAAATAAAGTTTAGTCCTTTTGACTACAATGATTAATGGTCCTGAAAATATTTATTCAGAAAGGGGAGATGGTCCATTTAAAACAAAATAAAACGCAGATAAAGTAACAGCAAACACTGCCTCCTGTAAATTTTACATTGACAAATCTATACATCTACTAACGACTAATCCTGGTCAGGGTCACAGGGGCTTGGAGCCCAAAAGGAATAATAATTACCTTGTATTTTTGAAACCCATTAAACTGTCATAAAACCTTATGAAAGGCTTTCATCGCCATACTAACTTTACAAACCCTGCTTTCAAATTTCTTTTCCATCATTAAAGATTTTCAGGCTTATTTTTTTAAGCTTAAATTCCCCAATACTGCATTGCATGAGCCCATTAATTACACGCCTGAACATGCCATCAGAATTTTAACACTAGGTTGAGCATCTCCTGCCTGTTGCCATGGTCACATTGTCATGGAAACCTGAGGTCCCCAGCAGTGCTTGAAGATTGGGTTTGAAGGATTGCGAGATGCTTGGGATGTGCTGAGCAGCCACAGCGGCACCTCAGGAGGTTCAGGAGATTTCCACTATATGTTAATAAGATTTAGTAAATTTGAAAAAACTTTCAGTTTTCACAGTAATCGCAGATGATCGACTGTGATAATTCTACCACGGGGGAACCCCACCCCCTGATCGACAAAATGTCGCAACGTACCGAGGGGGCCCTACATCCCCCACCCCCCACCCCAGTCAAAACGGAGGTTGCAATTTCGTAATAAAAATATTATTTTGGGGATTGTAGGCTAAACATTTTGGAGCCCGTGGTCTAAAGGAACAGAAAGGTCCTGCAAACAATTCTTTGACTGTTCTGCACAAACTGCCCATTTAAGGAAGAGCAACCTTGGGACGGCGATGCTCACAGTGACTGCAGCTTTTACAGCCTGATTTCCAGCAGTATCCTGTCACTGATGTTTGTAAAAGTCTGGCTTTGGCAGACAGGAACAGGAAATGTTTCTGATTTCTTGCTGATCTCACACCAACTAACTGTATCGTTTGTGACATAATCAGCACAATGCAAGTATTACAGCCCATTAGTGTATGAAGTATGATAAAATAGGATGGGTAGGAGTATTTGTTGTCCAGAAGTATCAGAAGATTTATAACCACCAGCCCTGACTGACTGACTGAGACAGACAGACAGACAGATGTCGCAGATAGATAGATAGATAGATAGATAGATAGATAGATAGATAGATAGATAGATAGATAGATAGATAGATAGATAG
>JAABNY020000002.1:27043091-27068606 GCA_015164015.2 Brevimyrus niger | reverse complement strand
CGTTCACAGCATAGAGACCTTCTCGGGTATGAATGTGAACATTGACAGACTTGTCCATGGTCATCATGCCCGCCCCCACCTCACTCATGATCTGCACCCCCCCACCCCCCCTGAACCACTCTCATGGTTCAGAAGGCAAGATTCCACAGCGTGAACGCCTTGTAAAAAACCCAAGAAATTGTACAGGAACTTTTGTAAAGTGCTCAGTATTTATTTGTTGGAATAAGATGAGTATTTCATGTACAGCTTCTCTTTCAGGGAGCTATATGTATGACTTTTTCTGTTGCTATGTGACAGCTATAATAAATGATGATAATTAAAGCATTAATGTGAACCGTCATCGTTTCATTTCACTTCGAGTCTCTGCACTACAGGGCCACGTCTGGTATTTTGAAAGCAACACATGCTTATAAGCAATACAGAAATAACCTCCTGGGAAATTATCCAGCGAGTATTAATCCAAAGAATCACATGCATTCAACAAGGCGCTCTGTATGAGAATTGACAAGGGACAGGGCTCAGTGATCAGGAAGTAGTATTGCTACCAGGAAGTACTATTGCTAACAGGAAGTAGTATTGCTACTCTGAGAAAAAATGGAAAAGTCTCAAAATATATGTCACCCCCCCCCTAAATAGCATAATCACCTATCTCCACTTCTTAAACACCATGTCTGTGTCACCTGAGTGCACCAGCAAGAAGGTAAAACACAGCGTTTCCTGCCCAGTGTTTTTCTCAGATAATTATTTCTTCTTTACAAAGGGCTGTGTTTGGTTTCCATGTCAACCGTATGACATAAGGGATGTCTGATTGGTGGACACACACTTACAATGGAGTTTTTTTATTGGTACTGGCCTTACTTGTCTATTTTTTATGGCTGTTTTTGCTCTATAGGGTTTCCATCCTCCCCCAACACACTCATACACACAATAACCTTATGATGTATTCAATCAAGTCCCTGGCATTATGCGTCAAAGTATCATGTGTTTTAAGCTACCTCGGCAAATATCTGTTACTCTACCTGTACTGTAAATGTTATTGTTGGGGGAAAATAAGTTAATTATTTTGGGGAATGTATTCATTCCTTTTTATTTGTAAATCTCTCTGCAGGCTCAGATTGAATCCTCTAGACCAGAAGCCCTTTCATTTGTGCCGCATTAAGACGGCGTCCAGCTGTATAAACATGTTAAAACGCACACTCTGCACTCTGCGCTGGACGAAGGCATCTGTTACAAAAATAAATACCACCAAGCCACTCTAGATACGAGTGTTATTTAAAAGCATAACATCAAGCTGAGCATTTTCACCAATTACGCAATTAGGATCGCGGTGATGCGGAGCGTGATTCGGGACGGCCGGGAATCCCACACAGAGACAGGAGGGGCAGGCAGAAGGTAATGTAATGAAGGTTAATGTAATGTATTGTAATGTAATGAAGGCAAATGTGATGTTCAAGTGCACCCCTCTCACAGTGTGTGACAGTCCTTTGCCTGTCTCAGATAATGCCCATTCTATTATGTTGCACACAGTATTCCAGAAGCTGACAGTTTCATTCATTCTTTTTCATCCTTGCAATTAAAAATCTAGTAATCTACAAGATCATAGATTTAGTTTTGGACTGTAGGGACATGTCCTTAACTGTATTGTGGGAGACCCATGTGCGTTTAGCAGGGTTGGGGCCAGAAAATGGAGCTGGAGCTGGAATTGAAATCTTCCTGAAATTCAAATTTAACTCTAATTCTGTACCCCACAGTTTTTTTTCCAGTTCGAATTCCATTTCCTGATATATGACAAATGGTTTCAGAAAATGGAGAGAATACTTAATTCACATTTTTATAGAAATTAAGGTCGTGATCATAAAAACTTTTGGTACCTCTATGTACAGTAAAAGCAACAGGTTGACATTTCCCTAGCTGCACACAAGCAACCTTCTGTCCTCAGCTCCTCTTTCAATTTTAAACTACTGTGTTTCTTCCAAAAAAGACTGACTGCCAGAATTAGCTCTGGCTCCATTGCAGTGTCCTGCAACCAGGCTGGATTTATATGGATGGGCTGAAGAACTCATTCCCTTAAACATCTTGTGGAAACTTTCTGAGTTCAAGTGTCTGAACAGTCACATTTTAATCTGAGCAATGCACCCTTGCTTCCTTCAGTGCGAATCAGGGGTGTTGATTTGAAATGGCTGAACAAGTCAAGACTGCTTGAAGGAGCTCAGTAGGTTATGAATGCCTCCTGATAAGATGCTTGATTGAGCTGAGAGATAAAAATGACAAACACTTCTGTAACTCTACAGGATGATAAATTAGCCTTGAAAAAAATCCTAAAAAAAAAACAAGCGATTAAATGGCTGTATGCATCCAGCTTGTCTGTGAGAACATAGATAACAATTTCGCCTGCTTATGGTAAGTTTTAATCTATATATACATCTATCCCTTATGTCATGCACCTCTGCTTTTAATACATTATAAATCTGCATATTCACCAAATGTACTGATTGAACCAAATATGTTTTTTCACTACAGTACAGACCACGTTCAAGCAGGCCTCCTGCACAGTGGCAAACCCAGCGCAGTCCAGCAAAACAATCCCAGCATGCCACTCTCTCACAGCACAACTCACCAATCAAACAGTAGCAAGAAGTGGAGAGAGTCATTTTCATTGGGTCTTTGACGAAGGGGACTAGGTGAAGCCGTGAAGGGGAATGAGGTAAGAGGAGAAATGGGGCAGGTGGAAGGGGCTTTCCCACCACCCTAATCACTAGGCCGGTCAACACAGATACTCTACATTTTGCCTACTTTTAAGTGTTATCTGAAACAATGTCACCAGTGCCCAGGAGGTGAAAAGCGCTTGGTTAAGCTTCTGGAAAGTGGTAGGTAATGGCAGAAATGAATTGTGAAAGGGGAGATTAACGATGTTCCATGATGGGATCTCAATAAAACAGTGTAAGAGTGATCCATGCCATAATGCTTCTAAGTGGGCCGTTTGTCCAGCGTTTAGGCCTCCAAGCTGGGAGTGCAGCTGACAGTTACAATAGAGGACACCAGATTTATGTGAAATCTAAATGCTTTTTCCAGAGTGCTACAGGTATTTATTTTACTCACATGCGATTTTTGGGCCAATACTATGAAATAGTAATATATTGGTTGCAACCCAACACATAAAAACAATATATTATCTACAAAAAATCTGTATCATCAACTGCTTTCCAAGCAGCTTATGGGAACTGGTGGCAAAACGTTGGCTCAGATTTCATGTCCCAGCAATAGCCTTGCCTGGGCCCAACTGTGGTAGGGATATTACCAGGAAAAAGCATAATCATTTACATTTTTTCTTTTCACTATTACACAAGTCATGACTCAAGCTCCAAATATTGTCTCATGAAGCACCACCCAGCTGCCATCGAGCAATCTGCAGTGATATACAGGCAATGCTAATTAACCAGTGAGCAGTGCAGAAGGAATTGGATGCATTTGGAATGTTCTCTTCATTGAGACCCTTGAAGGGTCAGGTGCAGCGGTGAAGTTGTAACAGTCCTGTTTAACACAGTGCCTAACGTGTGACTTTAGCTTTTGAGATACAACCAAACAACCTTTCAGGAGAAGGGCAGCCTCTGCTGACATTCCCAGTGCCCCTCAGGCACCAACCCCATCAGCGTCTTGCTCGTTCTCCAGGTCAAGTGATAACAATGTAAACTGCCTGGCCTCTGACCTCAGTGGGTTAGGATGCTGTGCCTGTGATCATAAGATCACTGGTCCAAATCCCAGGCTCAGCAGAGTTATGTCACCGTTGGGCGCTGGAGCCAAGCCCTTAACCCCTATTGCTTCAGGGAGTGACTGACCCTGCTTTTCCACTTGTAAGTCTCTCTAGATAAAAGTGTTTGCCAAGCAAATAAATGTCCTTATTAACCACCAGATCAGCCGTCAGTCTCCACAAACATCTGATAATGAGTTTCTTTGGAAAGACGTCAGGCCTGCATAAGGAGTACTTAGGACCTGAGACAAAAGCTGGTAAGGTTCACCTTCCTACACTAACTGAGGTCAGTGACAGTTGGTGTAACTATCCAATGGGCTGGTGCTTGAACTGGGAGTGGCTTTGGGTAAGTTTTGCAGACTGGGGAGGGGGTCCCATCAGTAAATTTTACATGATTGTCATTTGTCAAAAGGGCCACTTAGATCTTCAAAAGCAGGGGATGGAAGTTGCTGGAACTTGGGTCATGCGTGTGACTGCATGCAGCTCCTGTGTTTAATTATTTGAATGTGGATTTGTCATCAGGCTGCCGAGTCTGCAGTCCAGGAGATACTGAAGTCATCTTGTTTTTCACTCAAGGTCCAGGGTCGTACATAAAACTCTCTGAAATGACAACTAGAGACGTCAGACAGCAAAAATCATACATCCCTATGACATAGGACCTACTCACTATACAAATTCATCAATCAAGAAGAATATCAATAATAAAACTGATATTTTCACTGGAGAACAGCTTTTCCCAACATTTACTTGATTTAGGAGACTTTATATAATTGTTGCTGTGCTTTCAAAACTGTTTTCCTGGGCAAAATTTCAGATTGTTACTTTGAAAACACAAAGTGACTCACAAATAAAAGAGCAGAAATCAGCAAGGCTTGGAAAGTGTGGCTGTTGGCCACTATAAAGTCCTCCTGCAAGCTGCTAATAGGAGTCACTTGGTGAGATGTGGACTGAAACCCTACAAATGATTTACCATCTGAGGCAGCATTCATGTTAAGATGAGCCTTACTAAAGTGAGATCATATGGCTTCATTGTTGTTGTCAGCACAGAGACTTATGTCCAATTTATCTAATGAATCAGTATCTCCTAAACCCTCAACTTTCAGGAGTGGCCCATCCAGTTGGGCACTATGATTAGCCATTTGAAATGCTCTATCTACATCACAATGATCCACATTGTTTATTAATTAGCATGAATATCCACATCATAGATATTGCCTGTGTCTGGGTTTCATATGTGCCGCTGTTTGCCACAATTTAAACCAAGCATTTGTGTGGGACCCCCTATTGGCCACAAATAGTTTCACTCACTACACTAAAAATAAAAAATGCATTCTTTATTTAGAATATACTGAAGCAGCATGCTCTGTTAACCAACTCTCTAGCTAGCATCTTCTTATTGTACTTGTTAGCAAACTTTAACGTTATATCCGACCACAAAGAAAAATTTCCTAAGCTGACCAAGTTCTTGCCCACAAAGTGAAACACCTGATAAGAATGCAGCAAACGTCACAAACACAGACCGAGGTTGGATGGTGGGCAGAGCTGCTAGCATTGGGCACTTGGCTGGAGTGAGATTTTCAATTAGAGACAAATCTGCACACACATACACATGCATTTACATGTCTGTAACAATCGTATTACCTTGCATATTGCAGCGCTTTTGATGTCGCTAATTTTAGGTTTGTAATGGAAAAATATAAATTTGCTGTAAGGTTTCTTGCGTGAATGCGAGAGGCTGAAAGCGTGAGTGTCATGCCAGATATGTGAGAGTTGGCAACCCTGGAGTGGGGGCAGCCAAAGAGACTTCTTAAATGGAGTCCCAGAAAAAAAACATCTGATATTTTGTCCAGAAACATGTTCTTCCACAAACAGCTTTACCCATTACTTACCCTCTGAATACTGTCAACGTAATTCTAATTTCTTTGGAAACACATTCACTGTGTGTATTTGCGCACATTTAGTACATATTTACTGACTTTCATGGACTGCCTAGTATTTCCTAATCACGTTTGAATGTAATGTGACTTACGTAAAGCTTTCATTATTCTGGCGAGCGTTTGTGCTTGGCCTGTGCTGCACATCACTGACTCATGGTCCAGACAGCAGAGAGTGAATTCATTTTATTAGTGTTCACCATGGGGGAGTTACGCGGGTCAAGCCGAGCTTCTTCGTGGTCCAGCTTTAAAAGCAGCAGCCTGTAAATCGTACCTCACAGCTTCATTTTCCCGACCTTCCTTTTTAACCTGCGAATTATTTCATCAGCTGCTATACCCATTAGGCGAGTCCTTGTTTCCATTCCGTAATTTTCTTTCCAGCCGTAAATCGGAGCCTTTCCCGTTTCTCTCGGTTTTTTGGAGCACAGGTGCACTGTAGCTGATGGACCTGACAGGCTGTCAAGGTCCAATCAGAGGTGAAGAGCTGTAGGGCAGAGTAGATGAAGAAATGCTTCTGAAGCTGCTACGGCTCCACCTGTGTGGAGGTTTGTAAGTGATTTTTTTTTTTTGGGGGGGGGGTGCCTGCCGCTCTTGTTAATCCCCACATCAGCCCTGAGTCTTCAGAACCTTTCAGTAACACGCTTTATTACCAGCACAACACCTGAGGCTTCTGAGAGTAATGTCATTTATGTGTTTATCTCGACCGTAGGTGCCGTTCATTCTGATTGTGTCAGGCGATCCATCAGGTAGTTTCACATTTTACTGATTTCTGATTTTAATGTGTGAAAATACTAATAGAACTGCAGGACACGGGAATCAGACCACTATGTTGTTGTTGTTGTCGTTGATGATGATGATGATGATGATGATTATATTGATATTTAAACTTGTATGTAAACTTTCAGACTGCATATGAATGGTATATAAGTCCTTTGTATTAGAACAAAGAAGCCTTTTTAGGAATATTAGAAAACTTTTTTTTATTATTATTTGAGATATTGATACCCGGATTGTTTTAAACTACGGAAACATGTAGTGTCTATTTTCCTGTTGAGGTAAATATTTATTGATGTTAAAATGAAACAGAATGAAAGAAATCTCGCTCAAGCTTTGAGGAGGGGCACTGGAGATAAGTGTAATCAATAATCTGAATGTTTGTCTCTACAAAGCAGTCCATCTTGACTACAAATATAACTTTGTTTATTGACAACACTTTCGTTTAAGATTATATTCGAAGCTTTAGGTTGCAGTTTAGGTTTCTTATTTTAAGGGGCCTCTTGTATCGATGTCATCCACATTATTATTTCCAACATCGGTCAAGTCCAAAAGAGCTGCTTATATCAAACTTTCGTTTGACTTACGTTACAGTGACACCTACTGGACAAATTGACGTGATTTGTTTTTAATTTAAAAAATTAATTTTGCTTAAAAAATTGAAAACTGTTGGATCTTTGTCCCATCAATGTATCAGTATTACAGTTAAACAGTTATTAGAATGCATTGAATGTTGGAAATATCAAATAAAGGTTTGCTTTCAGTTTGTCACAGTGCTCCGACTCCCAGCTATGTGCTTCTCCCCCAGGACCGGCAAAAGCTAAAATCTTTCATTATCAGTGATGTTCCTTTCCCATTGCTGGGCTTCTGTTTCTGACAGATGATCTGATTTTGAGGGTGAACCAGAACCAAGCTCTGTTCCTAGTGTGATGTATACCTCAGCATGTTGGAGATCTCTGGCTGTATCTGAAAGTCTGTGAGTTTAAATTCACTGGTTTGGCAGAGTAATCAATCACTGTTTGGCCCTTAGCTGACGCTGCTCTCTGATCTAAGTTTCCCCCACTTGCATGTAACTTTGGCAGAAAACATGTGGTGACTGATTAAACGTAATTACAGTGCTGAAAGCTCTTCCCTGCAGACAACACAGTCTCCCATTCAGGACCTAGTGTTTGTTTCCCTTTATAATGAGGTTCCTCATGGCCTCTAAACTCTTTCTACATGATTTGCACATGGCCAGTTATGGTGGAATTATGTATACATCGAGTGGAAGATAAAACAAACAGTCATACAAATTTATTTGGTAAAGTCTTTAATGAGCTAAATTAAACTAGCGGTGTAAATGTACAGTTCAATTTCTGCTTAAATTCTAATAACAGTTCTGGGTTGATTTTTGCACATTTGGGTCCATTTTCATTTTAAGTAAAATGAAAAATGTAAAAAGAATTCAGACATTAAAAAAATGGAAATATACACTAATTATTTCGTTTATTTTTTCATTGCTTTTACTTGAGTTACCACCATTTTTAAATAAAATAATAACAAGGTTAAGGGTTTTACAATGTTTTATTTGAAGCTCTAAATATAATTCAGTGTGCATCCACATCCTGTGACTGGGTCTGATAAACTCCTGGCTTTGGGTTTGCTGCCACCCCTGTACAAAGTGATATATTGGTGGATGTACCCATTCATAAGGTCGAGAACAGAAGGTGGTACGATTTTAATAATAAAGCATAATTAGAACAAGTCCCCTATGAGCAAAACTACTTTTTCTTTAAGGGGTCGGCTCCGTCCCAAAGCGGTATTATGTGCGCGTCACCGATTGGTCTCAAAATGTCGATCCTACAGTCAATTTGGTCCGTATTACAACAGGTCTACGCACAGGATGAAGACCTTTATGCGGTGTCATTTCATCACCATAGCTTCTCTACTGGGATCAGTTGTATTTTGCCTCACTTAACATGTTCCTGTTGGTAGTGACACCGGTCTTGTTGATTTTAGTGAACAGCAAATTTGCCTTGAGTGAGTATATGGTAGCCGTGTTTATAAGAACCTTCCGGCTCACTGCCGATGTTTCTGGGGGGGGTATTTACTCAGAGGGAAACACAGAGCAACCAGCCGGAAATTAGTGCGATTCTCAGCCTGGAAGATGGCGTCAGCAAAGAACGGAGGAATAGCTCGCACTCAGCTTCGGGGTGGCTTTAAGAGGACGATGATGGGTCTGCGCTGTGTGGTTGTGCTTCTGGTGGTTCTGACGGCTTTGCCGGTCCGTGCTGACATCACGGACGGAAACAGCGAACATATGAAACGGGAACACTCGCTGACCAAGCCGTACCAGGGTTAGTAGCTGTTGTCATGCGGCATGGTGCTCTGCTTTTATTTGTGTCTGGGTCTGACTGTTCATGAAAGGAGTTAGCAGTCTTGATGGACGACCTATAACCACATATTAGGTAGACCTTATTTGCAACGTCGTCTTTGAGCTGTGCTTTACACCACCGCGTTGCATTTCTGCAGGTGTCGGAACAAGCCCGTCGAGTCAGTGGGACTTTTGGGGCAGCACGCTGGTGACCAGCCAGTATGTCCGCTTGACCCCGGACGAGCGCAGCAAACAGGGTTCGATCTGGAACACGGTGGTGAGCAACGCGCCCATAAACTCAGGCGACCCGACTGCGTCCAATTATGCTGAAGCGATTCCTGCGGTTCGAGTTGTACAGCATGAGTTTTTCTGCTTTGCAGCCATGTTTTCTCAAGGACTGGGAGATGCACGTCCAGTTCAGAGTGCACGGCTCTGGGAAGAAGAATCTCCATGGAGACGGCATCGCCCTCTGGTATACAAAAGACAGGCTGCAGCCCGGTAATCTATTAAACAGCCGCCTGAGCCGCTTAGCTTTGAAAGCAGCAGTACTGTGGCAGAAATCTTACGTTACACATCTTCTCCCTTTACATGTAACACTGTCTCTGCCTTCACTCAGGCCCCATCTTTGGAAACCAAGACCACTTTGTTGGCCTGGCCGTGTTTTTGGACACCTTCCGCAATGACCAGCATGGGATGGATGTAAGTACTGCCTCTGTCTCTAGGGACTTAAGTTTGGAAACACAGCTGGCCTTTGTTTGGCAGTCTTAATAAACAGTAATAATGAAGCTTTTGATGTGAGTTTGTCAGTTGACTTAACTTCCTGTTTGTGTGTGGAAACAAAGTTTCCCTGCGTTTAAGTTTTATAAAGACTTTTTTCATAAACTTCCACACAAAGATCTGTGTGGTGTCACACCAATAGTTGATAATGTTGTGTATTTCTAGCATGTAAATTAATAAGTGAATTTTGAAGATTTGTCTGCAATCAATGAAAGAACTTGCATGAAAAGAGATACCAGTTGACTCACTTATGCTATCATTTATACTTGTCCATTCTCTGAGGAATTTGATTTGCCAATATGCCAATAAGAGTTTTTCATCATTAATGGAATATGTTTTCCATTTTGGGGTTAAGTATAGTCAACACCACCTGGAAAACATGTCTGAACCTTATTTAATGTTGTTGTGTGCAGCTCAGTTCTGTGAAATTGCCAGCTCTGGCTTTCTGTAGTCTGCCCCTATGAAGAATCCACGCTGTAAGCTCTGGGCTCAGTCTGATCTGCTGCCGTTCAGCAGCTTGATAGATGTCACCTTTGCAGCCTGGTGCACCGGCTGTGCATCCATGGGCTAAACATCTGCCGCTGAATAGCTGGATGGCTTCAGTTTCTGCCTTATTTCACCACATTTGTCTTTTGCTTGGTGCTGATTGTTTGGCCATCACTCTTTGGTCACAAACTTTACTTTGAAAGTCAATATGAACTCGTTCTACAAGCTTCCAGTGCAAACATGACTCACCCGGAAAACATACCAGGAACTGTAAATTTATGTTCAGTGTCTTTAAACTATTGTCACCCTGCCCCCTCACTGTTGCCTGAATGCCACACTGATCCCACCCCCCTCCTACCACCATCATACTAAGCTGCCTCGTCTCCTGCAACTGTTACACTAAGCGAAACACCCACTAACGTCACCCTACTACCACTTTCAGGCGTCTCTCCATCAGTGTATATTATTTAGTACATGCGTGATTTACTATGTGTGCAAAACTGTATAGCGTTATGGTCCGTCTAGGGGAGGTCATAGCACAAAAATCTTCCACCTTCTCACTTTCCAGTTGTCAGACCATAATGGACTGCACAGTATTTAATTAGGAATGACAAAAAATCAAAATGGGAATATTAAAAATTTCAGTGAAAATAATAAAGCCTTAACCTTAAATAATAAAGAGAAACCCTAACCCTAAAAATATCAAACTCTAAGCAAAACAAAAGTGGTAAATAACAAAAACGACAAACGGATAACAAAAACAATTAACATACCAAAAATTGTTCATGATTGTTTCAAATGACACCAATGTAGGTTCTTTGTATTTAGAAGTAGTTGCTTTTCCGATAAATGATTGTAATCCTGCTTCTGAAACCCGCCAGCGCTCCTTCCCCTACATCTCAGCCATGGTGAACAATGGCTCCCAGCCCTATGACCACAGCAAGGATGGGCGTCCCTCCGAGCTGGGTGGCTGCTCTGCCGACATCCGCAACAAGGACCAGGACACATACCTGGCCATCCGCTACTCCAAAGGCCGTCTGACGGTGAGCGCGCCGGCCTCCACTGCTTCTAAGTCTTCGATCTTTTATTTTTTCTTTCCGGACCTCGTCCCCAAAAACCTCACATCTCCCTTCACTTGAATGTCAGGTCATGATCGATATCGACGACAAGAACGAATGGAAGGAGTGCATCGACATCGCGGGTGTCCGATTGCCCACCGGGTACTACTTCGGAGCTTCTGCCGCCACTGGGGACCTGGCTGGTAAGACCCTCGCCCAGGGCCTGCTGCACATCTACCTCATTCCTAACCTGCTGTGTCACACACCACCCTGGCCTGGATCACTCTGCTTGACTGTCTGGTAGGAAGTTCTGCAGCCTCCCAGCAGGACAATGATGTATAGAAAAGTGTTTTTCAGTCAGGCCATTTAACTGCTGAATAGTCTAAATATAATTCTCTATTTCAATATTTATTTATTGCACTTTCTGCTTCACTGGCAAACTTAAGTAACAATTTGCACCCCACCAATCAGGTGGTTAATGTCATGATTTAATGTAATGTCTGTATTATGTTTATATGTCTTAGTTTTTATATTGTGTTTAACTGTTTTTCATTTGTGCCACGACCAATGAGAACAACATTTCAGCTCAGACTCTACACATCATATATCTTGCATGCTCCTAAAATAATTATGTTACTATAAGAAGTCACCTGACATAGTCCTTTGAGGTCAATTTGATCCCAGGGTAGGTGTGTGAGAGATATCTGAAGATGACAAAAGATACTTTGACTTTTAACCCTTTGCATGTGTGTGTCACAGATAACCATGACATCATCTCCATGAAGATGTACCAGCTGATGGTAGAGCACACTCCTGAGGAGGACAGCCAGGATTGGACAAAGATAGAGCCCAGCGTCAGCCTGCTGAAGTCACCCAAAGGTGATGAGATGCGGGGCTCTTGCGGATGCTGGCGAATCGTCGGGGGTTCACTGCATGCACGTACACTTCGGGAAGCTTCTAGAAGGTGCCGGATGAAGCCCAGGTACGAGTGAAATATCTGGACTCGTAACTCTGCCCCCATTTCCCTCCGTCCGCAGACAACATCGACGACCCGACCGGCAATTTCCGCAGCACCCCGCTGACTGGCTGGAAGGTGTTCCTGCTGCTGCTGTGCGCGCTGCTCGGCATCGTGGTGTGTGCCGTGGTGGGCGCCGTCGTCTTCCAGAAACGCCAGGAGAGGAACAAACGCTTCTACTAGAGGATGGCAGGAGAGGGGACAGCGTGTGCTGCGCAGATCAATGTGAATAGCTGGAGGTCGTGTGAAATCCTAATGTTCGTATCTCTGAAGTTCTGGATGGAGGCGACAGCAGTGGTGTCTCCTGTTCTGAAAGTGGTTTGGAGCCCCTTGTCGAACTCGGGAGCCGGGTGACGCCGTAGTGAAAGCGTGACCATGTGAAAGAGGGCCTTTTTCTCTCTCTCTCTTTTTTTTTTTTTTTTGTCATAGGGTTGCAGCAACATAAAAAGTGAAAATTCATATTTGGAGACCTGGAGATGAAAGTGGGAAGGAAATGATCAGTCCTGTGAGCTGACATCTCTGCCCAGGGAGCTGCATAAAAAATGTCATTTTTGTTTATATATTTTTCTAATCTCTGCTTTCTGAATGCACTTGTTTACGCCGGGGGTTTTTGTTTCTGATCGTTCTAGGTGTTAAATGAGATTGATCGATTGATTCTGTTTGCCTCGAGACTGTTTGTTTTTTCTTTCCCTCGTAATTTTACGGTGAGGGAGAGGTCGGGAAGCCAGGATAGTGTTCTTCAGGTGACAGTGAAAATGGACCTGGTCACATTACAGCACTGGCAGCATTGGACAGAATGAGGCCCCAACCCACAGTCGGAGGCGTTTGTTGTCTGGGATGCTTATCCTGTTTGCTGACCTCACCGCGGGAGCCTTTATACGAATGCTGTTATCCGTCGGCCACCTTCATCCACCCTTGTGGTGAGATGCGTCTTTCTAGACACCCTACATGTGACTTTTACTCTGGCTGTCGGGGGGTGAAGCTGCTTCAGTGGAGTGTAATATTACTTTATTACATGACAAGTGCCAGCTGCTTATAAACCCGTTGACGATGTTCAGTATTGAAGATGATCCTTTTCCCACCTAAAGCAAGTCTGCACTGCAATCTGATTTCTGTTTTAAGGAACAACCATACAGGAGGCCAATTTGCAAACTAACATGTAAGGTGTGAAATTAAACTGTTGCCAAAAGGTGTAGCTGCTTCTCATAGTATCAGAAACCTTCATAAGGAATCTCGCAACATACGGATTTTACCTTTATCTATAGCAGTCAAAAATCAGTTCATGCATAGTTTTGAAACCTGTTACCAGAAACATGGTTTTGAGTATTTTCAGAGTACATACTTAACCGGAATGTTGGAAGGCCTGTCATATCCCACTGTTGTATAAATGATTCTTACATTGTTGGGATCCAATGTAATAAATTAACTTTGATTCATTAGTTTGTCTTTTTAACTTGATTTTATATTGCATGTTGGATATTGCATACTCCAGATAATCATGTTAAATTTTGTTTTCATCTCTGTGCTTATTTTCCTCTGTGTAGTTCCTCATAGACTCAAATTTCTCTTCACATAAGACATTTCAGACAATTCTACAGTATGCTTCTGAGTTTGGGGAAGGCCCTTTTCAGTTTCAGCATGATTGTGCCCCAGTGCATTTGGCAATGCCCATAAAGGCATGGTTGGGTGAATCTGGGGCGAAAGAACTTGACTGGCCCACACAGAGCCCTGACCATTACCCCATCAAACACCTTTGGGTTGGACTGGAGTGGAGTGCCTGACCTCATAAATCCTATTGTGGATGAATGGGCAAAAATTCCCAAGACGCACTCCAAAATCTTGTGGAAAGCCTTCCGAGAAGAGTGGCAGCTGTTATAGCTACAAAGGGGGGAATGACTCCTTATTGATGCCTATGGATTTTGAATGGGATGTCAAAAGTTCCTGTAGGTGGAATGACTCTTTTTCAGACTCTCAAAGACTAGCATGGAGGAGTTTTGAGGTCCGTCCTCCATTCCCTCTCACGATGATCATATTTGAAGTCTAAGCTAATAATTTGAGTAAAGGTAACATCCAACATTACCATTTTGGTGACCTTAAACTCCCTGTGTGTGTGCAAATCATTGTAGACTGAACCTATCCAAGAGGATGTATTGCAACCAACACGAATAAGCAAGGTGAAATGGGTAAACTTTTATGAATAACCTACGTTGTTATACTTCAACAATCAATGTAACAAAATAAAAACCCAATTTCATACAAAAGTACATAAAACCTTGTATACTATCTCCTTAGTATAGTATATTGTATGCAATGTGTCTAACGCAGGACATATTAGACAATGTCGTCGCGGTGAGGCTCCATCTCCCACTTGTGCAGCACCTGATTGATTTCAAATTTCACACAGGATCTTGTTTTTTGGCCCATTTTTAACAGCACCTGACTGACATACTGTCCAAAGGACAACTCTTCACAGCCACCTTCCTGAATGCTCTTCTGCGGTTGTGATGTCATTGTTTCAGTTGAAGACTCCGGGGGTTCATTTAGCTTTCTCGAACCCTGACAGCTGGGAAATGGAGATTCAGATGAGTGCTGGTCTGAGTTTTCAGACGGTGACGGTGACCATGGAGCGGAGGAAGCATGCTGGCCTTGGTTTCCAGAAAACGTCTCTTGCTCCGTGTCAGTGACAGAGGATCCAGAAGCGACACACTCAAACTCCAGCGCTTGCTGTCTTCGGGGGACAACTGGGGAAGTTGTCCCGGGTCCAGACCCAAGAGGGGGCCCAGGTGGGAGCGGTTGTGTGTCTTGGGGGCCCGGTTGAAGTAATTTTGTCCCGGTCCTGGGAATCTTGCGCGGCGGGCACTCGATCTGAAACGTCGATAACATGATGCCTTCAGTAATGTATAGACACCAGCTAACAGTGCAAAACGTAATTCTGACAGCCTTAAAAGTTAACATTGTTTCTTTTTTTACCAGTCGCATCAATGATCACAAACATTTTAAACAAACACTTTACGCATTACCCATATGTACAGTGCACAAAGCTCGTGTCCAATAATACGAACTCAAATTTGTCGATAATTACATCGTTTATTTGTTTAGCCGCATCAGCCAATAAAATGAAACAAAATAGTGCTCAGTGAGGTTTTTGTATTACATAGACTTACCCCTATAAACAGCCATCTAGCTCAATAGAATGGATGTGTGGCTCTAGGTTTCATAAGTATCTCTTTAAGGCTGCGCAATTCGGCACTTACCATATCACTTAATACGCTGGAATCCGTTTCTCTGTGTCTCACAAAACTGGAAAGCCAACTCAGCATGGTCATGATATGTGGGCTTCGATCGCTGCCACTTGCATCACCACCCTTTCCACCCGTCTTCCGTTTTGCTTTCACGTATCTGTCTCTCAGATATTTCCATCTCTGCCTACAAAAGCTCTCATCTTTGCCCAGTGTTTGGGCGATTTCCTTCCATGTTTCCGTGCAGCGCAATACGTCCTTATGCCCTTTCAATGACGAATTATATATGTGCGGATACCTCCGCACCACCTCACATAACCGCTCATCGAGAGCACCCATAATACGATCACTCTTTACCTACAGTCCGCGCGGACAGCCCCGAGGACGGAATTACGTCACGCGTACTGTGCGCAGACCGTAATAGCACACGTACAAGTGGGACTTGAACTAGGCTTAAGACTACAGGAACCACTATCCCCTTGTTGCAACGTCGCCGGCGGTGGTTGGATGGTCCCCGGTAATGGCTAACGTGGCACTAGCTTTTTTGCGCATGCTCTGTTAAAGCCGTCCACTCAGGCACCGGTAGTAAGATGGTGGCCTTAAAAATGCGGAGTAGTGTGTTGTCCGTGTTGTTGGTTAGCCTTCTGTGCAAATTGACGCACTCTTTATATTTTCATATTGGGGAAACGGAAAAGAAATGCTTCATAGAGGAAATCCCCGACGAAACCATGATCATAGGTAATGCTTTCGTTGCGGTGCTAGTTCATGGTTAAGGCGTACCGATGTCCGTATCCGCGACCAAAGCTGTGGAGGTCCGCGCGCCTGTAACTGAGTTTTTGCCTGGTCTGGCCGTGGCTTAATCTCGAACCTGGCTTGATGCACGAGAGTAGAGAGCGCCGAGAGCTTTAGGACGATTGAACGGTGTTAATCTGCGGACCCACTTCCTGCCTGTGTCACTTAAGACGTGCGGGCGAATCACTCGATCCTCAGCATGCCCGGCTTTGACTGCTGGGGGTTGCGTTTTAAATGGCGTGCAGCAGCCCGTGTAGACGCTTCTGTCAGCTGGGTTTTAATAAACCGCTCAGAGCTCCAACGCTGGACACTGCCGGCTGGCTGCCTTTAGCGATTCGGAAAGGATGTTTAAGTATTGTATGATTATCATGCATGCTTCGGGCGCAGCATTCAACACGCTCTTTAAAATGTCGTCCGTACTGAATGATAGAAGCAATTTGGAGAACTTTAGCTTGTGATCAATAATCGTTTATGCTGTTGCGCTGAAATCTCCCTCCTTAGGAAACTATAGGACGCAGTTGTATGACAAGCAGAGAGAGGAGTATTTACCTGCCACCCAAGGACTTGGTATGTTTGTGGAAGTGAAAGATCCGGATGAAAAGGTAATTGCTGCTCTCTCAACAAGAACATGTTACCCTGACTGTGTAGCTAGTTTTAGCTCATGCTAGCTCTGCTTGTGTCCAGGTGATCCTATCCCGTCAGTATGGCTCAGAGGGCAGATTCACTTTCACCTCCCACACCCCTGGAGAACACCAGATCTGCCTTCATTCCAACTCATCAAAGTTTGCCCTCTTTGCTGGGGGGATGCTGGTGAGCTGGAATCTCACATTACATTTGTGTAAATATAAATATAATAGAAATCTGTGATGCTGTTTGCAACAAGGAAAATGACTTGTCTTGCTCATCTGTCCCGTCCATCACCAGAGAGTTCACCTGGACATCCAGGTTGGGGAGCACACCAATAACTATGCTGAGATCGCAGCCAAGGATAAGCTCACAGAGCTGCAGTTGAGGGTTAGACAGCTTGTCGAACAGGTTGACCAGATCCAGAAAGAACAGAACTACCAGAGGGTGAGTCATCTCCATTTGATTGAGCTAAACGTGTGCTGTGATTGTGTCCGAAAGTGGAGCTTCATTCCCTGACCCCGTGGCCTCTCATGTATTGTCGGCTATGTATCATCAACTCTTAATATTGTCACCTGCTCTTTGTCATTTTGTTTGCTTTGCCCTGTGGGCTTAGTCCACCCTTATTTCTATTTATTTGTTTTTGTTTTTTTTTTTTGGTAATTTTCCTATTGGTATTTGCTTCTTTTTGTGTGAAGTTAGCCTGAAATCTGCAAGCTCAGTGTGACCCCATTCACTTTACCTGGCTGGGAATTGTAGTGTGAATTCCTCCTGCTTTTGAGAGGGAAGCAGACTTCTTTGCACATGATACCAAGAGCTGAAGAAATGCTTCTTCCTTAGTCCCAGAACAGGCTGCTTCTGATTCCTGATGTGTCCAGAAAGCATTTTATTTTACATGGTTCTGCATGGGTGAACCATCCTTATTTGCACCATCCTAGGCGTTACTGAGAGTGTGTAGAATGATGTGGTGGCCATGTTGCTGTGGGCTGTCTCCAAGGTGTCATCTTGTCTTCCAGTACCGTGAGGAACGCTTCAGACAAACCAGCGAAAGCACCAACCAGAGGGTCCTCTGGTGGTCCATTGTCCAGACACTCATCCTGGTTGCCATTGGCTTCTGGCAAATGAGACATCTCAAGAGCTTCTTTGAGGCCAAGAAACTTGTTTAACAGTTTCATGTGTGTTTCTATTAATGCAGTACATGTCGTCATTTGGTTTCTATATCCTGGTCTCAAGAAAAAAAGTCCCTAAAATGGTTTTAAGTCTGGTTAAACTTGCTGATGTAAATTGGAATATTTTCCCTCTTGACTTTTTACAAACACACTTCCATATGTGAGACATGGACAAAACGGCTTTAATTTTATGGAAGTTCTGCATTTTTTGTTTGGGTTGAAGCAAGTTTTATTAAAAAGCTTTTTGTCTACGATGATGCCCATCCTCAAGCCAAGATCTATTTTCTTCCTGGGATGTGAATTTCAGTACTTCTACCATGAGACCACTAGAATTGGATCACATAGTATCTTCCCAATGGATTCTTAACTTTATCATAGACGTGTTTTGGTCTTAGGTTCACATTTTGATTCTACGAAGACGTCAGCAATTGCCAAAAACTTAATCCTGTTGTATCCCATTGATTTAAAAACATCTTTCATTTACGGTTTGGAATTACTTGTATAATTTAAAAAAAATTGAATTTACCGTTTTCAGTTTATCTAGTTGAAGAATGTTGGTTTGGACTGAATATAATTTCTAAATATCTGGTGATAATATATTAGCTCCTGCAAAGGCTACAGTTACTGAGGCTTGTTTACCTAAAAGGTCAATGAAACATGGCGACTGTGAGATGTCAGTGGTCACTATGGGCTTGTGGGTTGAGAAGGGGAGGTCTGTGGGGGGCTACAGTGTATTAACATATTCATCGTACCTGCTGTCTGGATTCTGGGATATTGCTTTCCTTGGTCACATGACTTTATGTCTTTGTCCTGTGTCTGGAGAGCACCTCCTGTGTTTTAATTGGCTTGTTTGTGCACAACTCGAGCTGATATTCTATTGATAGACATGTCTGTGAATAGAGCATTTGTAAATATTTCAGGTGTAAGACGTTTACGTTCTCTCTAGTTCTTGCACTCTGTGCAGAAAGCCCAGACATGAAGTTATAAGCCATCCTGGGCCCGGCAGTGGGCGATTGCTTAGCATAGCATTGATGCTAATGGGGCTGTGATTGTGCTCAGCTCATGGCCAATGTTGCATAAATCCCATTTTGCTTTTTTTTTTTTTTTTTAAATCTGTTGGTAACCATGTTTTTTGCCCTGACCTGCTGTTTTCATGGAATTTAATCTCTTCATTTTCTTCAGAGGTAATTTGGAAAAAAAAATGAAAATGTGACAGATCACCTCTTCTTGGCTCAACCTTGATTCCTAGACTTTTATGCTGTAATTATAAGGCCACAGGGTGATTTTTCTTCCATGGGTTTTCACATTTTTACTTTTACGTTCAGCTGTTGTCTGAATCCAGGTGAAATTGGCAATGAATTAAAACCCTATTTTTGCATTTGTTCTTTTTAGAATATAAAATAAAAGGAAACCATATGCCTTCTGTCTCTTTGCTCTTTGCACAATCAATGTTATAAATAGTTTCCTTCTGGCTGCTACAGATGATGTGCAGTTTTCAAACCTGACAAAACCTTACGGATTTGATAGTGGGGAGTTGAATGCACACTATAGCTTGAGTCACTTCAGTAAAGTATACAGCAGTGATAAATTCTAACATTTAAATAACGCTGAGCTGCTTGATGTTTGGCACATTAAGTTTCTCAAAACCTTTACTCAACAGGTTTAAACATTTGTCAGAGAGAGTGTATAGAAGCAGTTCCTGGAGAAATTGGTTATTTATTCGATAAGGTAATCAAAACCATGGCGAGCTATTATCTTTAAACAGCAGAGACCAAGACGAAACTGGGTAAAATAATGGTTGAACCATAACAATCTAAGTACCTTAAGATCGCCGTGCATTAGTTCCCTTTGAAAGAAGACTAACACTTTCGGAGAAGGGGAGCATTTAGCTCGAAGTCTAATGAGCCGAGAGCACGAATGGACGGCACCCCTCCTGTAATCTGTATACATGTGCTGCGATATTCGAATATAAAAAATAATAACCCAATTTTTAGAAATTAATTTGTGTACCAATAGCGTAAATTGTAATTAATAATTATTGGTATTAAAAAGTTTAATGTACAGTTAGTCGTACCCTTTAGTGGTGGGTGTTGTCGCAATTCAACTTAGTCAGTGGGAATTTAATTTAAAAAATTCAAAGCACATCACAAATTATTTACTTTTGCAAAACTAATATGCACTATAATCTGCTGCATGTCGCTTCGGATTGGTATGTGTTAAGCACACAGGGACCATGTCCGCGCTGCTGGTCGGAACCTTCAGCCGTCGGTCCCGGTTACAGGAGGCAGAAAAAAACTGACCGGAAGTAGGTCGTGCCTTTCTTTACTGCGTAATGTTTTTGTTGGTGTTCGTTTGTCCTGGTACATAAACATTTTACATATCAAATATTACGAAGTGAAAAGCTGGGATAGCGTTTGTTGGGGAAACTGGTTAGCCGTCTATTAATTACCGACGCAGCTGTACCCTTTAAAATCCAATAATTACGTATTTACCCGATACATCAGTTATAAATTAAGTGGTAAGTACAAACTATTTTAAATAAAAATAAATGGTATTTAATTTAAAAATACATATATACATACGGGATAGTTCAAATGCGATAAGCACAAGCTGTTCTTAAACTGTAATAAACCAAATCGTAATAAGGATTAACTGTTTTTAAATCAAATAATCTTTATAATCAAAGTTATACACACATAATATTTCAAATAACTGATGACTATTTCAAAATAATCTATAATAAACCAAATCGTAAAACCGAACGGAAATTGCGTATTTTTGCGCATGCGTATTTCAAATTGGGTTTCTGGTCCAGATCAGGTAGTGACGATCTTAGGCTTAATCAAAACTAACGGGATCATGCCTCCGGCTCATCGGTCACGAAGCCGCAGTGCGGAGCGTGTGACCGCCTCGAAAAGAAGACGACCCAGTCGATCGGACAGCGGCAGTGACCGGAGTCGTTCCCGCGACCCAAGTCCCTCCGTCAAACAGGGCAAATCCGTCAAGGAGGAGCGCTGGTCTCGGTGGCCTGAAAGCAGGGAACGATCCGCTGTGAGGTCTCACGTCGGGAGTCCACGGAGTCGCTCCAGGTCAAGAGAGAGGAGCGCCTGGTCCAGCCAGCGAGACGTAAGGCACAACTACGGCTCTCGATTTGACCACTACGACAGAAGTGATGATGTTCTGCGGCAGAGGCAAGAAGCTTTCATCGCCAGGTGAGAACACGCTGTACTTTGGTGGCATGTCATACTGGATTTGGATTGTAAATATAATTAATGGACAAAACGAGATGCGGAATACCATGCAATGTACTATACATAAATCATTTTTATGTGTGACGGAATGCATACATAGCTGCCGCCTTTGTCACTACCGTTCTTTGGAGCGATGCGTAAATGCAGCCGCCGTCTTGGTACGGGGTAACACTCTTCCTTAGTGTATGTCCGTTTATACAATCAAAGGTTTTTCCACAATTAAAATCGCCGTAAACCGCCGAATTGTAAACCAACTTTCAAGCGATTAGGATTGTTACAAATGTCAGAAGTGTGTTCATGATACAAAATACACTGGTCAGAATCCTGTCACAAGATGGCGGCGATATTTACGCATGCTGACAATGGCTTTCCAGTTAGTCTAGCTTCACCTTTTCTTCTCCGGTCAATCTTTTTTCCAGATGCCCCAAACAATCGGAAAGGGTATTCATCAGAGAAAATGACTTTACCCCAGTTCTTAGCAGTCCAATCCCTATACCCTTTGCTGAATATCAGTCTGTCCCTAATGTTTTTCTTGGAGAGAAGTGTGTTCTTTGCTTCCCTTGACATCAGGCCATACTCCAAAAGTCTTCACCTCACTGAGCATGCAGATGCACTCGCACCTGCCTGCTGCCATTCCTAGGCAATCACTATTACCTTATCACTTTTGTATAGATTATGTACAGCTGAACATATTTTATATCTTTTATTTTATATTGTTGTTTTTATATATATCTTATTCTCTTATCATGCACAGCTGCTCAGAGTGACCTAGTTTACATGTTGTATGTGCACAACTGTGTACTTGATGAATAAGCCTCTTGAATCTCCATTTATATCGATCTAATAAAGGCTCCTTTTGCCTTTTCTTGATAGATATTGTCTAATCGTATTTGTAGTGATACATCAAATTCCTCCTGTGATGTTAAATCACTTTTACTTGATAAAGCAATACTCCTTCAAGTAATTGTAGATTGAGTCTGTTGTAGCGGCTGCATTTATGTTGGCAGTTTTCTAATTTCAGATTTCCTTAAGTCCCAGTATCTCCCAAATTGAACCATTTGTGCTTGTGTGTAATATCTCTCAGTACTTTCAATTTCTCTCACTTTAAAATGATCTTGTAAAGACTAGTAGGGACACTCAGCCATGGTATTCTCTGTCTTTTTACAAAAATACTTCAAGATATTCTAGTAGTTTGTAACATAAAACACAACAGTCTTCATGAATTTGAACAAATTTAGGGAATACAGTACTGTATTTTGTGTCTGGAATCATTTCTTTACAGAAACTTCATAAGAACCTTTCATTTTATCCAGATTTTTCTCTAACAAAGTTTTCATTCTCGTTCTTTAAATCTGCCACATCTTGACAAATAAGTGAATTTCTTCAGACCTTCAGTTTATTTTCTTTTACTGTTTTCTCCAATCGATTGGACCTTTTGTCGATTTTTGCAGTCAATATACAAATAATGCTTTTTTTTGTGGTTCACAAGGTGGCTTATTTTTTTTCCTCATTTTTGGATTTCCTAGTAGGAGGAGGATGTTTTACTAACATGTTTGGGGCAGAATCACATTCACCACCTTCAGCGGCTCATCAAACACATGAGTGCTGAATAATCACTGAGTAACACATTTATCTGATTCCAATCTCCAGACGTCTGCAGGAGCGGGAGAGAATCGGGGAGCTGGGGTGTCCAGAGGTCTGGGGTTTTTCCCCAAGAGTCCGGGAACCTGAGTAAGTACATGCTTGTTTATAAACATGTAAATACAATATAAAAACATGAAAAAGGTGTTAATGCGTTGTTTTTTGCAAAGTGGGTTCTGTGCAGTGAGGGACAGCGTGTGTGGGAATTGGCGGTATTGTGAATTTCACTGGTGTTTGCAGGTCTTCCATTGTCATTGTTTTTCTTTGTAGTTCGGATGAGCACACTCCCGTGGAGGAGATAAAAGGCGGCACCTCCGATTCAAGCTCAGAAGGTTAGTCTGAGACATCAGGGGCTGTATTGGTTTCTGGGCCGTGCTGTAAGCAGACTCGTGGTGCGGCTTTGACGAATTTCTGGCCGGACCCTCAATTCCAGAGCATACCCGGTAGAGTAACTGAAGCCCATGCATCATTGTAGACGAGAAGAAAAAGAAGAAGAAAAAGAAGAAGAAGAGGTCCAAGAAGAAGAAGCACAGGAAGAACTCTGAAGACAGCGAGTTAGAGAGTGACTCCGATGGTACTTTGACCACTGCCCAGTCACTGCTTAAGACCCGGCAATTTCTCTGGTCTACTAATGTCTGTGTTTTTGTTTTGTAGAAGAGGAAATGAAAAAGAAAAAGAAGAAGAAGAAAGGCAGAAAGTAAGCTTAGCCTTCGCTGTCCACAGTAACTCATTTACATACATCTTAACCTTGACTTTACCGTTCCTGCCATGACCGTCGCCCGCCAGGAAGAAGTCCAAGAAGAAGAAGAGCAGAAAGAGCCATAAGCCATCCAGCGACTCCAGCAGTGACGGCTCCGAAGAGGAAGAGGACGACGACCTGAATGAGGACTTGTGGGTTGAGAGAACCTGCATCGAGGGACACCTGGTGGGACCGGAGGCCCCGCTGACACACCTTTCACAAGATGACAAACCCCTCGAGTGAGTAGCTTCTGCTGGAGGAAGTGCTCCGCTTGGCCCAGAGGCGCCCTCTCTGTTTCGTCTCTTTTACGGCCCATAATGCAGTGTCAGTCCTTCTGTATCTGATGGGAACGTTTGCTTTTGTGCTGCCAGCTTCGGGCATGCTCTACTGCCTGGGGAGGGCGCCGCCATGGCAGAGTACGTGAAGGCCGGCAAGCGAATCCCCAGGAGAGGTGAAATCGGGCTGACCAGTGACCAGATCGCCGACTTTGAGAAATCTGGCTTTGTCATGAGCGGCAGCAGGTACGGAAGTCCATAAGGACCTCATTTATCAATGTGTCGGTGAAGGCACGGAGATGTGAACCATGGCATGAACACTGGAAATGGATAGGGTGAACCAATGGAGGGTGTTATGTCAGGGGGTGACTTTAATTTAGCACATAACTCTGTTACTGCCCTCTCCCCCTGCAGACATCGGCGCATGGAGGCTGTGCGTCTGAGAAAGGAGAACCAGATCTACAGCGCAGATGAGAAGAGGGCCCTAGCCTCCTTCAACCAGGAGGAGCGCAGGAAGAGGGAGAGCAAGATCCTGTCCAGCTTTCGGGAGATGGTCTACAGGAAGACCAAGGGCAAGGAGGAGAAGTGAGCCCACAGTTCAGTGGAGTCTGTGTAAATATTTGTTGAAAATGAGTCTGCTGTTTTCTTCAGCATTTTGAGATGCTGGATTGTGTTTTCTGAGCGTCCACTTGGCATGCCTGTTGGTTTCCTTGGTTAACAGAAGAAACCACTTGGACTAAACCTCTTAAGTGAAATGGGCAGGATAACTCTGAGTGACCTAGCAAGACATCCAGTACAGAAAACGGGAGTGTGTAGAGTTGACATTTTTATTTTTGGGTTGTTTCTTTTATTTCTTCTTGTTTTTTTGAGAAGGTTTGCTGCTGAGCGCAACACGAGTACTAAAAGGTCACAGCAGTATACAGACAGCCCATGTTTTTTCAGGTGTAGGAGCAGCATGAGATATATTTCCAACCTATTTCATTGCACCTTTCACAGGTATTCCTATATTGAATATTAAAGTTGTATTATGGTTACTGCAAGGAAAGAGCAAAACTTTATATTTGGCATTTGAATATTTGTTGATTATTTAGATGCCCTGTAACAAAAAAAAAACAATGCAAAGTACATAGAAAGGGTGATGAAGTCAGATCATTCCAGAGTTCATTTCTTAAGCTTTTTTTGCAAAAGCATACTATATAACACTGTAAAACTTTTGGTTGAAAAGGATGCTTTTTCCTGTGTATGAAATTTTAATAAAAAATAAAATGTATCACTCTGTGCGGTAAATTAATATTTCAGCAGTTAATTGCAGATGTATGATTCTATTTTTGAATGTATATGGAGCTCCTTGGGTGTCATAGTAGAAAAAATATCTTGTAGCAATTTGTGCTCTCTTGTTAATAATTCGATCCCTCAAATTAATAACCAGTAAGAAAGCATGAATTACTAAGGGATGATATTTTTTGCTTCTGTGACACCTAATCTGTTTCATAAAAGTAGGATGACTGCTGGTTACTGATGCCCACATTCCAAAGTCCACCGGTTAACAGACCTGATTCTCAAAGGCACTGAAGAGACCCACTACCTGTAAGGGGGGATCCAGATAGAACCACTGGAGGGTGGGGAAGCCTGTGCTCTGG
>JAABNY020000002.1:27010142-27032957 GCA_015164015.2 Brevimyrus niger | reverse complement strand
TACATATTCATTAGTGATAGGCTCCGGACCCCCCGCGACCCAGTAGGATAAGCGGTTTGGAAGATGGATGGATGGATATTCATTAGTCGGAGCAGGACTTAAAATCGACATTTTCATTACTCCGAGTTGAACTGCGGATACTGTTGCCAATATGCAGTATTGGGGAAAACAGCTTCTTCAAAGAGCCAAACCTCCACCAGTCACGAGTCCTGAAAAAGGAGTCTGTCCACACTTCGTTGTCAACGGGCTCCATTCTGCTGAGATTCATGGCACACGAGCTGTTGTTGTTAGCATTTTGGTGCCCGGCTGTCTCAAAGAGAGGGTCTGGCGCGCCCAGCAGCTCCCTTATTTCCACCGAAGAGCTTCCCTTCAGGTACTGCCAAGCGCGTCTGCCGCTGTAATCCATGGCCTCCACATCAGCACCAAAGGCTCCCACCAGGAGCTTTATGACCATGTTCTGCCCATGCATCGTAGCTATGTGGAGGGGTGTGAAGCCTCCACCCGCTTTCAGGTTCACGTTGACCGGAGAGCCCTCTTTCTCAGCATATCTCAGGAGCTTCACAAGAGTCTCGTACTTCCCGTACTTAGCTAACCAGTGAATAGCGGTAAAGCCGCTGATGAAGTCCTTTTTGGTCAGCAGGCTGAAATCCTCTGAAAGGTAATTCATGATGGTGTCGTAATTGCCGTCCACCACTGAGATCATCCAAGCGTGCTCTGTGGGATCCAGAGCCCAGAACGAGCTGCCGCTGATGCCCTCTTCAGTGGTGTCGGACGGGTGACTGTCCCACTCTTTGGAAAAGGAGGTAGAGGAGTCTCTGGGTGACTCTAAGATGCTTCCGAAACCACTACTCAGATTATTACTCAAGAACAACTCCTTTAGGTATTTTTTGCGCATGGATGTAGTGAGAGATCCCTTCTCCGAGGGATCCCAACAGGGGTCGCTTACCTCCTTCTGTCGCTGTAGTCTCAACCTGCGGACTGAGACAGGCTGGGATGCACGGATACCAACCCTGTCGTTACTTTCTCTGACTCCCGTAGTGGCATAGGAGTCTCTCCGATCACCATTTGTTGTCATGGGTCCTGGCTCTTCCTCATCTTCCTCCTCCTCGCCCAGAGACACGAGAGGAGGGGGATTTAAATTGTAGCTGGACATCACGGAGATGTGTGCACTGTCATACGGCTTTGGGAGTTTCCGCCGCTCGCTCCTAGTTCCTCTAGTTTAAGATTTGCGATGCGATAATGGGGGTTTATTTTGCAATTGAGGAAATAGTTACACTGAGGCGTCCCTTAGCGGCTTCTTACTGCATTTTACCCCTGAAAGTAAGAAGACGAAATAACAGCATGACTGTTTTATAAGACGAACGTAAACGCGCGTATCAATCCTCATATTTACCAATGCATTAAAGTAAACCATTTCCCATACATCCCGTACCGGGCATTAAGCAAAACTGTTTCCCACTGTTAATGAACAAACGGACAGGCCTAATTTCCAAATAGAAGAACAAATATCACACTACCACGACAATAAAAACTATGACCCATGACATTTATTCTTGTAGTGCAGCTGTTATGATACAAGCCAACTATTGAGATATTTAAGTCTTAAAATTTCGGTTCTTTAAATAAAATAAATAGCACCACCCATGAACCGCTCTTCCCCATTTCAACCGTTGCTTCCACTTTCGCCACAAAACAAATCGCAGCTCTGGATTATATAGTGGAAAAAAATACCCGAAGTATATATGTTACTTTAATTACTCCTATTACTTTCATTACCCACCCCCCCCAAAAAAACGCTAGCGTGGTATCACACCAACTTTATTAATTATTTAATATTTTTCCTTTATTCATTAATTATGATCTTCTCCTCGTTCTCACCTGAGGATAGCATGATCACAGATACAGGGAAGAGTCCTTCATTTCCCCATGGTCAAAGCTGTTGATACATCATTAAGAAATTAGCGCTCTTAAAATAAGTAGATAAAACGTTGCTTTTCCGTGTATAACCCCAGCTTGAAGTGTTGCGTCTTCCGAAGGCGATCTTCTCACTACAAGTTCCCTTTCTCCTTTGTATCTGTCCCTTTCTGTTCCCTCTCTCTCTTTCTCTCTTTTTCTTGCTCGAGTCACTAACACGAAGTTCAACTCAAGACCGATTCAACATGCGACGGCTTTGCAGTTTTCGCAGTTAATTCGTGGAAACGTCTCGAACGTCACAGCATTAGGTCACTTATAATATATCACCCATTAAAATGACTGCGCTGCGCCCTTTGAACAACAGCAATGTGCGCCATGCAAATTAACCAACTTCCTCATCGAATGGCAAATCATATCTGTACAATTTTGTAGTTTATTCCTGTCTTTGAAATATTTATGTACAAAATAAATTATATTACAAATAACAGGAAGTCTACGGATTTTGTTATGACCTGTCATTGCAATCTCCAGATCAACCTAACTATAAGACAGCCTTCATGATCCTGTCAAGTCAGAAAAATAGAGCTGCATATCATAATGAAGAGCGTGTTCCTATTTTTATGCTATGAGGGTCAGGTGTTGTTGCCCATGAAATGCCATTTGAAAGTGATTAAGCATGCTTGTGACAAGCATGACAAGGACATTCACTGCCTGCCCTGCATTTACAGGAGACAACCTACCCTACCCATATCAACTACAGGCACTCCCAAGGTTCACCTTCAGGCGGTAAAGGGTACTCGCTTATTCGTTTTATTTTATTGTGCATCCGAATTTTGTTCAAGGAGATTTTTAAAATCTGTGTTACAGTTAAAGTTGACATGTCTATGAGGAATTGCAGGTCCATTTTCCGGGTTAAGATAATGATAAAATCAGTATGAGATATAAACTTTTAACTCAGATTTTTCCGATTATTCAACGCCTGACAGTCCATCCGTTTTTCAAGTCTGCTTTATGCCACATTGGCCTTCTTCCAGTATCAATCCACTCCCGGAAGATGCATATCAAAGAAAGCCTTTGGCACCCCCGGAACCCCCATCCGGTCATCCGATTGGTGGCCATGTCCTGACCCTCCTCATAATTTCTATGCTTACTCCATCACACCACTAAATGGAAATGTTTATTAAGTATTTTGATTCCTGGCCATGTTCACACGATCGCGCGAGCTGCTTGGAGTGTCCGGCAGTGTTTTTGCACGGCTCCTTGTCCCCATAGTATTCATAAGGTTTAGAAAAATCTAGAGGTTTGATAAGTTTGCTTTAATTGTATGATTTCCTTTCGGACTGAAGCATCCCAGAAAGAACTCTAAAAAATATGTTTTTAATCATTTCATACTCTTAAGAAGTTCAGATTCAATAAACTTTTTTCGAGCAGACTAAAAAAATAAATCTATCTTTGCATTTCAATTGACACGAGGCTGGAGGGAATATAAGACTTCATAGCATTCGCCGTTACTTTCCGCTTTTATATTACCATGTTCGTACTTTATCTCGGAACTGGGCGATTTAACAGAATTTCAAAGCGCTCAGAATAAACCATTTTAAGAAGCAAGGGGGCTGCAAGGAGATGCTTTTTTTCATAATGAAACGCTATAATTTAGTCTCACATTAGTGTGATTACGTATGACATTTATCTAAGCTATTACATTTGGGAAATCGTTGACTGTTCCCCGCGGTGAGGGCAGCGCTTCGGTTGCGCTGCCCCCCCTCCAGCGCGGCGCAGTGGTGCGCTCCCCGCCGCGCTCTTCTCCTCCCTCTGACAAGCGGAGGTGCCGTTTCCTCTCTCGGCTCCGGAGCAGTATGTCCACCGCGGAGGTCGCTCGGCAAGCGGTGAGTCTCTACGGCGCATCTCGGGGAGCTCTCAGATACTGGGCTCTGCGTGGCGAGTCCTAACTTACCGAGCTATACTCAGCATTGCTGCGTTTACCGCACGCGATTCATGGGCGAGTTATTCCATGCTCCGGAACGTTATTTCCGTTATGTTTTACAGGACGTAGAATATGGGAAATTGGCGGATAGATGACAAAAACTCAGGTTTGATTACATTTAGAACGACACATACTTAAATATCAATATACATCGGTATAAATGACAAACGATCCAATTTTTTCCTGACGAAAAAGCTCGTTGGAATGAAGCCAGCCTCATAGTGCGGCTAGCCAGGTTGACTGACTGAGGATGCCGCCCGGAGGGCCGCTGAGCGACCGCTCAGCACACGGGACAGTCCCAGCACGGGGTCCGGGGGGCTGGGCCCGGGGGATGTTTATCCCCCTTAATCCGCAGGGCTGATTCACGTAAACGGCATATGTGCCCCTCATGCCTGGTCTTACTGTTACACAGGATGGCAGCTGAAGACAGGCCCTCGTCCCATGCAACCCTAGCTTTTTACATTTGGTACCAAAACCCCCTTTTCCAGCGGCTGCGAGTAGGTCCTGCTTAGGGAGAGCTGTGTGTAAGATGCCCCCGAACATTTTTAAAAAATTCTTATCAAGTTTTAACCGTGACTTATGATAGTAAAATAAGTAGAATACTAATAATAAGCATATACTATGCTTACTACAAATGCAATACTTTTAACCACCTATCTATTTTGTAACTACTTAGCGATAGTAGGGAGCTGGAATCTGCTGGAACAACCCTGGATGTTGCAAGTTATATTTAAGCTATGAAACGGTGATGAAGACATAGTCTTGATTTTAGGGCTGTCTCTGAGTCCTCCTAGCATTGAAGTTTGAAGAGTATGTGTTTATTTATTTATTGTGTGTGTGTGTGTGTGTGGTGGTGGTGGGGGGCAGCTGTTTGATTTCCACTCACTACTCTCTAACTAAGTGCCCAACCGTCTGGTTCTTTGCATACCTATAGACATAAAGAATGGGCTGGGGGTTGAGTGAAATCCTGAGGACAGATGCTAAGGTGCAGCTGATGAGGGGTCTGTCCACAACCGCCATGTTTGTACAAGAATGTGTGCACAGCAGCCTCGATGCAGAAGTAACTGAAACTTTCCAAATATGTACATTGTGGTTTCTCACTGTTTTCTGCTATGTAGAGCGTTTGTGGCAGGAAACAGGAAGCAAATTGTCGTACCTGAATGTACTGGAGGCTGCAGTGAAGAGGCCTCCTGTATGAGCCGCTTTCATGCTGTCACCAAATGAAATATCGTCAGCAGCTTTCAGTCTTTATTCGTGCCAAGCTGCACTTTGGTTCCATATTTACATTTACATCAGGTGACTGGAGAGTAGGTTGTATGGTGGTAAGCTGTTAGGCCCTGTCCCGGTCGCCCACTAGTTTCTGAAGTTCAACACAGCATTCGCAAAGATTAACACGCGGCCACAGGCCGCATTGGTCTCTTTGGGGCACTGATGCTGATAGCATAATAATTAACCTTTTATTGTCCCTCATGGGGAAATTCTTTTTATGCCTCCCTTAACTTGCTTCTTGTAGAACAAGCTGTTTGTGAAGGGCAGCCACCTGTTGGGGCACCCAGGGAGCTGGGGGTTAACAGCCTTGCTCAAGGACCCGCAGACATGCTGAGGCTGAACTGGCGACCCTGTGATTATAAGCACACAGGCTTAGCCCACTGAGCCACACGCTGCCCCACTACCTTAAACCCTAAACCATATCATATCATTCTATATCATAACATAAACCATCTGATCGAAGTGAAGTAGTAAATGGAGGAACATGCATGCTATCTGTCTCTTCCTTCACAGCCAGATGGCTCCCGCTCTGTCCCCCTCTCTGGTCATGTGGGCTTTGACAGCATGCCCGACCAGCTGGTCAACAAGTCCGTTGGCCAGGGGTTCTGCTTCAACATCCTTTGTGTGGGTGAGTAACACAGAGGCCTTCGTATGTGTCACTTTGGGGCGGGACTGAGTGAAACTGATGCTAATGTCTGCTGGGTAGCTGTGAGTGGCGTTTTGTAAGCGAATACTCTGTAGCATACTGGACCAGTGCTGCTCTGTGCAGTTGTGTCTTAGTGAGTTGTTAGTATGGGCATCTAAAGATAAAGAGTAATTTGTTAGCTTTAACTTTAGCTTTCTTTGGAGGTGTGATATGTTCCTCTGATGTTCTTTTCAAGTGAGGATACTTTCCACTGCCATTTTTACCTTACGGAAATGTCACAGTCATAGACAGAAGATAGCAACAGCAAAAAGCCTTTATCACAGACATGGACCTTGTGCTCGGTTCCTGAGTGTTGTGGTGACTTTTTTGTTATATATTTGTCAGCAGAGACCTGTGGAGGTGTCAGTCTCAACCTTATTAGGGAGGTAGGGGGGTCAAGACATTAATATCCTGTAGCCTTCATTACTGTGGGCTTCTCTCCAGCAAAGTTCATGTATCAGGGGTGAAGCAGGGGATATTAGAATAGCAGGAGACAGGGAGGAATAGACAGGGTTAAACACAAGCAGTGTTTTCATGAAGGTCACCTGTGACCCCGTGCATTTGCTTATGTCGTATCCATGCCTCAGGCGAGACTGGCGTGGGGAAGTCCACACTCATGGATACCCTGTTCAATACCAAGTTTGAGGGGGACCCCACCAAGCACAGCCAGCCCAGTGTGCAGCTGAGATCCAGCACTTACGAGTTGCAGGAGAGCAATGTCCGTCTCAAGCTGACTGTGGTCAACACCGTGGGCTTTGGTGACCAGATCAACAAGGAGGAAAGGTGGGTCCCACGGCAGGGGGTGTGGCTGAGTCTGAGCACCTTCCCTTTATCTCACATCCACAGTCCTTTTCCCTGACTATTTCATACTTTTACTTAGTTTATAAGCAAGCAAAATTATATATAGTAAGTCAGTGGATATGACAGTACAAAATGGACTTGAGACCATTGATTGTTTTGTAATTTAGAATGGTGTTATAACCAGGCACCTATGAGGTTTGAAGTATGACCTCGACAGGAGGATTGCCATGGATGGAGCTGGGGATCTCCTCTGAACCCTTTTGCTTCTTGTAGTTATAAACCCATCGTGGATTTCATCGATGAGCAGTTCGAGGCCTACCTGCAGGAGGAGCTGAAGATCAAACGGACGCTGCACAGCTATCACGACACTCGCATCCACGCTTGCCTCTACTTCATCGCCCCCACTGGCCACTCTCTTAAGTCCCTGGACCTGGTCACCATGAAGAAGCTGGACAGCAAGGTGGGCTTAAGGTTATGTAAGTGGTAGGTTAGGGTTAGGGTCAGCAGCGAGCACGGCCCTGTCACAGGATGGGCCTGCCAGATGCAGCTCGGGTAGGGCTACGTTAGTTTAGCAAGTGCATGCCTATAAGTAATTAATGATGACCACCCACGGTGAAGGCCAGTCATGTGGACTGGCTCCCTCTGACAGTCCATAGACATGCAGTTAGGTGGATTGGTGTCAATTAATTGTGACTGCGCTCTCTGTGATGGACTGGCGTCCCATCCAGGGATGATTTTGACTCAATGCATCCGTGACTCTGCTAGACCTGTGACACCCAGTCCTTGCCTCCACCAGGTGAACATTATCCCTGTCATTGCCAAGTCGGATGCCATCACCAAGACCGAACTTGCCAAGTTCAAGATCAAAATCTGCAGTGAGCTGGTCAGCAATGGCGTCCAGATCTATCAGTTCCCCACCGATGATGAGACAGTGGCTGAGATCAACTCCGCCATGAACGTGAGTCATGAAGCTGTCATAACCTGGCTTTGCATCCGGTGGCCATCCGGTGCATTTAGGCTCACTGTGTGTTGTGTATGAAACAGGCAAAGCTTCTGGCTGTAAAACAGCTGTGTCCTGCATTCCTCCGCCTGCAGACAGGAAATGGCCTCGGTGCTCTGACCAGACCATGTTTGCTACAGGAAGTATCAGCTGTGGGAACAGGCCCACATTTGAGCTGGCAAAGTGACAGCACCATGGGAACTTGGACACTGGGGGAAAGGGATGTACAGGAATGCAGAGCCAGGGGGCACAGGGGCACATTGAAAGGCAGACAGGGATACTGGCAAACAGAAATACTGACACAGGGGACACTGACTGAAGTTGAATGGAGGGGTATTTGTGTGTGAATAGTCTGAGGACACAGATCATTCACCTGAGAAGGTGTGTAGTTACACAACGTGCAGTGGGTAGCATTCTTTGTGTGACAGGTGTATGTGTCTGTGGGTCGTCAGGGTCACCTGCCTTTTGCTGTGGTGGGAAGTACAGAGGAGTTGAAGATCGGGAACAAGATGATGAAGGCAAGGCAGTATCCCTGGGGAACGGTGCAGGGTGAGTAGGTGCAGCAAACGGGTGATGTGGGGGGGGGGGGGGGGGCCCCTTCGGGGTTATCCTCGCCGCTGCCCCCTTCGCAGTGGAGAACGAGAGTCACTGTGACTTTGTGAAGCTGCGGGAGATGCTGATTCGCGTGAACATGGAGGACCTGCGGGAGCAGACACACGCCCGCCACTATGAGCTGTACCGCCGCTGCAAGCTGGAGGAGATGGGCTTCAAGGACACGGACCCTGACAGCAAACCCTTCAGGTGGCCCAACCGGAGCTGAACTGCGCCCCCTGCTGCCCATAAAAGGGTTAGGGTGCAGTGGGGGTGGGGGAGGGGATGAGCATGTGGTGCCCCTAAGGGGTGAGCATATGGTGTATGAGGAGGGGAGACTTTGTCTCACAGCCCTTGTGGCCCTGCAGCCTCCAGGAGACCTACGAGGCCAAGAGGAATGAGTTCATGGGTGAACTTCAGAAGAAGGAGGAGGAGATGAGGCAGATGTTTGTTCTCCGAGTCAAAGAGAAGGAGGCCGAACTAAAGGAAGCAGAGAAGGAGGTGTGTGAGATTGTGGGTGCATGTGAGTGAGTGTGTGTGTGTGTGTGTGTGTGACAACATATGCACACACACACATGCAAAGTGATCAACAAAAACTGCTCACACTAAGGGCGCTTTTCCACCGCACAAAATACTTTTCATTGACTTCCGGTGGAGTACCAGTACCCAAAGTTCCAGTACCAAAAGTGCCAAACCAGCTGTACTACTTTGGTACTTCGGTACTTTGGGGTGGGACTTCCAAACATATTTGCTGTCAATTGGTTAAGCAAATAGCCTGCCGCTGAAACACAAATACAACCGCCATCTTCTGAAACACACAGCGAACAGCAAGAAATTAAATAAAAAGTAGTAAAAACAAAAATATATAAAAAGTAAAATGGAAGGGTGGACAAACTAGGAAACAAAGACTTTAACCACCTTATGGTTGGATGAACAGATCCAGCGAGATTTGGATGGCACAACTTGAAATAAAAAAGTATTTGCTGTAACAGCAAGCTGGTTGGAAGAAATGGGGCACACACGAAACAACGAACAGTACCGCTTGAAAATCAAAAAACTTAAGCAGGAGTACAGGAAAGTAAAGGATCATAATAACATGTTTGAATTCAGTGAAAGAAATACCGTGTTGCACTTTGTGATGATGTCAGTCAGGGGGAGTCACTGATGATATCATTTAGCACTGGTACCAGTTTTTACGCCAGTGAAAAACCAACACAAAAGAAGTACCATACTTTTGGTACTTTGGAAGTACCCAAAGTACTGTACCTGGTGCGGTGGAAAAGCACCCTTAGGACCTGGGGGTCATAAGCATGGCATGGAGACACCTTGAAATTTCTTTTTCATTCTTATCTTCCAGCTGCATGAGAAATTTGACCGGCTGAAGAAGCTGCATCAGGATGAGAAGAAGAAGATGGAGGACAGGAAGAAGCAGCTTGATGATGATCTGAATCAGTTCAAGCAGAAGAAGATGGCCATGGAGCTGCTGCAGTCCCAGGGCCAGCAGGCTGGGGGTAGTACCACGCTCAAGAAGGACAAGGAGAGGAAAAAGTAAGTATCTGCCCTCCTGGTATCAATCTTCTATTAATGACATATGTACATAGGATAAGGACATTTGGGTGAAATGCCCGACAGGAGTTCCTTTGTGGCTTTATGGGTGCTTTGATACCCTTCAAGGCTGGTTCAAACTTCTCCACACGTGTACTAATGGATGTGTCCACTCAAACATTTATGATGATTGTGCATTATTGATTCCCTGTCGTCCACTTTAAATACCAAATATTGCGGTTTTGCAAAGAAGTATGAACCAGCCTTTTGTTTTGCTGTGTCACCCACAGCCTTCCAGCCCGCCTCTTTCCACACACGGCTGCAGCTGATGAATGACACCCCACAGTCCGCAGTCCTTTTCATTTACTTAACTACTTTCCCAGTATGTTGTGAGCACGTCAGCGACTGGAATGCTACTGTGTCTCTTCTAATCTTCTCTTCCAGGATGGACTGAAGGCTCTTATATACATTTATCCCCAACTGTTATTTTCTCCTTCTGTGTCCTAGTGATGTAATGCAGCTTGCAGCCTATAGGGAGACACCCTGAACCTTTAAAACATTCTCATGTGCTTCAAGTGATACTGTTATGTCGGTTAGGACTGTATACTGACTGTTCCTGGAAAGAAGTTACCTTCCTAAAGCGACCGTGTGAACTGTGAGATGTGCCACATGTGCCATGCATGTTCTAGTGTCTCATGTTTGCCATGTGCTGTTTTCCAGTTAACCTCTGCTCACTGCATGCTTCATGAGAGACACCGTACTGGTAAGGCCACCCCCTAACATCCCGCCAGTCATGTGACCTTCCAGGGTCCCAAGAACATTCACCCAGTAAGACACTTTGCCAGTGTGTTTGCCCCGTAGACTCCTCAGATGCCCTCTCCCGATGGATCACACACTAATTATCCATCACTAACCATACTGGTACTAACTGCTTTTTTACTAAATGCCCCTGAAGCTGTTTCCAGATGCCCCACACTGGTTCCCAAAAAGCTTCACACTGTTCAGTCAGATCTTTCATTTTAAATTGATACTAATAGTTAAAGATGATGCTTATTTCTACAGCAGCCACTAACAAAAGCAGCTTACTAGCTGTCAGATGCAGATGCTAAGCACGTGTAACAAGAACCCAACATTGAGAATTATGTGTCGGGTTTGGTTCATATTCACGCCATTGACTCTCAGTTCATCTGTAGATGTGTTGCCATGTTAGTTTTCAACAAAGTGGGACAGCCTCCAGTAACCTGTCATTAACACTCTTTTTGATAACTTGTACATCTGTTTTTTCCAACAGTTTGACAAAACCCAGAATAATACATAACCATTCCTATCTCTCCTTCCCAGTTTAGGCTTTCCCTGCCGACAGTGAATGAGCTCTCTCCCAGTCCTGCCCAAGCCTCACCCCTCCCTCACCCCCAATGTTCATTCAGACTAGTTCACGCTGATGAAGGATGTTAGGCTTAACTGTGAAATTGTGGATGTTACTATTCAAATGTTACTATTCACATGCTACTGTTGCTGTCCACATGCTACTAGATACTGTTCTAAAGACCATTTCATGGCATGTTACACAACTTGCTTTTTAATAAACTCTTGTGTGTTTTATTTTTGTGCCCGTGCTGTCATATTAACAAAGCAGATGTCTGATTAGTGGGATGAGTCCTGTAGAGTGCCAATATAATCAGGACTGGGAATCATTTTTTAGCCAATCATTGTTTTTTAATACATGTTCATGCTCTACTTCTCCTGAGGGTGCCAGTTGCTTAAATTAATAGCCGATAAGAGACCTCATTTTTGTGACAATTCATGTTGCCCAAATTTATTGATATAATTTATCTGGCAGTTTGGGAAAGCGAGATGTGATTACTGCATGCCTTCAGGGGACACGATGAGAATGGCTTTATTCATGTTCGGATGTTTCCAGCAATTCCTCATTGTCCCTCATCTTTTTCATTGAGCTTAGTTTTTATTAGCAGGTCTTATAAGCAGATTTAAAGCTAAAAAATATCATGAACAATAAGCTCAGGTGAAAAAACACCCAACCCTGCACTCAGAATGAAATGGATATAGACAACAGCCATTTGTATTGAAGCCCAACAGTGATGGATTCTCTGTCTGACAATAACACAGAAGCATATGTAATTTGTATTACATGTAGACACAGAAAAGGTGTTAACAACATTGAAGCAATGAGGCAATTAACAATTAGCTAATGAGATTGTCCTGTGACTTGATTGTGTGTAGTTAGTTACCGGCTAGTTTAAACCAAGTTAAAGTTAAAAATCCTACCTTAATTTCTCCTGTAACTAGTAATGTGGTTAACATGAGACTGAGTAGATGGGATTGTGTTTCTGTCCTGTTAGTTGTCTTCACAGGGTTTCTGGTAAATCAACCCCATTTCCAAAAAAGTTGGGACGCTGTGTAAAATAAATAGAATAAAAACAGAATGCAGTGACTTGCAGATCATGCCATTCTTTCCTGATATAGAATTTCAACTTTGGAAACGGGATTGCATGTCACACTCCAGTGCTTCAGATGTTTTCACTAGCAACCAATAACAGACCACCACTACTGGACTTTCCGTGTAGAGCTTTCTGTGTGCCTGCCTTCCTTCTGGGATAAACACTGCACCCTGCTGGCCTTTTGGGAGCAGCTTTTGGCTTGTGGCCAGAGTGAAGCAGAGCAGAACCCCAGTGCAGCACACAAGCCAGTCTTCCCACATCCACTCTGTTTATCTGCTGTGCTGTCTGCTCTCTTACTCACCATGATGTTTTCTTTCTTCTTTGTTTTTCTAAGCTCTGACTATTTACCGTAGTATTTTAATAAATTAACCCTAACTCTCTAACTTGTGGCTGATAAAATTGTGGTGTATATGTGTTGATTGTTGCCAACATTAACCCCATTTTCTTTGGATTCTCGTGCTCCTAGGTGAAATTTTTATATCTAACCTGCCTCAGATGGGGACTGAACCATAGCTGCTTTAACATTTTAGATACATGTGTGACAGTTTTTACAGGTCAATTAAGATGGACTTATCTAGCAAGGATTCTGTGTTTTATATTTTTTTCTAAAAATAAAAGTTGCTAAATAGCATTCTCAGAAACTACTTGGAAGAATCATGTTTATGAATTTTATAGATAAACATTAAAGATAAACATAACATAAGATAATGACTGTCCACTTTTATTAGGAGCACAGACTGAAACTCCCCCAGAGTAATCTCTGACCTTTGACCCTTAAACTCACCAAGCATGGTTGAGCTAATTGGCTGCTCAGTCTATTAACATGCTTTTTTGTCTCTTTGTCTACAGCTTCTTTTAATGCACCCGAAAGAGGAGATTGCAGCTTTCCCAAGAGCTAGACAGCTCTCCACGTTTCTCCTCTCCTTTTATCTAGCATAATACAACTTTTTATTCCATCTATTCAACTCAAAACAACCATATGTGGGCCATACATGGTTATTTTGACTAGAGAACATTGAACTTCTCTATAAGGTACATTACAGTGGGAAAGTCTGAAGTTACTTCCCTTAAAGAGAGATTCAACACAATGATCCTCTCTTGAGCTTACAATAGTGATGGGGTCCCTCGTTGACATAAAGCAGATCCCTCTGGCTGCTGCGGACTCTTTTACCCACCTGTCAGTATGTTTTACCCATTCTACGGTTGTCATTAACAACGTTATCAAATGCCATGTTGGCCCCATATGGTTTTAATTTGTTTTCTAATGTCTTCCAATTACTTGTGTTCACTGTAATACATGTCAGTCTTAACTCTGCTTAAGTCTTGACTGAATCACCTTTTTCTTTTGAGTTGGACTTCCAAGTATCTTTTGTCTTTTATTTGTCACAGTTAGGTATTAATTTTCCAATCTTTATAAATGGACAGTGATTTATATTCGTATTATATATGGATCTATTTTCTGTATGAATACGCTTTTTGATGTGGAGACTCCTGTAATGATTATTGATTCCAGTGATGTTTTTGTGTAGCTTTGTGGTGATGTTAAATGTTATGGCATGTAAGGAATAGCCTGCAGCTATAATGCTAATAATAAGCATGTAACAAACCACAAAGCCTGAAATATTACACTGAAGTATGATGCCAGTAATGTACATTTTCAATAAAACTGTTAAAAAATACAAAGCAGTGAGCTTCTTTTATCCATATAAATCCTACTGGTTCAATTGTGGCTTTACCCAAATGTGATTTTAAGCACAAAAGACAGGATTTGTGAAATTATGGTAATTATGAAACATTACATAAACCATTGTGTACAATGAGAAGCACTTTTACCAGCAGGGTTCAGGGTGTGAGTCCTGTTTGTGTTTTGAATTTTACTGAATGTAGCTGTTACCAGCTTTGTTATTATTTCGTGCATCTTCATTGTTGGACTTGCTTGTGTGTTTTTAAATTGAGTTTGTGTGCTGTACCATGTTGGGCCCCTTGCAGTTCAATACCCACATTATGTTGCAGCCTATTAGAGATCTTCAATTCAGTGACTGTTTTAATTTCAGAGAGCTCAGGGAGTAGATCTTGTCCACTTTTTTTTCACAGAGCATAATGTATTCCACTATATCATCCAAGGCCTTCAGGTTCCAAAAAAACATCTTGTGGCTGGTGATATTTTCAAGATGGGAACTCATGAAAAAAACTCATGCCATAAGTGAAATAAATACTTTTGTACTTGTATATAAACATATTAACTAGCTACTGTTAAAAAAAAATATATAATTTATTTATTAATATAATTGTATAATAATAATCAGAACAGCCTCGAACTACATGCCCATGCACTTTAATGTGAGAAATGCACTCTGAGCCAGTAATGAATAACAATTAAATACTGCTAAATTAAGTGGGATGTACTAAAAAATAAGCAGGCACCAAGGTACGATGTAGTTCGATGTATTTTCTGTGGCGTTTTGCAACAAGACACACACTATCTTCCAGGATATCTTAATTCAGTCGATTTTTAAAAGCTGTCCATATATAATATCCACGTTGTATCCACTATAATAGCTCTCCAATCATCCCCGCTACTAGCCCTGGAATGATACACCTCCTACCATCCTTGCTATAATCCCTCCTATGATATCCCGCATCTTAACTGCTACCAATCCTATGATATCCCTTATATGATATCGTATATTAGTACAACCCCTGCTATGATATCTTTGCTATCTTCACCACTATGATCCCTTCCATCAGTCGCGTGCTGCAGATGCTTCTTTCCAGAATGAAGCAAGCGGACATGCGGTGCTTCTGAGGCACAGACTTGACGGGTGGCGGCGCGCTTGGGCGCGTTTCAGTACGCCTGCTGGCGCAGCGATCCTGCACATCGCGGCGCTACGGACCGCACAAACCGCTGAACCGCCATTCCCCGGCGGCCGTCCGTCTCCACGGTAAGTCCCGCCGTCTCACAGGCCGCCTCGGCCACGCAGCTGGAACCCAGCGACTGGAGAACCGCAGCCAGTCGCGAGGGTCGCACTGTGGACCTGCTGAGGTTCTGCCGCGTTAAATATGGCGTGGCTCCGGTGCCGGTGATGCTAGCCTGTTATCCGCCTAGCTTGCAAGCCGGTTAGCCTGACAAGCAGCTAGCCTGTTAGCAAACTAGCCCGCTAGCCGAGGCTGCAGAGACTGCGTCACTTGGCCAAACCGAGCGCCCGGTGTGTTAGCGCATTAAGACGCGAAGGATTACGGAGTTTTCTTGAGGCCGGCAACGATTCCTTGAAAACGTGTAGCTTCGGTGCCTTTAGAAGGAACAGAAAACAAAGCCTTAACGTGTGCCCGTGATGGCGGCCGGCCGACAGGTCATTGAGGTAGTCAGCTGCGTTGAATGCAACCCATGATTTAACATGACTTTTAAAGTGGGGGATTTGGTGTAACCCTAGCATAAAAGTTAGATGTGGTGTAAATTTAGTGATAAACGGTGCCAGTTTTGACGCATTTGGTGTTGATACCCACAATGCTCCGCGCCGTTTAGCATTTCGCGGCGACTCAGGATAATCTGTTTGTTGCCGTTCAAAATTAAGCGTATGTATTATTAATAATAATAATAATAAGAAGAAGAAGAAGAATAACGTACATACGTTCGTTTCGATGACTTGAAATGTGCATGGCTGCAGGTGAGTGCCGTTCGATGGCTTTGAAAACATTTATTGAGCTGACTCAACGTTATTGTTGATGCTTTAATCAAGCGTATTATTGATTGTTAAATAATCAAGTAGTTATAGGGGAGTGCATTAGACATAAATAAGGATGAAGTGTGCGTGTGTTTTAAGGGTGGGTATTTAACTAGTGACAGCGTGAGGGGAATTAACATAGACTCTGGGTCCCCATAACATAAACATAGGCCCAGATACAGGTCATTCCCGTAGGCGTGCTGGAGTCCTCGATAAAATGTATTCGTGCATAATTTAATAAAAGCAGAAAGTAGCCTATTACTCCAAGTTTCCCTGTGTGATAACATATGCAGAATAACTTTTAAAGCATGAGATATATTTCACGTGTTGCCCGGTATGGTTTAAAAAGCTGCACGATTCTACTACGCTGTCCTATTCAGAATGTAAAAAGGCCTGACCTGAAAAAGGTGCCGTTTGTCCTTCTCTTGGAACCGGAGAGGACTGCAGCATGTGGTACATAAGCACAGGTTAATGTTTATCCCCCTAGATCTAATTGCTAGCCAATCATGGATCATTTGGTTTTAATGTGATGCGAGTGATTGTCCATAGATACTGAACCTCAAAGATTATTTTAGTTTACCTTTGGCTCCATGGATCAGAAAACAACACTGAAAGGTGCCTTGTTTTTGTCACATTGGGAAAAGTCTTGAAGGCAGATTGCAATGGTGAAGTTTGATCTATGAGGCTTATTTTTCATAGTTCATGTCTTGTATAGTAGCTGTCATCAATTTAGCAAACCGAGATGTAGCATAGATATTATACTAACATTGTTGGAAGTATGAAACTGCTGCCCCGGTGTCAACTGAGACATCTCTCAACAGTGTCATTTGATTGCAATGATCGGTTAGATGTCGTGAGCCCTTAAGGAGTGTGTTTGTGAAGTCTAAACTTCATTCTCTGGGAAGATGCGGTCACTAGGACCCAGGGTCATCAGCTGCAATTGAAAACCATTTGTAGCACTCAAAGCCTGTTGCCATTATTGATCTGTACATCTCTGTATAATTGTCAGATAGTTACAATCCCATGATAAGTAGGGAACAGTCTTATATTTCATTGTCATTTCATTATGGGTTATGTCCATAGTGAGGCGTACTGTTAGCTAAATGGCATTAAGTGACAAGCCTAGAGATGCAGGGTTGGTAACTGTAGCTGAACATTTTCACCTCCCAACACTGACCGGCAGGATGCTGGTCATCAGAATTCTACAGCTTCCGAGTGTCGTGTGAAGTTTCTCCTGCTGCTCTGAGGTTTTATGTTGCTAGGTGGAAGGATCTAAACCGAGGAGTCATTTTTGTTCAACATATTACTCGGGCAAAAATTACTGATCATTGCTGTTTACTACAAGGTAGCTGAAAGTAAACAGATGCTTATGGTTTGATTTTAGCTGTGAATTTTGGCAGTCCGTGCAACATCATGACTGAAACTCTTGCTTTGTTTTTAACATGGATGGAATATTAATGGATTCTATAAAAAAACATAATTGGTATCACTTTACAATAAAGCTCCCTTTTGCCACTTGTAAATAGTCAATCATTAATATAAAATTATGACTTTAAAATTATCCTAATAATTTAGTGTTACAACCTAATAAGATTATAAACCATTCATAAATCCTTTATATGGATAGCCTTATTGTAAAGTGGCACCCCTTAATTTTAACACACAATAAAAGGTATATTGATATAAACAGTATTATGTTGTCCTATATCTCGTTTGTACCTCATATCCATGTACTGTGAAAATTTGATGTACTGCCCAGCCCTATGCGACTGCAAAAGTTGTTGGTAGGTGGTTGATGGGTCAGTTTAAAGTCTGATACATTTATTAAACATAAGGATATGTTGAATGTATACTGATGACCAACTTTTGGGCATTATAAAATGACTCATTAATATTTTAGCCGTACTACTAATCTGCTTAACAAATTGTGGGCATAAATATATGTCCAAATAGCACTGAAAAGCTGGTGTCCGGCCAAATGTTTTCCCCTCATCTGAAGCCCTGGTGATTAATGCATATGCAAAATATAATATTGATATGATATCGCCCGGCCCTAGCAACAAAGATGTGTGGGTTTGTATGTGTCACTATAATGTAATGCCTGTCTGTCAGGACCGTGAACACAGCTTTTCATACGACTAGACTACATTTGTGCAGATACTGGGTGGGGATGTCTGTACTAAAACGCAGCTCTTTCCCTGAAGGTATGGCCCACAACTAACGCTGAAGGTGCTGGCAATGGCAGAAGGGCTTCATGTTGGCACGATGCCCTCTACTCAGCTGGCTGCAGGAGCTGAAGCAAAAAAAAGGCCGGGTACATCAGATGGCAGTGAGTTCCGCCTCCTCCTCCGCCTCCTATTAACCAGTCTGGCTTGTGGTCACGATCCCGGGGTGATGTCACTCTGAATTATGATCTCTCGCTTTCAGGGGAAGAGCCGGTGAGGAAGATGCCTGTGTCCAAGTTCGGTCCCAGACCACGATTTGAGCCCGTGCACTTTGTGAGCAGCGGCGTGGGCGGAGGAACTATCGTCAGCACCGACGAGAAGGAGAACGAGAAGGACCGCAGGAGAGGGGAGGCGTACGGCACCAGGCAGAGGGATGCCAACAACCCCAGTTTCCACGGAGGCAGGCCTTATGGGTCGCCTGCTGCGTACCCTGCCTTCCGCAGAGCAGTGTCTTACACACCTGACCCCTGGCATGAGCAGGGGGACAGGGACTTTCTTGCTGGCGGCACGACCGGCCTGGGCTTCGGGAGCAGGGCGTCCGGCTCGAACTTTATGAGCCGTATACAGCAGGACTACATGGGGCGGCATGAGATGCCCGGTGCCAGGCAGTCTGGCTACCCTTCCCAGGTACACAGGTTTGATGAGTACACGGGGCCTCGTTCTGGTACCTGGGATTCAGGACGGCAGGGTTTTGGGTACCAGGACAGGCCTTCATCTAGCCGGGCTATTAGCAGAGTGTATGGAAGTTCATCTTCCCAGCCTACTTCTGGTAATCTTCCCCCCATTACCCAGTCCACACTGGATGAGAAGCAGAGGCTCATCGCCAGGGTGACATCTGCCTTAATGGCCACTTTTAAAGACCCCTCGTGCATGAATGGCCCAGACACGACAAACTACAACTTCATTCTCAGCCGCAGCATCCAGGCCTGTAAGACGAACCCGGAGTACATCTATGTCAACCTGAAGGACATCCCCCCCGCGGACCTACCCAGGAACCGCAAGGTGCCCTCGGACGGCTATGCCTGTGAATTGCGTTGTCAGTGTGTGTATCTGGCCACTGGCTACTCGGGCAGTAAGAACGGAGCTCGGGACCGGGCATCTGAGCAGGCCGTCAAGCTCTTTATGAAGCCTGTGGAGGTGAGGGTGGTCCAGCGCCGGTACAGGCACACGTATGTTAACGACATGGTGGTATGCCAAGTACATTCCCCAACGCCTTCCTTCCTGCCTGCCCTGCGCAATCCTGAGGAAAAGCCGCCTCCGAGCTCTAGGGGCCAGTACGAGCACGACAAGCGCAAACACTGGTCCGAGTTCGTGATCGTAGACAATGCTCACGATGCCATCTGCATACTCAACAACTCCGCCGCCTTCAACCGAATGAAGATAGATTACAAGTTCGATCTCCTGCCCAACAGCAGCACATGGAGGTGCAGTGTCTACCTACAGGATGAGCTGGTGGCCCAGGCCAATGGGAACAAGAAGACCTCCAAGCACGCAGCAGCTGAGGAAGCCCTACGGAAGCTGCGTATGAACCAAGCGGCCAAGCAGCAGCAGCAGTTTTCTAGAGGAAACCATTACGAAGCTCCGGGGGGGCGCTATGGCACTCGCAAGAAGCACTTAAGCGAACTTGTCATCCTGGAAAACTCGGATAACGCCATCTGCATCATAAACGACACAGCGCAGTTCAACAAGGTCGCAGCTGACTACAAGTTTGCAGTTCTGCCAGATCACCGCTGGAAATGTGATGTGTATCTAGAGGGCCAGTACGTAGCCTCCGGGATAGGGCCAAAGAAGACGGTGAAGCACATCGCAGCTGAGGAAGCCTTGGCCACCTTACGGCAGACACAGGCTGTGGTGAAGTCCAACCTGAGAAAGGAGGGCCACGTAGATGTCATTTCCCGCAACCAGATCCTTGCCCGTGTTGGGGAAGATGCGTCACGGCAAGAGATCAAGGAGGACAACATTGGGAACCAAATGTTACGCAAGATGGGCTGGAAGGGTGGTGGGCTCGGCCGGGATGGGGAGGGCATCGCAGAGCCAATCCGAGTGAAAGAGCAGTTCTCCAGGGAAGGGCTGGGTTTGGATGCAGACAAACCAGGCAATCAGCTTAGCAAGAAAGACATCGAGGACATTATCCGTGAATACGCCAGCTCGGATCGGCAGGACGACCTGCGCTTCTCCACAGAACTCAATAACGATGAGCGCAAGCAGATCCATCAGGTGTCGCAGAAGTATGGCCTGCGCAGCAAGTCCTACGGTCAAGGCCGCCAGCGTTTCCTCATTGTTAGCCGTAAAGTGCACAAGGACCAGCTGATCGACCAGCTCCTACAGGAGGGCCAGGTTGGCCGCTATGAGCTTGTGAAACCTCAGGCCTCGCATTGACTTACCAAAACGTTCTAGGATGGCACAAGGCTGCTACAGGAAACACTTTGTGAAGCTCGTGGCTAGACATTTGTTTTACACAAACTAACGGCGCATTCTGAAAGCGTGTGACTTTCGGAAAGCCCTCCGTTCTGTATTCCTCATCCTACAGAAGTGAAGAATGAGTAATGTGCTTACCAGAGGCAAATTTGTATTTATTTTTGTATGGGTCTGCTCTCCTTCTGTCCATCTCTAAAGCTGTCATTCCACTAGTCAAAGTTCAACCTGCTGTAGCTGTGGCCCTTCTGTTCTCGTATGAAGATGAAGTGGAAATGTTATGGTTAGTCTTTTCACACGAGCCACCTTTTACAAGACCAGCTTCCCTGTGAATTGCATTTGAAGTCATTGATTTTTCACCTCATATTAAAGTGACTGATAACATTGATGATCAGCTCTTTAACTGTGGGTTGCCTGGGATCTTAACCTAGTTCCCTAAATAGGTATTCCCTGTAGGGGGAAATTCACATTGGTTATTGGCATGTTAAAGACCGGGCTTGGACCTTGATGTTGAAGATGGAGGGGGAGAGAATAACCTGACATGTAAAAATGGCAACATCCTTCTCTGCTGTTTTATGTTCTCTGTACAATTGGAAGGTAAAGGTTGTGTTAAAGTCAAGGCTACCTGTGAGTTGGCCACTTTGATTCCGGTCTGCTGTACTGTCCGTTTGTTTAGTTTCAGTGAATACAGATGACCCTTCTCTGTTTCTACAGCTGTATTAACTATTAACAAATAAATATATCACTGAAGCGATTAAGCAGAATGACTTTGCTGTGTTGCGCATCTGAACCCCGGATGGCAGCATGTGCGTTTGCTGCGGAGTGAAGCTGCTAAATAATAAACTTAAAACCTTCAAGGCATTTCTGTGCCGTTTGGGACACAGCCTGCAGTGTTTCACTGGAGTACACAGTCTGCTTTGAACAAGAATCGCATGAAGACCATTGTTTGTAGTGCAGCTTCCTGCTGCCATGGCTGCAACCACCCAAACCCCATATCAGATGTTTTTTTATATTTACAAGAAAAGTTTGTTAAAGTTTGTTGTATGTTTAACAGTGAAATCTCAGTATCCTACAGAGTTCATGTGCAGATTACACACAGGAGCTTATGGAGCAGAACAGGTGAAAAAAATGACTGCTGGAGAAATTCACAGACCCACAACAGTGCATGAGATTGACTTTGACTCTGGGTGCAGCTGAGCATGTCAGCCAAGACCCTGATTCATTACATATACCCATAACAGCACATGTTGAGACTTTAAATACTATGAACTCAGGTTGACATTTCTAGTGCAGAGAGAATAAGAGAAGAGTGTCACTTTTTCAGTAAGATTCAGCATTTCATATGTGAATGAACATGGATTCAGGGCAAGTATAACCCTAATCTCACCTTGGAAGTGAGCTCGAAATAAATTTCTGGGGCCAATAGGTCTGACAGTCTCTGGTCGCTATTGGTCAGAGGGTGTGGATTTGTAGACTCCAAAGATTTGTAAACTGCGTACTTTTTTCCAGAGAAGGTCATACCGTGCTTTCTGTGGTGAAGCTGCTAGCAGTTGTGCCAGCTCTGCTCCACAATAGCGAAATCTCATCTCTTGCACTTGTGCTTATTGTCCCAGTCTAGCTGCATGACTTGCCTAGGCTGGCTCATCCAGCAGGGACTGTGGAGCGGGAAGATATTAATAGTACCCTTAAAGGTAGTATGTCTCAGCCCAGTCCTCGGAGACCTCCAGACTGTCCACATTATTGCTCCCTGCCAGCTCCCAGCACACCTGAACCAAGCAAACAAGAACACCAAATACCTGGTACAGGTGTGCTGGGAGGGACCAAAAATGTGGACCGTCTGCTGGTCTCTGAGAACTGGGTTAAGGAATACTGCCTAAAGCAGGGATCCCCAAATCCGGTCCTGGAAGGCCAGTCTGTGACACAGTTTGCAGATTTCCCTGCTCACCGGCTTATTAATAGGTTTAGCATGCATATTTGAGCAGGGAAGTCTGCAGACTAGCCCTCCAGGATTGGAACTGAGGATCCCTGGCCTAAAGAGATGACAGCCTTTACTGTAGGTTTGGAGTTCCTGGTGCTGGTGGTCTCACACAAGCATGGACTTCGGCAAAAGCAGAAAAGCAAAATGCTGATACTAAAGGAACCTGATAGGGGGAAGGAAGCAGCAGCTGTAACAGCCCTCTGGCCTCACCTGGCTAAATAATTTAT
>JAABNY020000002.1:26998234-27010042 GCA_015164015.2 Brevimyrus niger | reverse complement strand
GAAAGAGCAGCTGTAAAAGCCCTCTGCCCCCCCCCGGCAAAATAATTTAGAGGGCGCGGAGCGGGGGGCCCGCCGGCCCCCCCCCCCCCCCCCCCGCCTTCCACTGCAGGGCCCAGTCCCACGCAGCACCAGTTCCACTGGTGGCCCTTTCTGTGAAAACCTGCCATGAATTTCACACAAAAGCAGAAATCATGTTTTCGAAAATTCTAGTGTTGAGTGCGAAAATGGGGTATTGTGTAGCCATTATGAAATTGAAAGGGGAGACCATCAGCACAGCTTCCAGCCTGGGGGGACAGAGTGGTGGATACCCGTATAGAAGTCAGGATCAAAGATGCATCTTAGGAAGGCCTCCAGTGGTTCTGAAGAATATCTAATCGAATGCTGCCATCTGCACAGACTGGGCAAAAAAAGCTGAAACAGTGATGTTTAAGAGGACAGCTCATTTTGCATTTTTACATTCCTAGCACAAGAGTACCTAGGGGGGCGCTGCGTGATTCAGCAGGTTAGGTCACTGGGACTGATCGAAAGGTCATTGGTTCAAATCCCAGCATCAGCAGCAGTGATTTCATTGCCCTTGAACAAAACCCTTGTCCGCAACTGCTCCCTGCTTTATTGAGGGGTAATGATTTGGATAAAGTACCTGCTAAATAACAACGTAAGTGTAATCTAAAGACAGTTTTGGATTGTCACACTGCATGGAACCATCAGTCACAGAATGCAGACCACACACCATTTGGATGGAGCAAATCCTAAAATGAGCTTGAAGGTCCCTCAAATGCAAGACTTTATACTGAAACAATGTGTAACAACACCTGTTCTCTAACTCCAAATTTATTACATTTAGCTGTAGGGAAACTGACTTAGAAATAAGATTTTGTTTGATCTTTATTCTGACAATTGGCAAGTGAAGTAGGAGGTGAAAGCACCACCTTCAAGCCCGGTGAACCAGAACTGGATCAATGCCTTAACAGATGTCAGTCAATACATGACTCTATTAAAAAGCGAAAACAGAAGCTGCTTCCTTCTCCTTGGGTTACAGAAAGCTATAGGACAGCAAATGATAGATACTTCCTTCATAGGGCCTAGGGGGGCACTATCCCCTCCAGCCATAAGGAACACAGAGTTCAGGTGTTACAAGGGCTAGACAGAACTTCACAACAGTGATTTCACTCTGCAACTTCAGTGTGGCACGTTCCCAGTAAGTTGACAACACACTAGAAAAGCACTGACAGCAGACAGGCCTTGGTGAACCTAACCTTAATGCTAACCCCAACCCTCTAAGATTAAACTGATAGACAGATATGACTTAACAGGCCACATAGCTGAATTACTTCTCACCGCTTAGCGAGAGAAAGGTAGGTTGTGTGAAGCATAAAGGGGGAGCAGTAGGTAAGGGTTTGTTAAAATAATATCAGCTTTCTATAACATTTCATCCATTTCATTGTATTATTCTGGATAAAGACCCAGGCTGAGTAGGACCCAGAATTATGACCCAGATGCTGGACATTCCAGGACATGCCCTGGATTTATCAGTCCTACTCTGACTGAGGCCACTGAAGTCACACAAGCAATTAAAGCAGAAGGATATACATTGATTGAATGAGGGGTGGACATTTTTTTTATATTGTATAAATGATACATTAAATCGACCAGGCAGCTGCTGTACAATTTCAACTCACCATCTCTGAAAGGTGTTCCCTCAGCCCTACGAAAACATGATAAAGAATCACGGACCTACGCAACTGCTCACACAAAACTCCTTCATTTATGGTCAGCCATTACTCACCCCAGACAGCACAAACGTAAGACGAGCCAAAGTGCGTGCAAGCAGACTCACAGGTGCGGACATACAGGTTTGGCTCAGCTGGCTTTCCCCCGACATTCAGCCAAAGACCACTGCGTCCACAGCATGATGTTCTCGGATGGAGCTCCACTCGCCCCGGCTGGCAGGTCCTCCTGCAGCTTGCCATTTTCATGGGACAGTAGAGCTCATGAACGATCACCCAAACCCCTCACTGAGTCCTGTTGTGGAGCGGTTAGGGTTAAAAAAAAAAAATCTTTTATGATGTAACCCAGCTAGTAAGCTTGAAAATTAGTTGAATGTCAAGCAATAAATGTTATTGGACATACAAAATAAAAATATATGAAATATACAGAGATTAATGGGCAAAATTCAAAAGTAAAACTGTCATATTAAATGTTTAGGGATTAGTAAGGTATTGTGGCAAGGGAAGAAAAGACAGGAGACGGCATCGTCTCGTGAAAAAATGTAAAACTTTATTAATAACAAAAAAAAGAGAAGAGCATATTTGATTGCCGCTAAAGCGTAAAAGACTTACGCTTAAATAAAAACACATCTACCCTTGAGCAACTGAGCAACTATGAACACGCTACAGTATCCAGCAAATTACATTTACAGATATCTAAACAAGTCAGAGAACTAAAAATAAATAGTATTTAGATTTGTAACATTTAATTAAACATGAGCCACACAAACCTGATTTTAATGTACCAACTTAAATACCCACCTTTCCATCTTACAACCATTTATGATGGAACCTATTTCATGCAGCACAGGGTCAGGGCTCCTTGCTTTCATGCATCTGGTGCGACAGTCACACTTTCAGACTCTCACACTCACTCAAGAAATCTTATGGCAAATCTATACTATTCTATTATAAACCTAAAATTTGCTACATCACATGTGTTGGGGTAGTTTGCAAACCATTAAAAGGTAATAAAACTGCTACATACATATAAATGCATGTGCATGTGTGCTGCAGACTTGTTTTGAATCTCACAGCAACCAGCTAAATACAAGGCTGGGGTACAAATCGGATAAGATGCCAGTCCATCACAGGGCACTAAGCCTAACTAAGTCTTTGGATTGCAGTAGGAAATCTACAAAACAGGGGAATGTGTAAAGCTCACAGACAAGCAGAGGATTCACATTTACAATCCTGGGGATTGTAGGATTTACAATGTTACACAACCCTGAAAATCATTTAATTTCATTCACTCCTGATGCGGGGTCAAAGTGTCCTCCAGTGAGCTCTGAAATGATTTGCCTGGAATTACAGCACCAAAAATGCAGATTGCTCATCTGCTCAAAGAAACATTAAAAGGCATAAATATTCTGACAAAAAATATAGATTACAAAGGATTACAAGACGTCTAACCTGAGTAATGATGGCACAGATGAACATCAATGACATCTGCGTTGGTTAGAAACTAACATTCTGATTATTTGGCTCTGCCTTTATGAAAGTTTCACAGTTTTCATATACAGGAAGTTCTCGGCTCTTGGAAGTAATCAATTTCACAAACCCTTCCATAAGTTGATTTACCATCCCAAACCACTCAAGACACCTTATAGCAAAAAATAAATAAGCTAAATTACACTGGTAATACATAGTAAAGAGTGCACATTACATAAATAAAAATAAAATATATTTTCATTTGGCTTTTTTGCCTTAACGTTATCACAGACATCCAGATTTACATGAATGGGTTTGAGCCAAGTCCAGAACTGCCTGTGTATATATTAAATATTTCCTATTATGTGCCCATACCATATACTGGACACATGAACGGTTTTCACAACATACAGTACTACTATTACAGTGGTACAGAAGACAGATTTTCTCTGGGGGCACTTTGGTTTATCTTGTTGGTCAGATTTAGTCCTGAAACATTATAATTAAAGTTTGTGTCGTCTGCTCCTTTGTAGCTCTTCCACTCACAGAGAACTCTTAAGCAGTTCCCCAGCCTTTGAATGCAACTCTCTGTCGCCAGGAAACAGCTTCCTCAGCAGGAGTGACAGCAGCTTCTATGAGGGGAAAGAGCCACCAGCTATTCAACTGTCCACCAAGCTGGACTTGGCCAGAATCATTGCGAAAACACACTACTCACATACACCAACTTCTTGTTCTCCTGAGCATCCTGGAGGAGTTCAAATGCAGATTTCACATTACTCTTCAAGATCCTTGGGGCTAAAGAATGGGGAATAAGTGAGCCTGTTTAAACCTGTGGATAGCCCAAAGGTCTGTGAGGCATAAGATGTGTCTGAGAGTCAGCTAAGAGGCACAAACATTTGTCAATGAGTAGACGGCAGGCCTTCTCCTCCATCTTGCTTTTCTCCTCGCTGCTTGATGGGGATCCCTGAACTGCTGGTACCCCCTTGGGCCACAGTGTCTCCCGCAGGCTGTCAAGGTAAGATGCCACCTGGGTGTCTGTGAGTTTCAGGGTGTCTAAGACGCTGGTCAACTTCCTGCAGCGATGGAGAGAGACGTGGGTCCTGCTGTCTGTATTTCCCATAATCCTCTAGCTTACCCCGTGTCGTGTGGAAGTACCTACTTCAGCACCAGTGGCCTAAGTATTGTCGATAAGGTTCTCAGTGTGAATATACACCAGGAATTACCTGCAGGAAAATAAAAGAGTGAGAGTGAAGAAAGACATGGTCATGCTTTGGTCTTCATGTCACACTGCCCCTCCAGTTTAGCTGAGGAATGCTTGACTGAAAGCTTCACGTCAACAAAGGAGACAGTATGCAACAGATATCAGTCGCACCTTCATTACTTCTATTCATTACTGTCATAATGAAGTGATGGGAATGAGCCCTTACACCCAATTCTTAACTTCAGTGGAATATCTATGTTTATGAATTTGAGAATGACATAAGGGGTGTAAAGTGTTGATACATGATGGTGCAAGAGATACCAACTGAAAATCTCCTTCAGCAGATCCATGAGAGCTTTCATTAGCTCGTCCACAGTCCTGTGCTGTGAGGCTGCCTTTTCCTCCCGCTTGGGCCCCTGCTCCTTAGCTTCTTTCCCATGGATGTCCACTGACATGCTGGCTGATGGGTTACTCTTTTCATTAGCCTTGCTGCCCTCACCCTGGCTGAGAGAGCACAGTAATGGCTTGGGAACTACAGCGGGCTGCTCTGTGCACTGGTCTGTGTCCCCATCGGCAGGTTGGTTTGTAGGCTGGTTTGCGCCCTGCTTGGCAAATTGGTGTATGCCCTCTTTAACAGGCTGCTCTGTGTCCTGGTAGGAAAATTGGTCTGTGCCTTGGTTGCCAAATTGGTCAGTGCCCAGGTTAAGACACCTGTCAGGGGGCAGGTCCGTGCTTTGGTTAGCAGGGTGGCTGATGGGCTGGTCCGTGCCCTGTTTAGCAGGCAGGTCCCGGTTAGCAAGCTGGTCAGTGGGCAGGTCCATGCTCTGGTTAGCAGGCTGGTCCCGGTTAGCAAGCTGGTCAGTGGGCTTTTTAGTATCCTGGTTAGCAGGCGGGTCAGGTGGCTGCTCTTTGCCTGGTCCTGTTGGCTCACTTGTGCTCTGTTTTGCTTGCTGGTCTAGACTGCAGGCTGAACCAGAGGAGTCATGTATAAACTGATTGCTGGAGGTGTCTGATCTGTTTACTGAGGGGTCCATATTTGGTGTGATGATTCTTGAAGCAGATGGACAGCGCACCTTCTCATTATCCAGGGTGGAACTGAATAAGAAAGGCAGCTTGTCCAGCAAATCACATAGGCTGTCGCAGAATGGGTCAAAGAGCAATTGGAAGATTTCCTGACTCTGGCCAACCTCACTCTAAAAGACATGGAAAGGCACCCATATCATTCAGCAGCATCAACTAGCAGAATTAGCTATTAAGTCGGTCATTAAACTTGCATGAACTTGCAAACTTACAATAAATATACACAGAATGAAAAGAGCTATGACTTCTGCAGGCTTATCTAATTCTCATCCAGTTAGCAACTGACTGAGCCAGAATACCGCGGTAGCTGTCAAGTGACGAGATTATTACTTCAATTAAATAATTATAAGGAAGCAGGCGGAAAGCAAGGCCCCTGGGGGGCCCACCCTGCTGTCTTTCAGGAGTTATGCTGCATTGCATTTGGACTCTGAAGCTGAAATCTTCAACTGGAACGCCTTCTGAAGAACTTCTGCAACCCCAAGCTCAGAATTCAAGACGGCTGCACCATTTATCAACAGAAGTTAAAGCTGTAGTTTTATACTGTCTATTAGCACTCATGTCTTTATATGAGACTTATTAAATCAGTCGTACACACAGTACTGACCCCCACTACATCAGGACGTGTTGTTACGGTGTTTTTATGAGCAAAATATCAGGTAATTAGTTGATATGCACTAATATTGTTAACAATGGCTAACAATGAAACTAGATTGAAGTGGGGGGGGATTGAAGTTTCAGAAAGCAGATAATTTGGCGGATTTAAGGTAGTCTGAGCTAAACTCAGTCTGAAACTGAACAAGCATAAAGGTAATTTAAACTAGGGTACCTTAAATAAGACAAGTTATTCGACTAAGAAATCTTGCACAGGTCCCTGGTATTGCTGAATAACTTTCTCAATAATTGTAACTGGAACGCAGTTAACTCAGGTGTGACATCATTCCCAGCTCTGAGGTACGTGGAATGCAGCATTTTCCCTACATGGTCCCTGAGGGGCAGGTGCATACTTGTAAGAAACTCTCCAGTTTGGCTCTGGCCTCCTCTTTGAACTTGTCATCCAAGATTCTGTGTGTGCTTTCCAACACGTCAGGTAGGGGGAGCAGATGAGTTGACAGAAGAGTTGAGTCCTGGGAGAAGAGTTGAGTTCAGTAGCCAGATACATAATATGTTGATTTAGCTACAACATGCAAAACATGGTTCCCAAAATAGGGGAGAAAAACCAAGTGTGTATGCTGGTCAAATTTCAAACTGAATTAAAAACATGGAGAGGGCTGGTACTTACGGAGGAATTATTCTGACTTAAAGTAATGCATTTATAAATATATCGTGAGATATGGCAATAAATTAATGACAATATAAAATGTGAGCATAAATAAATCCGTTAAGAAAATCTTCCTGTTTTTAGTTATCTACTTCAATGCTAGTATATTTATTCAATTATCTACTTCAATAATGCCACAAATGAAATTAGCCTTGAAATGCAAACTGTCACTTTCACCCATCAATGTTTTAGTGTTAGTTAAGTCACACTAAGAGTAAGTTAGTGATTGCCATATGCAAGTACACAAAAATCACATAAATATTGGCTGCGCTATTATCTGTGGTTTTGGTTATTCACAGCAGGTCTCGGAGCGGAGCCCCCGGAACAGCTCACTAAGACTGCTACGAAAAATGCTTATTATTCCAGATGAAATTGGTGCTGCTGATAAATATAAGAGACTTCAGAGAGCAAACTGAAAGGCTGTCGAAAAAAACTGCAATGGTGCCGATTCTTCCCAAGTAAAACGTCAATAAAAACGTGCTTGCAAACTTCTGCAGTGGAGAAGGTTACAAATGAGAATATCTGGTGACGGCAAAACCCACCTTGGGATACATTTTCCAAAAGCACAGTTGCCAACTGAATGGGTACAACCATGCAAGTCGCTATCGGGATCTTTTGGGAATCGAGCCCCTGAACAGCCATTCTGTGAAGCTGCTTATTAAAGCAATTCAGAACAACTTTTCCTTACACTCATATCCAACTGAGGTTTTAACTGTGGCTCATTGCTCGACTGCTCCAAACCGCAGCCACTAGGGACGGGTCTCTTTGGAAGCACTTAGACAATCACAGAGAGCTCCGCATCTAGGTGAGTGAAAGTGACAGTTTGCGTTTCAAGGCTTTTTCACGTCATGTGCAGCATCACTGAAACAAAAAAAAAAATAATAATAAACTAGCAATAAATAAATAGAAACAGGAAGAAAAACAATTATTATACAGCGGTACCTCAGTACTCGAACTCATTAAAATTTGAATTTCTTAAAAGTCGAACCAACCAGTTAAAAATTTTTTTTTAAAAAGACCTAGAGCTTGATCTGAATGTCAGAAGTCTAACCGTCAACGCCGACCTAAGATAACTTGTGCGCATGGGGAAATGAGTCCAGCAGCATGTCTCTCAGCGGAAACAATGGGTAAAGCTTCAGTCTCAGCCTCGCATTCGCTGTGATAGCATTGTGCATGTTTACACTAACTGAATAGATATATTTAGACAGTAAAAATACATTGAGACAATGATAGACAGTAACAGTAATATTATTATATAATAAAATACATTTAAAAATAAAGATTTCCTATTATTTTAATATCATTAATAATAAACCATTAATACATTTAATTATTATAACATTTTTGTGCTGAGCAGGGATGGAACGGAGACAAAAGGCGCAGACACTAGGGTGTCGGGCTAGTATAGGGTTTAATTACAGGTAAGGTAGGCAAAACGCAGACGGACAATACAATGACCAGACTGGGGAAAAACTGAAACGCACACTAAATACAGAGGACAAATGAAAACAACCAGAAACAGCTGATCACACAGGGATTCCACACAAGGTTAACGAGGGGGCATGGCTCACGGAAAGAGCAGACGATCGGGGCAGGACACTAAGTTTAAAAAAAAAAACATTGTATGGATACAACATTTATTTTCTTACTTTACAAATTTCAGTTTTGACAAATGTGCTTAGATGCATTTAGTACAATATATGCTCTTCTTTTTTATCCTGATCATTTTCTGTTTAAATGGTAAAAAAAGAAACATTTAGGTGTAATTTTTTGGGGCCAAGAACAAACAAATTGGTTTTCCATTATTTCTTATGGGGAAAATTTGATCAGAACTCAAGCTTTTTAGGATTCGAACCTGAGATCTGAACGGAATAAGTCCGAGTAGATACTGTAGATATTTATGCTTCTATTTCATATCATTATCATTTATTTATTGCCACATTTTATAATATTCTTTATTAATGCACATTTATATGGTTCTGCTGACTTGATGAATACTAATCAAGTTTCAATATTACTGACAATATCAAACCAGATTGACACACACTGGACCAATGCGACATCATGAGCACACGTTCTTGTTCCCCATGGGTTCCCTTACCTGGAGTTTCTTCTCTGACACACTGACGTCCCAATGAAGGTCCTTGGGACTGTTTTGCTCCTCCAAGTGTATGGTGAACATTAACTCCTTGTTGTGCTCCTCCACCTGAGGGGACAGGCCGCTCTGCTCTAACATCATCTACTCCAATTGCTCCCTAAAACACCACTAAAATAGCAAAAGTGCCAAGTCCTACCAAGTCATTTAGGGTTCAATCTACTCTAATTTGTACCAAAGATCATGTCTACATTTTAGGGTTGTGTATCTCTCCTGGTCTCAGATGATAAACGCATCTTGATACATGGTCTAAGCTACAATACAAAATATAGATATATTTAAACACCATAATTTAATACTCTTTGATTCAGCAATGACTTGATACAATTCCATTCAAACATGACTGAGTGAGAAGCCAGAAGGAGTTGGACGTGTCCCGTGTTTCAGAGCCACTCAGGTTACGATCATTAATGTCCTTTCAGACTTACTTGTGGGACGGTGACCATCCATTGACCATCTCTCCACAGCTCATTCAGCAGGTTGTGCATCATATCCTCCTGGTCACTGCAGAGAAGAGGTAAGTCCTCCTGCAATACCCAGAGTATGAATGCCAGATGACAACCATAGACTTGAGCTGCAGGCTCTGGAGAGCATTTTCCTCCCCTGAGAAAGACAGGATGGCAGGCGGCTTACACTGATGGAGCTGCACAAGCTGTCATCGTCCTCTTCATCTGACAGATTCTCTATGGCCCGGAAGCTTGGCCCAGTCTCTGCCGTTTTGCTCTTTCCTTTGAATTTCTTAGTTTTCTTAAAGAACTTTACAATGAACCTCTTAAGTTTCTTGCCAGGGGACATCTTCGTTTTTCCTGATGAATGAGACAATATTCATGCACCAGCTTGAACCCTACACACATGTTTATGCATAACCCATAGAAAGCAGGCTATGGCTGCTGCAGTAATACAGGCCACAGCGTGCTCCTTTGAAGAGAAGAGAGGTCTACACCTTTTTTTTCACTGTTGTCCGTGGTTCCTGTGGAACCTGTTGTCTGGAATCTGCAAATATCAAAGAAAATGAGGCATACAACTTCAGCAATAAAGTCAGAAGACTAGGCTTCATTACTGCTCCCCACTCCATCTTCTTTCTTGTGTGTGCGAAGCGAGGATAAAGGGGCTCTCATCTCTCACCCTCTGTCATCTTCTGGCTGTGCCGTTGCTGTCCCCTCATCCTCAGCCTCCTCTGTGGAGCTACAGGGAGATGCATCATCCAGATAATGCACCACCAGTTGGTTCAGCGTGTTCGGGTCTGAGAGCCATATCACCAGTTGCAGCAGCACTGTGGAAATGTCAACAGCACAAAGTTTTTAATCACAGAGAGTCTCTATTACGGTCTTCAACCCTTTAAACAAATGTGAAGGACTAGCCATCAGTCTAAGTTCCAAGCATAGTACAAGGCTGTCAGGATTCAGGAACAACCATCAGTCAAAGGGACAAGTACAAATCCCCATGGCTGACCTTTGAAGGCCACAATCTCCTTCAAGACACATCTGTAGAGATCCAGCTTCCACGTGGATTCAGGAAGGAAGTTCTGCACCAGAGCTTCAGAACACACCCTGAGAAAGGCCACCTCATTTTCCCATGAGCTGAACAGCTCCCTGAAATACAGATGTTCAGAAGGGGAAAGAAATTGTTTATATGACGAAAGTATCTTTCAACATGCTGTCCCAATGAAAACCAGATCAAACCTAAAGAACAAAGGAACCCTATTCTTATACAGAAATCTGGGGAAGACATGATTTTCCATACAAGCCTGGCACCATCTTCTGAGCACATGTAGCCAAGTACCTGTAATCACTCATACTCATACACATTCAGTTACAGGAACATGTTTGACTATGGTGACTTTTGGTGAAGTCTACCGTTCCCGTTTCAAAAATGGTCCATTTTCCTTTAGTTAAAGGTCTCTGGTCCCTACTTGCTAAATCCATCTGGAGGACCTGATTCTGCACAGTATGCAAAACACAAAAATGCCATCCCAGTAAAGAAACAGCCAAAGAACAGCAGCAGTGAAGATCATGAATGTCTCAGCTATTCATGAACTCAAAATAGAGGCACACAGCTCTCCATACACACAAAGACCAAGTGAAACCCCTGTTGCCAAGGAAACAGTCCCACCTCCTTGCCTCCTTCATGTCGTGGAGATGCCTGGTGAGGATGTGAATGCAATCAGTGCTGACAGCATCGATGTCCAGGGCACAGACAGTCCCCATGATGCGGTTAGTGGCCAGATCAAGCTCCTGCCAAAAGGCTTTATAAAGAGGCTGTCTGTCCATGGGCCCTGGGACCTCTGGGACGGACAGGTACTGGGAGTATGCACAGGAAAACACTGCAACAGTATAGACACTCCTCGTTTAGGACAGAATGCAATGACACAAGGAGACACTAATATTACAGTCATCTTGCAAACAAGACCAACACAGACAGACCACAAATACATTATACCTACTAAACAGACAGAGACGTTACACATCCCACACACAAAACTGACACATACTAAACAGATAGAGACGTTACACATCCCACACACAAAACAGACACATACTAAACAGAGACGTTACACATCCCACACACAAAACGGACAAATACTAAACAGACAGAGACGTTACACGTCCCACACACAGCATGACACCTCATAAACAGAGAGACATTACACATCCCACACACAACACAGAAACATACTAAACAGACAGATGCTACAGATCAGACACACAGCACAGATACCTACTAAACAAATGCTACACATCCCCCCCCCCCCCCCCCCCCCCCCCCCCCCCCCCCCCCCCCCCCCCCCCCCTTTCCCCCCCACCCCCAAACAAACAATCATTTTTATCTTTACCTCATCTATTGAGACTGTAGACAG
>JAABNY020000002.1:26966483-26998224 GCA_015164015.2 Brevimyrus niger | reverse complement strand
TCTTACAATACGCACGCACCCCACAAAAACACAAAAACTATGGATTTCCCTTCCCCCCCCCCCCCCCCCCCCCGCCTAATCTACAGGTGCCCAAACTTGTTTGCTATCTGCTAAATAAAAGACAGACATCTGCTAAATAAAAATAACACCCGCTGGACTTGGCTTGACTTCTGAGTGCTCACACCAACTCCACCCTTGCCAGTAAACATTCAAATAGCAGAAATCCTTCCACAAAAAGAACTTGCAATTATTAGTCACTAACTCGCTGAACCTCAAGATCCACAACTGCTCTTATCTACATAAAGAGTGAGAAGTTTGTGGGTTATGTGCTGAATGAAGCAGCTGGTCATACCTTGCTGAAGGGACGTCTTGACACTCGGGTACTGCATGTCCTGCATCAGAACCTCTTCTGCGTCACCTTTGTCAACTTCATCTCCAGCAAGGATGCTTATTGTTGAGTCACAGGACTCCTGTTAAGTGGCAAATTGAAGAGCAACTTACTGGGGAAATTCAATACACAAGAACTTCATGTTAGAGAGAATGACTTCCTGATTTTGAATCTCCTACAGTTCATCGGAAGTGCACTTTCTACACTGTAGGCACGACCAAGGTGGCATTTTTATTTTTTATACCACAAATACTTATCACGTTAGCCTACGGATGACACAAATGAAAAAATACATTTACCAATATAATCAGTGCGCATGCTTATAAATAAAAGTAAAAGTAAGTTATGTGCGTAGTAAGAAAGAAGCAGAACTTGGGAGTCTTGTGAGACCAGCAAAACTTCATTCCTTCTCTACCTGATGCATCTCCTCCGTCTGTGCGCTGCCGTCTTGTAACATCCTTCTGACGGGATTTCTGAATAGGGCGAATCGCCACACCGCAAAAATAGAAAGACAGACACATGAAGCAAACAACACGATAAGGAACATCTTGCTGGAAAATGACTTCTGCTCCGTCCTAACCCTCAGACTCCGCGTTATCAAAGCACTTCTAAACACGCCCCCAGTGTCTTTCCGGAAACGGGAGGTGGGATAGCCCATGAACGTCGCTCTTTAGTCTCCCTATTTTTAGCCTCAACTCTCCTGAAGAACATTTATTCAAAATTCATTTACTCATGTCTCATGTCTATCTCCCTGCAAATTTCATCGTAAACGCCGTCGCCTGAAGTGTGAAAGTGCAGGCGCTGCTTCTCCCCTCGTTATTCAGTATCTGGATACCGGTGAGAACACCGGCACACTATACGTATCAAATCCCAGAATAGCTCATGTCATCGCTGTCATCGAAAACCAAAACACAAAACTATAAGAGAATATTTTCGAAAAAAATAAAATTAGGTAATAAAATAAATATGAATAAACGAGAACAGCCTGGCCATCTGGTGTATCGGGTAAAATATATCAGGAGACCGCCCTCGAGTCACATGAAGTCATTAAGTTTCATTCTGAGTCTACTCACAAGATGGTATGTGTGTATGTCAAAGTTTCCCTGGTAAGTATCGCCTCAACTAAAGAGGTGTTTGAAACGACCATATCTGTACAGCTTTTGTAATATGAAGAAACCAAAGATTCCATGTCCATGTAATTCATAAATCAAAATATACCACAGGGGGTAAACATGTTCAATCGTTCACGATCACAATAACCTCTTCCCTATTGTTTCACTGTAGCGTTTAAGGCGGTTTTTGCCGGGTACGCGCCACCCTGTCCGTGCCAGACTCACCTCCACGGCATTACACCGGTCCTTTCGTAACTGGGATTTTAACTTCCTTCGAACACCAAGCGAATCATGACGTTTTACATTGTATGGCATCAATTTCAATGGAGAGACTACATAATACATTAAAAGTAATGGGAGCGTGAGAGGCGATTAACAGCTATAACGATTTAGGTGAAAAACATTGGTTACAAAACGACAAAGCACGAAGGTAACTAGTCCAATTTCGGCGAAGACCGGAAAGCAATACATGTTCCGTAGTCCTGGCCGCTAGGTGGCACACAAGTATCGTCAGCATCTTTTAATTTCAATGTATTTAATTTTACGGTCAGTGAAAAGTAAAATTATACTTCATATACAACTGTCCGACCTAAGGTTGTAAATTTTCCAGTGATGTTACATAAAAATTTTAGTATGTAATTTTTGGGAATTTATATTGCACAACCAGTGTCACCTGGGGTTAAGGAAAAGTTTTCAAACATGAGAATGAATCAGGCCATCAAAGGACATCTTGGCAACAACTTGGTATAACTTTTCTGAAGCCCCGTCAGTGGCAGCAACAATTCCTATAAATCCATCATCATGCCTCTGAGCACAACTGTTCTCTTTGGAACCATTCATACATAAGTCTACAACCTGCTCAGAAATGTACAACTGGTGGCAATTAGACCATATTCAGGGCTCTTTCTGAGGATGTGTATTCTGATGGCTTCAGGATTTGACTTGGAGCCGATGCCCCAGATTGCAGTGTGTTTGTGTTCAATAATGAAAGGGGAAATGTTTTTTTAACTAATTCTAAATATCTTGAAAAATCTGAATGAGCATACATAGGTCTTTATGTTTGACGACTGTACATACACAGTAATAATCCCAATAATCCCCATAAAATGTCACAATGTTTCTGGTCATATCAACCAATACACCCAGGCCTGGAACACTGCCTGACCTCAGGATTGGCATGAGAGGAGCAGACCCAAAAGCTTTCGCTAGCTACTTAAGACCATTTGAACCATCCAGTTGCATGCTTCCGACTATATAAATTGCCAACATTTTCAGGAACTGGGCTTTTGGAAAATGTATCCCTGTATAGTCATAACCACCGCAGGGTCTGCACACAGGTGAGAAAATAAGGGTAAGTATTTAGAAGCGTAACTTAATCACCCATGTGATCATGTTAATTCAAAACATGCCACTCAAAGACCATGTCATATCCTGGCTAATTAGAACAGATTCCCAGAGCATCTGTAGAGTTATATAGAAAGTTAAGTGATCGTGCCGTTAGACCCACCTCCTGTCAACTACTTATTTTGGTCTGCAAATCACTTGCAAAACCAGCTGCTCCAGAGCTTGCACACTTTACTTTGGCGGAGGGCCGACACCATCTCAGTTTACCCACTCGGCACTGCAGGCAGGTGCTCGGAGCCAAACCATCCTTGCATCAGCCAAGCGGGACAGCCATTACCCTCAGCTTACCAACATCTCCCCGGCATGTACGGAAGCACCGTAACCCACAGTAAGACCAACAGGCACTTACACCACACCTGGAAAACATCACAAAAATGACAGGAGCAGAGCGAGATCGTTTGGTTCATCCAGCAGGTTATTTATTTAAGTGAAGGTTAAAAACAAGCTGACTGCATGACGGGTAACGCTTCAGAACCTGACTGGCCGGGGAATGACAGTGACAACGGGAAGAGGGATGAGGACCCCCACCCTGTACAGGAATACTAGCTGGTCCCTATAAATAAGGTGGAGCCTGACAGTCCGTGTGAATGTACAGATATATGTTACAGTCGCAACATTAATGACAGATGACAGCTTAGATGACCTTCTTCAGCTCATCATACAGGACCAGCACGAAGGCGCCGCCCATGCCTCTCAGGACGTTGGACCAGGCCCCCTTGAAGAAAGCCCGGCTGCCCTCATCGCGGGCTATCTTCCGCCAGCAGTCCATGGTGCCCTTGTACATGATGTCGGCTGAGGACCAGAACACGGGAAATCACAACCAGGCCCTTTCACCGGACACTGTGGGACCTCAAAAACAAAAAGTGACAGGGCAGACGCGAACTATCCCGAGGCCACTCACCTCCTTTACGGCCAGACTGCATCATCATGCGCCTACGGACAGTGTCGAAGGGGTATGAGGCCAGGCCGGCCACGGCAGTGACAGTCTGAGCAATCATCCAGCTGACGACAATGTGGGTGTTCTTGGGATCCGGCAGCATACCTGAGGAACCAGAGAGGCGTCGTGAGCGCCTAAGGCAGAGGAAACTGTACCAGACAATATTAGATTTCACAAGGGGAATCCTTTCATCAACTCTCGGTGTCTCGTGACATCTACACTCGGTCAAGCCCTGAGCATCACAGAAGCCTGTCATAAGGATGAATCACAGCAGCATAAACAATGCAAGCTGAATGCTACCATTGACCATTTCCAGAAGGAAGTGTAACCAAGGCATACATACCTTTAGCCGTGTCATAGATGCCAAAGTAAGCGGCTCTGTAGATGATGATGCCCTGGACAGAGACATTGAAGCCCTGGTACAGACCCTTCAGGCCATCAGACCTGAAGATCTTCACCAGGCAGTTGCCCAGACCAGTGAACTCCCTCTCTGCACCAGCCTTGCCGACATCAGCTGCCAGGCGGGTTCGGGCGAAGTCGAGTGGGTACACAAAGCACAGGGAGGTGGCACCAGCCGCCCCACCGGAGGCCAGGTTGCCGGCGAAGTACCTCCAGAATTGGGTGCGCTTGTCTACACCATCCAGGAAGACCTTCTTGTACTTATCCTTGAAGGCAAAGTTGAGGGCCTGGGTGGGGAAGTACCTGATGACATTGGCCAGGTTCCCTCTCCAGAAGGACAGGAACCCTTGCTCCTTGGGGATGCGGACCACACAGTCCACAATGCCCTTGTAATGCTTATCTGCTGTGATCTGCTTGCTGGCATGCTGCACCTATACGCACAAAGAAAGATTAAAGGATTATTCAGAATCGGCCACTGCTTGGCGGAGAGTCGAACCCTGAGAATATCATAGCTGTCAAATTAAACGCAACAGGCAGATGAAGGATCGACGTTTGATGTAAAAATCGTTCCGGACCGGATGTAATAGCATGTGTAAGTCCTTCAATGAACATTCGATCCCGAAGAGCACCATCATCCGGCGCCACACACCTTGACTTGTGCCCTTAAAGACAAAATGGAGGCCGAAGACATTCCGGCAAGGACACGTGGAGCCGACGGTAACGGAGCGATCCCACCGTCTCAATCACCTCCGCAAACCTCAGTGGGGACCACGGTCACCGCCCACCCCCCATATCGGGTTTAGTCAGAGCTCATAATGAAAGGAAAAGACCGTAGCTATCACTGCGTAATCCAGCGCAAAAAAAAAAAAATCATTCCGACCAACCTATGCCGCCGCATAGGAGCAGCCGCTCCGACTAAATTGCCAAAACTTCCCGTTGCCGCGACCTTGGTCCCTTGACCTCCACATCGACTGGCCGGCTAAGCCGTGGAGCAGGCCATCCGGACCCAACCGGACAAGCAAGCGGGGAAGTCGCTCCGATTGGACGGCAGTTAGCAGTCCGCTGCTGTGAGGCCAGTTAATCCGGTCCCCTCCGCATTCCTACCTGCAACAGCAGCTTCACTCTCTCGATGGGCGCGACAGCAGTCTTGGAAATGGCGGCGGCGATGCCGCCGGCAAGGAAGTCCTTGGCGAAGGAGACAGCTTGTTCACTCATGTCGGGGCGGGACTGCGGCGTCGCTGCGTCGAAATGGCCGACCTCTGCGCGCAGAAAGGATTTTAAGTTGTGGGTTCTCGCGAGAATAGCGTGCAAAAAGTTGATTGGATAGACAGTGCCAAGGCGGAGCAAGACGTCATTCACGAGGCGCCGTGAGTCACTGCATAGCTACCGGTTTGTCCTTCTACTCCCATTTAGGGCGTTCGGTTTCTGTCACGTGCCTTTTAACCCTCTCCGCGGCCCACCGACTAAAAGAATATATAGTGAAAACACTGTTTATCCACATTTTACCGCAAACATAACCTTGTCAAAATTTTATTCTGCGCCATATTTATTCAAGAACATGGAACATGAAAGTACATGGCCATAGGCCAACTTTGTGCCTGACAAAGAAAATATTTCTGTGCACAAAGGGTTGGGAATACGCCTCCAATAACGTAAGGCTTGTACTGGTCCGGAGACTAGAATATCCAGATCGTCTGCATGATACACATTATTGGTATTATGTATATACACACACACACATATATTTTCTTCGACATCGTACTATATACTTATTATTAATATTTAAATGCCTAACGTAAAGGTTGATCACCCTATTTAATGTAGTACGTATTTTGTGCGGAGGATCAAACGAACGGAAAATCCATATTGATGCACTTTGATTTTCATTTCTATTTATTTTAATGCAGAAAATAAAACGTGTGCGCTTTTCAGATGGGTTATATCCGTACCATAGGTTCAGACACATAAAGGTTGAATCTCACCGGCGCTGTTATATAAAATGAGAAGTGCCAAGGATACCGGTTCTAAAGAACAATCAAAGCGACGCACTGCAGCTTCAAAATGCTCCACTATCAATAACGACCTACTTCATTAAATTTGACCATTTCTCTGTTTACGGTTCTCGGCGAAAATACTTTTATAGTTCTTTTACAGCATGCTCCAATCACAACACAGAAAATCACCAGTTAAAAGGAGTGTTTAATACTGACAATATTTGGATTCATGTTAAATATACTCAGAAGTATGATTAACATTCTGCAAATTATAAATTAGAAACCACCATAAAGTATGAAATAACACATTAGTAACCATTGCATCACACACATTTGTTTCACACGTGGCACTTCCTGAATAAAATGTACTTTGATCATGATACACAGATACATACATATATATATATACACGTTTAGATATCAGTGGCTTCCTGCAGATCATCAGCATCAGATCGGGGTCTTTAGGAGGATCAGCAGACATTTCATGCACTGCAGGGAGGCCAACTGCTTAATCTCCAGCCACTATTAAGGCACCATGTGTGGAAGTGCTATACTTATTTGTCCTGATGCAGCACTTATCTGTTTACTGGAATCCCTCATTGTCCAAGCTGGTTCACTGGTGCACATGTTTAGATGATGCGTTTAATTTTAATGGTGCACATTGTGGATAAAAGGAAACCGACTGTTTATCCTGCTGGCAGTATCGAGATGCCTCACCATCGGTCGTCCATATTGTTCTGCGGTGAAGAGAAGCCCCTGTTACTCAGGTACCTCTGAACTTCCTGAAGCTCGTTTGGACCCAGACTCTGGTCCACTCCTGGTGCTGGCTGGAAGCTCAGAGGGGACACGATGTATCCGTTGTGATACAGGCAGACCTGTTTGCAGGCCTCGAAACATGTGAAGAGCAAACCGAAATAGGGGACGATCTGAGAAGACACAGAACACAGACTCAGCCTTCTTCCACCTCTGAACCCCATCAGTGAGAAGAGACCTCAGCCATTCAGAACTGGGGTCTCCTGCGTGTGAATCTAGCATCAGGCTGACAGGCAGCTGATCTGATATGTTCAGTACTGTGGAGTTAAAATCTCAGTTACTGACTGGCTCACAGAATCACTCATGTTCTCTATGGAAAGACTTAACAATGATTTAATCAAGACCCCCCTCCACCTCCCTGATATCTGCCTAGCTGAGGATATGTACTGTAGACCTCAGGACATTCTTTTCTCAAGCTGAAAAAACACTTCCAGCTCAAAAAATATCTTTATTAGGGCCAGTTGTTAGTCTAATAGAATATTTGAATTTTCAGGCACCAAGATCATCATCAGACAGCGACTTGTGGCAGCTTCCAGGTGATCATGATACTCTACTTTGTATGCTTGAATGTATAGAACTGTCAGCATTGAAACATTTCCATCATCAACATCTGGTTTTCAAGCTGTTGTGAAGTCAAACAACAAACAGGATGTCTTGCTTTCTAGTTTTGATCTGCCCCAAATCAATTGAGGATGTTACATAAACCCTGGCACAAACGCTATGGCAGACTGCATAACTTAGGTGAGTCCCTCTGGGTACTGTTTCGACATGCGGCAGCCTAATGGGTGTGGCTGGTGAATTAACACTCCTCTGGATGACACCGCAGGATGCCAGAAGGGACAGCAAAACAAGTTCCCTAGAACCTAGTTTCTCAACTCAGTCCTTGGGGACTCCCAGACAGTCCACATTTTTGCTCCCTCATAGCTTGCAGCACACCTAAACCAAGTTTTCTGTGCTCTTGAGTGGCTGGAAAGTAGGAGGGTGCAAAAATGTGGACTGTCAGGGGGTCCCAGGGAACTGGGTTAAGAAAGACTGCCCTAAAAGTCTCTGTATAGCTAGTTTGACTTCATAAAAGTTAAAGGGGAACATTACATTTAATTAATTTTATCTTGACTAACAAATTTAGGCAAGTTTTTTTGGGATTTAAAATGGAGCTGACGAAATATACCGGCGATATAAGCAATATACCCAAATATGCTGGACACGCAGAATACTGGAAAGTCGTACCTTGGCTGTGTTGGCCATGAGTCCGTTCCACAGGGATAGGAAGCCATTGCTTCGGACTGTCTGTCGGAAACAGTCCAGCATGCCGCTGAAATGGATATCAACACCACCACCCTGCGGCAATAGGGCACTCTGAGCCTGTAGAGAGGAGGCCAAATGAGGGAAGCTCTGAGACCCTGGGGAAAAACCCACCGAAGGCCTACAGAGAGCAGACATGGCAACGCTGTGAGCAGCAAAGCTCCTTAGTATTTATTAATAGCACACTTTGTTATTCTCTGTGTCTTCCACTTATTATTTTGTATATCTGTGTATTTTCTGTCTTGACAATATGTTTAAATTGCATAATCAAGCCACCACTAAAACATATTCCTTGTACTTTTTTGTACATGGCAAATAAAAGGATTCTGATTCTAACCTTGTAATTGTACCCTGGGCTCATTTATATTTATATGGAGATCCACAAGGTCTCTGTGCTTAAGTACCTCTGAGAAACTGCATCTTTAATAAGCTGAATCAATACTGTGATGTAAGAAGCTGCGTGAGCGAAAAAGGGAACATGAATGCCGAGATAAGAGAGCTAAAAGGCGAAGGTATCACAGGGGATGGCGTGGAGTTCCCACACCGAACCTTCTGCAGGCTGTGGAAGTCTCCAGTCACATTACAGTCAGGATTAGCAGATGCTAAGTCCTCACGATACCTCAAACATCACTCTCAGCACAGGCGACGCGAGTGTAGCCTGTTTCCACCAACATCTGGGATCAACTGAGCTGAGCTCATCACCCTAAACCCTAACCCTAATATTTGACTGAAAATGGTTTCAATTCTAAATTTTTAACATTTGAGGAGGACATCATTTCACTTAACTGATTCAGGTCAGCAAGACTAAACCATTCTGAACAAAAGTGAGGTGCATCCTGGGAACTGAACAGGTAACTTATGGTCACGAGTCACTGTCTTTGACCGCTCTTCTGCCAGCTGCTTATACTAAACTGTTTCCCCTTTAAAACATCTAGTTCCCCAATTTTAAACCATTCATTTAAAATGTTCAACTTTTATCATCTGTAAGTGCAGCTGCTGAGTATGCAGTAAAGTTGATTGCTGTCCATTTGTCATTCAGTTAAACCCAAGGTTAGGTCAAAACAGAAACTTGGTAGTACTGTTAGAGATGAAGTATGTCAGGACCTGATAAATATAAACTGGTTGAATTTAGTAGGATATAATGTTAAACACAACATCAGCAGAGAAGCAAGATCACGCTTTGTCAGTATTTCAGGTCTTATGACAAGAACCTTTAGCTTAGAACTGTGAACTGGATTTTGTATCCACAATACCACCTAGTGGTCATTTTGGGTAATACAACCCCCTCAGGAAACTGATCATTAAAACGCCAAACATTTTTAAAGATCAAAATATTATTTATAAGTACAACATAATTATAATATCGCTTAACAAAATAAAAGGTTGTCAGCTTATAAGAACCAGTAAAAGCGACAAATATTCAGATATTTTTAAGCGATTATGCACCTTTCATGTTGTTAAAATGGTTTTACACACACTCACCTGCATCTTCCTCTTGACAGTCTCAAATGGGAAGGACAGGGTCTGGGCCAGACCCGCCGCAAGGCAGCCACTAATGAAGTTCTGCAGGGGTGTGAAACGAAAGCTGGGCTCCTGCCACAGCCAGTCCAGGTTGACATAGACCATATAGCAGCCCAGGGAGAAGGGCACTGCCCCTGTGATGGATCAGAGTTCCCCATATCACACAGAGACCACGACACGTTAGCATCTACACAACAAACATGACACCCAACTGCTGTGTAACTGCTACCCAGAAAATACAGCTTATAGGAGGAGGACGTGAACATCACACACACACACACACACACACACACACACACACACACACACACACACACACACACAGGTCAACCTATGTCCTCACATTTAACTTTCATTTATTTAGCAGATGCTTTTGTCCAAACTGACGTGCAAGTGAGGATCAGAGAGCAGTGTCAGACATTCCCAGGAACTACTGGTTACGGGATATTTCGTTGGTTCATTGTCTATGCAGCAACTGACAGCTTTTAAGCTGGTTTCTCATGAAGGTTATTATATATTGTTGAGCCTGCTTGTGCATAGCGCACCCCCGCTCATGGCTCACAGGCTTCTGATGTATGCCCAGCCCTCTCCTTCCTCCGCCGTACCTATAACTGTGAGGGAGAATCCGCGATAGAGGGCACACAGGCCCTCATCACGGTAAACGCTGGACAGTACATGAAGCGCGCCTCTGTACGTCGGATCCCGCATGTTCTGGACAACCAGCCGCGTCTCCGCCACCTCCAGCGGGTACGAGACCAGCGCAGCCACGATACCCGCCAAGCTCCCGGCGCAGATGGCCCTCCATTGCGATATGCATCCTAGCTCATCCATGTGCAAGTTTATCAATCTGCGGAGCGAGAGCAAAGCACACTGGGTATTACAAACAATCCTTCACTGTGGCAGCTCATCAAAGCAAAAACTCAAGGAAGCAATATATATTAGACATTCAAACCAAACTCCTGTATGAGTAATTTTCAAAAACGTTTCTTGGGTATTATTAGATCCAGATATCTCACCATTTTTGGATGACTATAGGGGCGGTTAAAATGCTTTGTACTACCGAATGTGTGCCGAGATAGCTGAGTATTTCAGTATTTGCCTACTGCAGTGGGTAATATGCCAAAAAACAACGTTATTACAGACGCAACTTTCCCAACTTAAAATAACAGAAGCAGAATTTTGTGAAGATAACCCATCTCTAAGCTATCATGTCCCTCGAGATAACAATCAATAAAGTGAATAACGACAAAAACACCAAGATATCAGCTAGAAACTGCAATAGAAATGGAAACGGGAACTGAAAGCTAGCAGCAGAACTGGTATTACATTGCGAGAAACGATAAGTATGCAGCGGCGAGGACGTGAGCTCACATAAGCGCGCACATCGCGCTTTGCTATGATGACGTGAGCATCTGCCGAGGCCTCGCATTACCTGATTGGATGCGATGGGGAGGCGTGTGCGCGGACGGGCGCATGACAGGCTGTGAACGAGCGTGACGTTTAGCGGAAATGAATGTTGAAAACAATAACAAAAGCCTCTTTATATCAAAACAGTTGCCTATCAGACGGGGGAATTTCCTTAAATACCACAGAATTACAGGCCAAGACATTATATTTTTCACAAAGTGATGTATACAGCCAGCTAATTTTAAAACATAGAGACAGTATGCTAAACTCGAGATAGTATTTACACGCCAAGCTACTAAGAAGACAGCCCTCGATCCAAGGGACAGGTGACTTGTTTGTACGAGCGGTGACTTTGACCCCGGTGAATTAATACTAGTGACAATGTAAAGGAAGTAATAAATAGAAAAATAAGGAGAAAAGTGACAGTACGGCGGCAGAGGCAGAGCAGCGGAGCTCTTACTTCCTGTAGGCGGCCAGGTGCACGGCGCTGTACGGGAACAGGCGCAGACAGGACACCAGGTTTCCCTTCCATAGGGCGCGGAACCCCTCGCTGCAGGACACCCGGGCAAAGCTGTGTACAAAGCCCGCTCTGCAGTGAAAGCTCCCCACCTGATTTAGGATCTTGACGACCTCCAGCGGGGCCGTGGCCGTCTTGCTGGCGATCCCAGCGAACCCGACGCACATGAAGCCCTGGAGGCCCGTCAGGCGATCATCTCGTCTCACGGTCGCCATCATTACCCGGAGTGTATCGGATCGTGTAGACCCCAGCCGCGGTAATCACACCGTGCTGGGCATTCCTAGTCCACCGGATTACTGAGTCTGCGCAGAGATCCTGCTCAGCGCGGAAGCCAAACGTCCCAGGCTGACAGCCAATCAGGCTCGCCTAGCGGGGAGGGGCTTTGGCGACGTGTGGCGAACTATTTCAGAAAATTTGAACAGAGGTTTAATTAAATAAATCAAGATAAACTGAAAAAACATAGTTTCACACAATGTGCACATCACAGTTTTTGCATCATGTGATTGTCAGGAAAGAGCATGTAACACTTCAGCGCTCTTTACTCTGTCTTCTCATGCGGATTATATCATGTTGCACGTTGTCGCCTGTCTGACTTTAGCAAACGGGCCGCCTTTCCTTGGAAATTTGGCTTTAGATAGTTTTTGTAATTGGCAGTCAGCCGCCATGGGAGCGTATCTGGTTTACTTGGCAGCGTGGTTATTAAAAGCCTTTATTCAAAACGCACATTCATCCGTGAAGTACCCATCAATACTGCGCAGTTAATCAGAAGCCAGAACTTTCCAGAAGGGTTTCCTAGTATGCTGGAACACTAATTTGTAATTTACGTGGTTTTGTGTCTGTTATTAGAAGACCCTCTGTGTGATGGCAGTCCACTAGAAACCCGTCAAACAGTGAAAGTTGACAAAACTAGCGAACACACATTAAAAAGATAAAGAGTAATATTCTGGACCACGCGACTAAATAAACACTATTTACAGCACACGCTGTTACTGTAAAATCTTTAATTCCTGAACTGGAGTTATGGTAATATAGTTTATGACTTATTTAGAGTGGGAATATTTTTTTAGCAAAAAGAAGAGAAAAAAAACCTTAGGGGGCGCTCTAGACCAATTAATGCATCAGTATGGACTGAGGAAACCACGTGACGATGCCTTTCAAGAACTAGAAATGCTTCAGGATTCAGTGGTAAATTTTGGATTTCATAGCCACATTTTTTTAAAAGGCAGCATTTTGAATGTGTTTAGTAAACTTATTTATATATAGTTATTTGAATATATAAATATAGTATTACTGTGGATGGTCCAGAAAGTAAAAATTCAGACCAAGATTTTGTTTAAACCTACCAGTTGAGCATAAAGAGTCACAATCTCAGAGTACTCAATTAGTTGACTGAAACAAAAAATTTGTCTACATTTTTACTTTCTACGCTGGAACTATCCACCCTTGGTCACCATTGTGCCCTTGAGCTTTGCACACTGGCTGTCCCCACACCCTGATCCAAACACCATTTCTCTCACAGTGGGACATGCAAAAGCCAACAATTACAACGTGCTTTGTACAAATGACACATAAGCACAGTATCTAAAGTAAAGATGTCTTTCTGTCTGCATTCAAAATGCCCTTAGATCAATGTTTCCCAGTTAGGCCTTTTGGAGAACTGCATACAGTCCAAGTTTTTGCTCCCTCACAGCTCTGCAAAAATATGGCCTGTTTAGGAGGGAGCAAAAACATGGACTTTCCAGGAATCCCCTAGGACGGGACTGGGAAAGAGTAGCTTAGATGACGGCACCCCAGCCATGCTTGTGTGTTAGGGTGCAATACATATTTCTTGGGATAGTGACGTACATAATGTAAGCGACTGAATGCTGTGTTCTTTACATCCCTCCCTCTGCTTCTCTCTCTCGCTCTCAGCCTGTCTGACTCTTTCTCTCTCTCAGCAGGGTCTTGTAGCTCCTTTCCTGTCTAGGATAGTGTTTGTTTTCTGCCTGTGTCTCCCTGGCAGGGGGCTCCCTGGCGGCCCCCGCCCCCTACTGGGCTGACGACCTCAGCTCCCTGTGAAGAGTCCACCTCCTGTGTAAGGTTGGGCCACTTGGCTTCGCTCACAAAGGCTACTGGAATAACAGAGCCTGCGAGGGGAAATGACAGCCTTTTCAAAAGGGGCTCCCATGGGCCAGATTCTGCCTGGGGAGGGGGGTTGGGAGGCGGGACCTGCCATGCTGCCTTTTGCTGAGGCTGTGCGGCTTGGACAGCAGATCTCCTCGATCAACTTGAAGCTGAGAGGGACCCTGAGGGTCTGTGTGGTTGTGTTTATGGTGCACGGTGGGGCAGGCTGTCAGATGGGCCTGGAGGGTAGGCCTCCACTGTGCCTCGCTGCATCTAAAGTGCAGTGAGATGGCAAAAGATAAAGATAAACGAAGAGCTGCTGATTGTAGGAGGGCCTTCACTATCAGGGAATGTCCGCCGTGTCACCCCAGTGGAAGGATGTCGCAGTGGGAATGGGAGGTGTCTCTGCTCCCGGGGGCCGTAAAAGGCCCCTGCCTCCTTTGAAAGTTCCCTTTGATCTCCTTGTTGTGTGCATGTGGTCCCTAATGTGAAACAATGGGGTGGCTTTTTACCCAAAGGACACTTTGTCATGAGCTGTGAACCTGATCAGCCACTAGAGGGCGATCTGCAACGCAGGTTGCCGCTATGCTCTTACAGTGGGCGTATTTCAAGGGAATGGGAGAGGGGCTGTTGAAATATCACCTCATTATCTTGTTAAAGACACCATAGAGAAAAGGGGCAGGAGGGTGATGGAAATCAGAGGCCCTGGAGTGCGGGCATGCCCTACACGAGCATCCTTCTGCTGAGCTGATACTTAAACACAGGGGTTACACCAGCTGTTCTGTACATTTTACAACTCCAGAGCAACAAAAACTAAAAAAAAAATGATAAGTGTATTGTAAATATTATGCAGTTAAATAATACTAGATTTTTTTAAACAACAACATGTAAATGAAATGTGTCGAAAAGGCTTTTCACTGCAATAACAAGGGTAATGTCCTCTCAAAAATGCATTAAAATATGACGTTATTCACTTATTTCTTCTTACACACATCTTACTTCTAACAGAGTGAAGCTAGTAAGTGAAGTTTTGATTGCAGCACTGAAAGTGAAATAAGTAAAAGAAAAACAAAGACAGGGGACAGAAATCATGTTGGAGTATCTGATCCACTCCAGGAATTGGAGTGACTAATGACATAATGACAAAACATTACAAGTGATTAAAAAAAACATGATGAAAACATGCACAACACATCATATGAAACTGTTCAAGTCTTTTACAAAATTTCTGGACATTATGATAAAAAGTTATTATTGAAGGGAATGGAACTGCGCTTTGGCAAGGTGCAATTTGGACATAAGGAGGGCTTTGTCTATATTATACCCTGTTAATGCAGCTGGAGCATTTCATTTGAAGTTGTTGGTTTCAGGTCTATCAGCAGGGCCCTTCCTATGGCCAGTCCATGTACTTAGCTACTGCAGTACTAAATGTCCACCATGGCCAAACTGGTAGCTTCAATATCTAATTAGTTGGGTGTCTGCAGGTTTGGATTTCGGGGTGTGTTATTTGTGTTCATCAATAAGCGGGAGGCTTCAGGCAGCTGCAGCCAGTGAATCAATATCCCGCCCAGAGCAGATGCATCTAGACGACCACCTCAGAAACTCGACAGCTACTGTATCCTTTGAAGGGCAGCTTCAGCGCTAACCCAGGCACTGTTAGTGTCTTGGGTTGCTTCAAAAGCCTTGGGCTTGTTTGATATTCAAGCCTCACACCTCAAGCTGAGCCCAGAACACGTAAGAGGGGGGGGGGTTAACATGGACCTTGTCTGACCAGAGGGCAGATATCTCAGCGGTGGGTCACACTGGAGCATCAGAGCCCCATAGAGATGCCCTGCAGGCACCGTGGGGTCTGCACAGGCCGGGGGGGGGGGTCGGACACAGTGTCTCAGCTCCGCATCACTGGGACGTGCTGGTGGTCACTGCTGCTGCACCTCGAGGGACACGTTCAGGGGCTGCGCAGACTGAGCTGTGTGACAGTGTGAGATTATCAGTGTGAGCATTATTACCCTGAAGGCAGGAGCATGTGCCACAGGCCACAGAGTGTGACACGGACCGGCCGTGGGGAGGGTGGGGGGACCCGTGAGGCCTGTGCTCACTCAGACCGCTAGCAGGGTCCACTCCTTGTTCTTTGCTGGGAACCAGATCCACTTCCTCCTTCCGGGTCAGGATAAGGTCACGACTTTGCACCAGCATGTGTCTGTGCATGCAGCTACCTTGGATAAGCTTCATCTCAGTGAGTTACAGCTACACACTATAAGTGACGTCAGTGAATGTGAATATAAAATCAGGTATGCCAGAAATCAAAATAAATACATATTAAATACATACAATTTAAAGAATGCTACATTTATTCCCACAAATTATTCAGTATGAATATTAAAACCATATTTGTTTAGTAGCCTGAAAACTTATCCATCTATTTTTTATACCTGCTTGTCTTATGCAGAACCTATCCTAGAGTGGGCGCAAGGCAGGGATAGTATATAAAATAATTTTAGTTTTCTGAATTGATTTAGTATATTTGTGTTTGGTTAGTAAATAATCTCTGTTATGAGTGACGCACATACCAGCGCCTAAGTATTACTGAGTATAGCTGTAGTCCTTGTGGAACACGCACAGACCTGAGTGGCCTTCCACCCTGTGGATGTTTTGTCCCCTGCGAGGTGTGAGGTGGGCGGAGCTCGCCTGGCGAGGGGACCGGCAGAAGAAGCCCGGGTGACACGCGTGCCGTGGAATGTGGGGAGAGCAGGACCCGCCGGACAAGGCCCTTCTGGTGCCCACAATCGGGCGACCCCCATCAAAGGGGGCCTCGTTAAGCTGATAAGCAGAGGAAGAACGACGTTGTGGGGGGGGGGGGGGGGATCATTATCTGACAAGGATCACTGAGGCTTTGATCTGTAGGCCAGAGAGCAGCCTCATGGAGGGTCCTGCTGGGCGGACGAGCATGGTGACGTGGCGGGTATGAACAAGCGGGCCACGGGAGGGACGGGGTCCAACTGGAGGCCTGACAGGGCAAACACATCAACACAGACACACACATGGATTATGTAGCTATACCCATGAGGGGACTCTTCCCAGCTCTGCCCAGCCCTGACCTTAACCATAAGTAACCAAGAAAAATTCTTTTGCCTAATTAATATTTTTATTGCGTTTTTATAAAATTGATAGTTATGTTGTGGTGACCTAAAAAAGCTAAAAAGTAACAGGTTTTACCACATTGTGGGAACATTTGGTCCCTACAAATTGGTAAACACAAACCCGCCCTCACCCACACACAAACATACACACACACAAGGAAGAGGATGGGTGGCACAGTGGCTCAGTGAGTTGCTGTCATCTTCCATTGGTGTTTGAATCTCACCCCAGCCTTATTGCTGGTTCTCCCAGAGTTGTGTGGATTCCTTATTAATTCAGCGTGTCTGACAGGCTCACATGCCCCCTGCTTCCTGGGATGACCTGCAGGCTCCCCGTGACCCCAGCTGGATAAGCTGTATGGGAGACGAATGGATGCATGCCAGTGGGCCTACCATGTTTTGTGATCAGATTGTGTCTGTTTTCTTTGCCAAAACAGAGGCACAGTCTCCTGAAGTCATGTATCCACTCTGCTGGCCTGAACAAGGAGGAAGTACACAGACACAACCAGGGGAGACCAAAGGAGAAATAAATCAAGAGAAAACAAACAAACAAACACCCCCAGAACAAATGAAAACAGGAAAAAAGAGGCTACATTTCTGTCACGTTACCTCCCCCCCTCCAAAATCCAGGGAATGGGACTCTGACACCTTAATGTCACAATGCAGCTGTGTAGACTTGTTGGGGGGGGGAGACAGACCTTGCCTGGAGGAGGGGGTGTAGGCTGAGGCCTGTAACAGATGCCTGGATGTCTGGCTGTGAAGGGTAGGTGGAGGGGGGTAGATTTATGAGCTGATGGCGTTTTACTAAGCTGACCTGTACCGCACCTGCTCCCCGCTCTGTGTGGACGCGTGGGTGTGTGTGTGTGCGTGCACACGCATGGTACCCCACACCCTTTACCGAGGCACTTAATTGGATGGCTAAATCGCCAAATCGAAGAGTTATTCAGGGCTGTTGGGCTGAGAGGTGGAGGGATAGGAAGTGTCTTTTTTAACCCCTTCAGTCACTCCTACGCTGTGAAGCACTTATACGCATTAAACAGCCAGGAAAGCCAGTTAATCAGAAAGGAGGATGAGATGGTGAAGAAGCTGCCAGAGGACAGACACAGCGGAGCTCCTTACCTGCCGCAGGCCACCTCTTTGTGTTTTACTGCCTTGGCTTAACAATGGAAATATACAGATAAACATGTCTCTGTCTTTAATGATATATTTTCAATATTTTCAATTACTTTTTATTTGCAAAGGATATAATTGCTCTCATTAAAAAAAAACACAGTTTGGGGCAGGGTGAAGCTAGACAGCTGCTGCTTTTCCTGTCTGGTCCTCCACCTTCCTGCTTCCCCATCATCTCAGATTATCCTGCTGTCACATATACCCCAAAACAGCCCATACCTGTCACTTACACCCCAAAGATGCATGTCCCTATCACCTACATCCCAAAACACCCTGTCCCTGTCACATATACCCCAAAGATGTATGTCCCTATCACCTGCATCCCATAACACCCTGTCCCTGTCACATATACCCCAAAGATATATGTCCCTATCACCTACATCCCAAAACACCCTGTCCCTGTCACATATATCCCAAAGATGTATGTCCCTGTCACATACACCCCAAAAGATGCCTGTTCCTATCAGATACACCCACAAAAACCCCTGTCCCTATCACATGCACCCCCAAAGACCCCTGTCTCTGTTATGATACTTCTTCCTTTTATCTGATTTGCCACAAAGTAAATGCCTTTCTTAAAAACCACCTTTAGCTGGGACTATAAATCAAAGTAAGGGCCAAACCCGAGTGAGCAGCTTTACGAGGGGGGTTGGCTACGACTGTACCCCCCACTGTCCCAGACTGCAATGAGAGCTTGGGGAGACTTCGAGCATAAATCAGGGAGAAATTAGATCAAAATACACCACAGAAAACCAGTCCCGTGTTCTGCACACAAAATAATAAAGACCCCATCTAAAAATAGCACAAAAAAACTGTTGTTCTAAGTTCTACATCCATCCATTTTCCAATCCACTTTTCCTACTGGGTCATGAGGGCACCGGAGCCTATCCCAGAAGCAACGGGCTTGAGGCAGGGAACAACCCTGGACAGGGGGCCAGCCTATCACAGGGCACACTCACACATGCAAACCTATGGGCAATTTAGCAACTCCAATCAGCCTCAGCATGTCTTTGGACTATGGGGAGAAAACCCACGATGGCACAGGGACAACATGCAAACTCCACACACATTAAAGTTTCTACATCTAGTAGAAAACATATCTTGTCAAGCAGCTGTAAAACAATACTGCAGTTTGGTGAACATCAAATTTTTACAACAATCAAATGAGAACCCTAATTATTGCTGGGATGCCCTGCACTTCCTGAGACTGGCTTCAAACTCACCCAATACTGGATAAGCAGTTACCAGGAGACCTCAAGCCTTTTGTCAGTGATTAAGGAACCATGAATGAAATGGTCTGCTTTGTGTCTTTAAGTATGTCGTTCTTTTCAATTCTGTGGAGAAAGTGGGAAGTTCAGGAGCTGAGACTGCCATTGAACCCTGTGGGGGGAGGGGAGTGCTGCTGTAGTGTGAGCACTGATGTGATCCTAATGGATGAAAAGCTACCCCCCCCCTCCCCCCGCAGCTTGTGTGTCTGGAAGGTGCTGGAGCATCAATGGTTAACTTTGGTCCAACAAGTCCTTCACTCCGCTAAAAGCCATTGGGTTCCCTGCTGGGACAGAGGTCAGCCCCCCTCCTTCCTGCTGGTTCCCAGGAAAAGCACAGGGCCATCAGCAGCTGCCTACCCTGCACCCTGAATGTGTAGCCTCTCCTTTGTGTGTCAGTTTGTGTTCCTGTTGCTAGGCAACATCCTCCTTCCACTTCCTGCTGCACACTGCTACTTGAACACATTTTCAAAAAATTTTTGTCAGGCTTCCTTATGTTTTTGTCACATTTAACTCTGTTTTAAAATAGCCTTACCTGTGTAACCCCCACAGGGACTCCCCATACATGCATACTTACAGAGTGTCTTTAAGAAAATTCGTCCAGCAAGGGACTCCACGCCATCATTGGTTGCTGGCCTCAGACTCCGCCCTTCCTGAGTTCAGGGTTCACGTTGATCGGCACTGACCTCCCTTCAGTTCAGTCTGTGATGCCAGCCTGCCCCTGTGTCTGACTTAGGTGTCCGTGGACATCTGCAGAACTCAGAATGCCCCCCCCCTTCTGTTACAGAGTATCCTGCATGGATACACAACTCAGGAATAAATGCTTGTTGCGGACAGTGACATTACTATTAAAGTCAGGGACAAACTCAGTTATATAAATAAAGAAAAACTGAAATTCTAATTCTGCTAATATGAGTATCAGGGTTGCATTAGTTAGCATGACACAGTCAAGGATGAAAAGATTAGAAAATTATGAAAAAGAGAGGAAATTAAATTATTAGCAATTGGCTTGATAATGTCATGTGTCATGTCACACTGTTTTATTCTTCTCCTGTGCAAGACTAAATACGTTTCAGTAAAATAGTTGCAAACATGTTGTGGGACAAGTGCATAATTATCAATCCCTATTTGCTTGTCTTATAATAGGTTGCTGGGATTCAGAGTTAGGGAACAACCCAAGATGGGGCGCCAACCCATTGCAGAGGTATAACCAGCCCATGATTGGGCATCAACCCACCGCAGAGGTGGGAATAGCCCAAGATGGGGTACCAACCCAACCCAGAGGTGGAAACAACCCAAGATTGGGCGCCAACCCAACGCAGAGGTGGGAACAGCACCCAGAAATCGGAGCACCCAGAAGAAACCCCATGATGACACAGAGAGAACATGCAAACTCTACAGACATGGAGCCATGGTGGAGAGGTGTGAGGCAACAGTACTAACAGTACCACTGCTGTCCCCAGTATGCAACTGCTGTTATTTAAAATGATGATTAATTGGTTTAACAACTACAGGAGACATGCTGGATATCCACAAAATCATAAAAAAGTCCATTTAAAACTTAATTTAATTGATAAATGTGATATGCAAGCTGGTAATCATGGAATTTGTAAACAAGAAAACATACCTTTTTACGGGCTGCTTAACAGCTTGGTATTTTTGATAATATTTTGGAACTTTTCCTTTACAATATTTACATTTAATCTCAGTACAACTGTAAGTTATAAGTGCAAGTGCACATTTTACTATTCTGTGCATGAGTTATTTAAAATTTCACTGGGGGGGACAGAAACTCCCCACCAGTTCTAGAATGTCCATAATATTTCCCCAATTCAGTGGTTTCTAAATGCACCACCTGGTCACACTGCTGAAATAAGACACTCTCCTTTGGCCCACATCTAGATTCACTCGCTACATGGTAATTAGACACAGCTTTCTCTATTATGGATCCACTAAATCCACTAAAGCAACCCATAATTTCCACTTTGTGTCAATAATGGTAACACTTCAGATAAGCATTTCCCCTGTGCTGCTCCGCCCTCTGCTGACATCATGCAGATGGCTGCACGTATCTCAGGACTTGTCAAAGACAGCAGGGAAGACTCAGGAAGGGGCACTTTTGCCGAACTGATGCAGCTTTAGTAAACATTACGTTGTAGGAAGAGGGTGAGGGTCAGTACACAGATGCCACCAATGCACACGGGGGGAGGGGGGATGGTACCCACAGAACTGAGATGTTGCTTTGGTGAAACCCCAGACAGCACAGATGCAGAAACACAGAGCAGTTAGCCAGCCTGTGGGGAGCAGGATGCCATGAAGAGGTAGCACAGCCACCCAGAAACAGCACAGACACCTAGAAACGGCACAAACACTCAGAAACAGCACAACCACTTAGAAAAAGCACAGACACCTAGAAACAACACAGACACTCAGAAACAGCACAAACACCCAAAACAGGATAGCCACTTAGAAACAGCACAGGCAGCACAGACAGCCAGCAGTAGCACTGACACCCAGAAACATCCATGTCAGCCTAACTAGAAGGTCCCCACTAAGGTGCTGCTCTCCATAGTCATGGCCTTCTAAAAGAGTGATGTTGACATTTTTTAGTTGCTGCTATTTGTGTCCCACTCAATACGCTGTGAGCTGGAGGTGCAGGCTGCCTGCTCTGGCTCTCCATTTGCTGACCTGTATAAATAAAGCCAGAGAGACATAGGGCTAGCTGTGGCTGTCAGGCCAAAACAGAAAAACAGCACAGGAAACAAAAAGAGAAAAGCCAGTGATCTCCTCCATGGCTGGCAGGTCTGAGATCAGATCCCAGAGATCCTGAAACAGATCAAAGGTGCTTAAATAAACAGGTAGATCTGAGCAGATGTGTTCCAGAGATGCAGAGAAATTGTTGCTTGTAATTTGCTAACCTCTCAGGCCAGTGGAGGACAAAAAGGGGCCAGATAAGCCACAGGCGGCATGAATGAACGGCCATTCCTCTAAGGGCCCGAGCGCCGTAAAAGCAGGGGGTCGTAATCTTTTATGACAGGATGCGGAGGCCCCTTTGCAAACAGCCAAAGACCCACAGCAGAAGGCCCGAAAAAGGGCAGAGCCAGGACCCTCAATCATCATAATCGCGACCTCGTCCATCACCTGTCACCTCGGGTCACAATACTGGAGGTACATTTTATTGCCCCGCACTTCCCCTGGCCTGTCCTGTCTGCCCCCTCCCACAGCCTAGTGCGGCCCCCTCTCGTTTACACCCTGGACTCGCGTCACCTGGAGACGGACCTGCCCAGTGCTGGGGGCTGGCCAGTGGCAGGGGGGGGACTCCTTCATCTATTCATACAGTTACGATGCTGGAGCTAAACTCAAGGTGGAACAAAGCGGTCACTCAGGAACGTGCAGGAGAGTGACTCCCACCCTCTGCCTGTCGTTTTGGCTAAACAGCGAAGCATCTTCAGCAGCAGACAGACAGTTCCCCTACTCCAAGGAGCACTACACAAGGTCAACCCTAACCCTAACCCTACCTTCAGCCATTAGACTTAATGAGTCACCGACCTACAACTGACTGAATGGTTCTGAACCACTTAGGCTCTTTTCATTGGACATTCACAGAACATTCATTCACAGTAAAGCCTACTGTGTGATACAATTCTGAGCCAATACTACAGAATTCTGTGATAGTTTCTCTGGCATTCTTTAAACTGTTATCGTGTATTGCCTTTTATTATTTATTGTTACGGTGTATTCATGTTTCAATGTCTTTTTACTGTCTAAATTTTTGTGTAGTGTTACTGTAAACCTGCAATTTTCTTCTGGAATACTAAAGTATCCCTCCATCCATCCATCTATCATTCATTTATCCTCACCTGCCCCTACATGGTCGCTCTCTGGTTGATGAGGATTTATTCCAGCCAAACTACATGTATCAAACCGATTAAGTGCGACTGACCGTCTGACTGAATTATGACCATGAGGTCCACAGATGTCAGGCTTCCTGCCTCGTTTCCCCATTCAGATGGTGACATGGTGACGTGTGTGACCATGAGTCATGAAATCCCGTAAGCAGCCAGTGACACCCTGAATGAAGTCATCCGATGTGTGTGACAGTCAGGAGGCTGGCGGAGTGAAAACCCAGCTAGACGTCGGCCCCAAAGTGCTGCTGAAAGCGACCAGCTTCCATCTAACCACACACAGTAGGGCTGCTGTTAGCTGGTTAACCCTAATTAGTAAGAGATTAATACCCTGTAAAAAGGATTAACAGTCCTTCCCTCCAGGGGTAAACAGTCTGCCTAAAGTCAGGGCAATTAAAAGAGTCGCACCTGCATCAAAAATAACCAGTGATAGTTACTTACATTATTAGTTTGTGTCTTTATTGATAATACAAAAGGTAATGATAATTGTGTCATTCAAAGTGATTGCTTTGTTGGTGCAGTGGTTACCACTGTAGCTTTCCACACTGGGTACTGGGCTTTTTGTCTCCACCATGGCTCCACGTGTGTGGAGTTCGCATGTTCTCCCTGTGTCGTCGTGGGGTTTCCTCAGCTTACCCTCCAAGGTCCAACAACATGCTGAGGTTAGAGTTGCCAAATTGCCCATACAGTAGGTGTGGATGGTGTGTGAATGTGCCCAGTGAAGGGTTGGTGCCCCATTCTGGGTTGTTCTCTGCCTTGTGCCCATAAACTCTGAATCCCTGCAGCCTTTATGGGAATATTTTGGAAATTACCCAAAACAATAATTCGTCTTCCTCTGCAGGCAGTTTATATCGCTTCATATAGCAGATACGTGAGGTGACACTGATTTTAAAGTCATTGGCAAACAAAATCCCTTAAATACGGAGCAATTAAATCGCTGCTTTAAATCCTACCCGCAAGACTAGAATTAGCAGAGAGGAATAACAGTAATTTAACTGCCCATAAAATTACTTTATAGACCGGTGCAAACTAACTGCAATACACGTAGGACTCGCTGCGTTACAGAGTAAAGGTGAAATTTTAAAGGCTTTATAAAATTCAGGGATGTTTTCCCAATGCGATCCAGTGCTGAATGAGCGCCTGGAAAAAGGAGGATAGGCCTACTGAACTAGGCCTACTGTATTTATACATTGTAATTAAGGAAATCACGTAAAAAAATCACGGAGCTAAATTTATTTTTTACTCACAAGACAATTTAAAATGAAGAGTTAAATGCCTGGAAATCGTATCTTAAATAGCATCGGCTGTTTGTAAGTTCGAACATGTTCCTTAATCAATATACTAGGAATGTAAATCACAGACTTCAATTCAGATTCAGATAAAGGTATATTGCTTCGCCCCCGGACCTTTTCCTAAACATCTTACTGTAGTGATAATAGTAATATTCGATTAAGACAGAAAAACACAGACCTACAGCAGCGATGCCATCATTACGTTATTTTCGATATACTCTATCAGTCACATAGTAAACTTAGCCAATTTCGGGAAAAAAATCCTTTTATTTACATTATAAACGTTTCCATCAAACGTCATACCCGTATGTTTTTGACACCAAAGTTTAAAATTGTACTCGTACGTATGAAAAAGGGCAATGATGTCTAATCCGATAGCTCATGGCAGTTTAAAGAGCTTTTTCCACATTTACAGAGGTAGAGATATAGTGCAATTAAAATGCACCTGATTACTTTTATTTACAAACATGTAAACACTCGTTCTAGTCACGTACAGAAAATTATGGGCCTATTTATATTTTAATAAGTCACACAAGAACCAATAATGTTAAATTCTGGCCCATACAAACAATGTTTTCCGCTTTCTTTTAAAAATATCCTATTAAAAGAATCTTTTTCGAAGAGCCTCCAGCATTTTTCATTTGATATCTCTGTATTGTAATCCACAGCACGGTCTTAAAAGGACTTTGCTCTTGGAATAATTTATAAATCCACGTTAGCGGGTCGCGCCGCGTTGTCCTCGCGGCGTGATGGAGTGCTCAGTTAAAGTTGCAAAGTTCCCAGCAGGAGTTTACTGGCCCACAGTGACTTGCTGTATATTCCCAATTGGTGGCAAAGCGTTCATGCCCGGCGGTGGATACAGGGAACCGTGGATATCCGACGGACTCAGCGAGCCGGGGACTGCCAGCGGGCTGACGGAGCCTGGGTCGCTGTGCACTGAGCCGCCGCTCCCATCGCACTGGCCCATTTTCTTTTTGATCAGCTTCCTCTCTTTCGCTCTGCGGTTTTGAAACCAGATTTTCACCTGTTGTAGAAACAGCAGAATCGGATATAAGCATCTTAAATAATGCACCCTCCGTTCATGGCACGGCTGCTCCCGGGCTTGCAGCGCCCTGCTTACCTGCCGTTCCGAAAGGCCCAGGTTGACAGCCAGCTCAGACTTCCTCCTGATCGTGATGTATCGATTATAATGAAACTCCTTCTCCAGCTCTAGTCGCTGATGATCCGTGTAAACGACTCTGTATTTTTCCTTCGTCCTCGTTTTGCCTATAAAGCATATAATGATCATACGATTAACGACTAGGTATTAAAAGTAAACAAGAAGCCACTTTAATTGCGAATAAATTCATTTTGACTTTGCAACAGTGAGAATATTATTTAAAAAATCCCTACAACACTGCTTATCCTATATTATTTCGTAAACGTGTATGCTTTTTACATAAACTACTTTAAATGTAAATTCTTTTTACGTTTTCATTTGGAGCTGATGACTTATAAGTGTACATGTACAAATAAAAATGAATCTTGATTATTGTACGTGATGTACAATAGTGTGTGTGGACATTGAGTCATGTTAAATTGAATCCCTAATGCTCTATTAAAGGTTAAAAAAATAGTATGCCTAATGCATGCCAAACCATCATCATAATATCGTTGATATACTATACCAAATTATTTAATTAAATCATTAGACCTTAGTAAATGATAGCTTTAGGCTCATTTTAAAATCCAGATTTATGTGGCTGGGAGTTCAGAGCTTCTCGCTTTGTTGCTGCGTATGCAAATCGCGCTTCAGATGGTCTTTGATGTGACTTTTGAACAAACTGCAGAACAAAGGGCCTCGGAAAAATGAGCCAAACCCCATTGAAGTGTTAAGCGGCAACACGCGTCTCACAAAGGGCTCACAAGGCGATACTATCGCAGAAATTTCTCTGGTCCGCATCAGGTCCGACTTGTTTGATTTACAAACCGTAAAGAAGGTCGGTGCCCTTTCATCTTACAGAAATAATAAAATCTTGATTTGCAGTGCTAAATAAAAAATTCGTATTTCATTTTGGTTAGGGGTAATAAGTACGATTAAACATGAATGTGCTATTAATTTTGAGTTAGTATAAATGACATTGGCGAAATTCTATTTCACTCACGATTCGGTCTTGAAATTGCACGAACAAATAAATAATAGTTCGCAAGCAGTGCATTTTAGTAGATCGTAAGATATGAAGGTCATTTTTTTTGTAATGACTTGTTTGAGTGAACAGAACCTTTGGCAGTACGAAAGGGACGATGTCTTTATTTGCTGTGAAAATTATCGCCCTTTCCGGGCAATATAACCTTTGAATAATGGAGACCGAGGAAGAAACTTTGGTGCATATCAAAGTAAACCAAGGGTTAAAAGGGGCCGCCGCCTGAACATGACAGATAACACCGAAACCCTGAGACAATGTCGCCTAGGAAAATGGACCTCACATTAAGTTTACGGGAGTAGAGACATTAGCATTACAAGCGTGTCTGGCGTTCTATGCACAAAACAGCTACCCGTGCAGATCTACCATAGCATCCATAAAATCAATCCATATCACATTTTCACTGGCATCTTATAACCCCCCGATTAACCGTCTAACCATCATATCATGTTTTAATACCGAAATATCACGTACAATTATTTTTCATTGCAGTTTTGTTTCCCAGTTTCACTATTTCACAATTAGGCCTAGACTTTGTTGCCCATATCAAATTTCTGCCTATTGAATATTTTAGGAATTACTCATCAACGTAGTAATGTCTGCATTATTATTACAATAAAATAGTCCTATTTGATTAACTTAATCTATTTATTTATTTATTGGCCTATTACATATACTTTCGGAGTACAAAATTAAAAAAGAAATTTTATAATATCTATTTTATGCATGCATTTATTGAACAAACATGCACTATACCGTTTGTTGACTAGATTTGCTTATTTAACCTGCAAAATTTTAAAATTTAATTTAAATTACACTTAACAGGTACTTTTAAAACACACAAGCAAATCCAGTCTAGAATTTTCGTTATACATTATTTCACTTATTATTTAAGGGGGGCTAAAATACGTGACATTTCTATGTGTTATGTGATTGATGGTATTATACGGCATACAGGCTATATTCCTATGTAGCACATAGGCATACTATACCGCTACATATAGTCCAAAGTAATTGACTTATTTACACTGACAGTTTTAACGCGACACCCCGATTCAGGGCGATTGAAGTAGATTCAGAAAACTTCATGGAAAATAACAGCTGTTTTTTCTACTTACCGGTAGAAGACGATTGGACAGTTTTGTTCATCCACTGATACGAACTGCGTCTCTCTCTTTCTGGGGACATTTGCGCAACATTAATATTCTCTGGTGGCTGCTGCAAAACTGATGATCCGGCCGGGTGCATTGAGTTATAGTCGGGGGAGCAGTACGGGACCTGGCTGGGTGATGAGGTGTTCATGGATGTAGGTACGTTATTAGGGTGTCCCAGGCCGTAGGCGCCCCAGTCCTCCCTTGGTGCGCCGTAATGAGAGCCCCAGGCCCCTGTGGGCTGCGTGTGGCTCTCCATATTGGGTACATGGTGGTACCCCGTGAAGTCGGAGTATTGCGCGCTGGGCGCAAAGTTCTGCGGAGGAAGATTAATGGAGCGCCTCATAGGTCCTTGGTGGTACATGTTGCTCTCCTTATCCACAAGGTAACCCACGTACATGATTCACAAACACAACCGCTAAATATTTTTTATGGGGACATAATAGCTACCCAAAAGCCAAAGGTCTTACTGCTCCCTCAGCACCTTCTGTTAAATGCCTGTAGAGTAGTCCAGTGCAGCTCTGCAGATTGATAGCGCTGCGACGTACTTCCAGATGCGTCTCAGTCGCACATGATTAGGGTCTGTTGACAAGGTGCTGCTGGCAAAGGTATAGCAAGGCCCGCCTGACGTCAGAACGGGCCTGAAACCCATGACATTTGCATTCAAATGACGACAACCCCGCCAAAATGCACCTCCTATATTCCCCCCAGTGCCCCTGTTTTACGCACCACAAACTTCTAACCATCCTTCGTGGTCCAATATTTAAAAGACGCTGTAGTCGCAATTCCAATACTTTAATTCAGTCGATTCCACGAGTGCTCACACTGATTTCATACATTTCTCTCTCTCTCTCTATATATATATATATATAGAGAGAGATATATATATGTAATGTATATCTCATTCATTAAATTCATTCGTTGTATTCATTTTGTAATATAATTGGGCTTTTTTGACAATATTTATTGAAATAGACATGTTTTTCTCATGCTATCCTTTAATAAACCTGTATTAAAACTTAATCTAAGTTTCACGTCACAGGGAGAGTATTAGTTATACACGGTGCTTTCTGTAACTGTTCCCTCGTCATGTTTTGCCAGAATTTCGTGGCATTCGCTTGCGACCTGCTTGCATGGGAACGCGATGCATCCACACTCCCCGGGATCTTGAAAGCCTCCGAGTATTTGTTGAACACGCACTCCTGCAAAAGAGGTGAAAAGTGACGCTATTCGATGCAGTTACGGCGGACTTCTCACCTTCCGCCTCCTTCTCACCTCACCACTTTGAGGTCGCACTTCCACAGCTAATTCCGGTTGTAGAGATCCTGGAATATTACTTGAAATGCACGGGCAGAGCACCACTTTCACCCAGGTAAAATGCGGTTAAGCAGTTTACATGCGGGCTCCTACTAGGTGCCATCACAAATTAGGCCTATCTGTGAAGTTGAAGTGCTTGATTGCATGAAAAGTCAAACAGTTTTTTCATTTCATTATCTTTGTTTATTTTAGCGGCACTATTCAATTTTACAAAGACGCAGAATTTTCCTGGTTTCCCCTTCCACGCTGCACCCAAGCCTTGTGCCCTGTTGCTGCTCTCGATAGACTCAACATGCGACCATAACAGCTTTCTATGGTGTAAGGATATCTCACATGCTCATTTCATTCATGTCATTAAAATACAGTTTTTACATCATATTGGGCTTACATGTACATATTTAGCAGATAATTTTGTCCAAAGCAACATACAAGTGAGGCAAATAGCACATTACAAACATAAATGCTGTCAAGTAATCAACTATAGGCTTAGGTACAGCTAGGCTGAGCTTCCAGTTAAAGCCCAAGTACAAGTGTAAGCGGCGCAGAAGTGCAACATAAGATAATTTAGGGAGCAGTAAGAGGAATCAGACTAGTATATAAATAAAACTAGGACAGCCTTTTTTTCAGGGATTTGTTAACTGCAGAATACGTGAAAGTATTCATTTTATTTCTTCTCGTCGAAAATGTAGCTACCATTGCTTTTAAAACGAAGATACACATACCTAAGTTTGACTTTCAATTGTCACTATTTTTGTACATAGTCAGAAATAAGCACAGGAAAGTACAAGTATTATAAACCACACGTTAACATATATAACAATACTAAAGAACGTCCGTGCCGCGTCAAATCAATGCATTGGAAAGAATGAACTACGAATCCCGCTTAGACCAGAGTTTTCGGTAATTCCTTCAAAAAAAATGTTAGCCAACTTAAAATTACGTGTGATTACCGAAGGTCATCAGAAAATATGTACAAGACTATAGCATGATACTATAACTCTTGGGCACATATTTATGCGTTATAATATCCGTTTAAGCCATTAATTACATGTTGGGTTTGAACTCCCTAAAATTGCCACTACACATTTCATCTTTCTCTTAGATTTCCAAGTATAACGGAACACAGCGTGCCTTCACGTAACTCAGATACAAATGTACGAATGTGTGAATCTATAATCAGGCAACAGCCAAATCATAAGAAATGCGGATCTCTTTGTAGGTGTGTCGCCTTTTAAAACACGTCAGCAACACCCATGCACCCACCCATTCATCCAGTCGTAGGTATTTAAGAATTCGATTGTCTTAATTTCATACATTTAGTTCATGCATTTCATTCACTTAATGTTGTTAGACTACTTCCATTTAGATTCGTTTCGTCTAGGCCTATGTTAATTCTTATAAATTCAATCAGTAAAAATAATCTATTCACCAATTTCCGGCTTCTTAAGTAGCTGAACAGTAACTGTGTTATTTATTAGAAGCCTGACTGTAAACAAGACGCACGCATTGCCATACACTGAATTATAACATAGCCCTACCTAGACCACGTCCCGCCTACCACAGGTGCACCATTTGACCTAAGCTGTTAAGCGTTTTAATACTGTCCCCGTGTGGGCAGGCGACATAACTACAGCAAGCAAACAGCAAGTATAGAGCTGGTGGTAGGTGAACCTGTAACGCATCATGCCCAGAGATGCCCAGAAAAAAACGGCATTACAATATGTTTTTAATCTTTTTTGCTCATAATGTAATTTGTGCTAGGATCTTCTTTTCGATTTTATATATCACTTTCCAGGACCTAGGGGGACACAGTGATTAGCACTGTTGCCTGCCACCTCTGGGATCAGGGCTTGAGTCTCTTCCATGGCTCCATGAGGGTGGGGTTTCCATGTGCTCCCTGTGTCATTGTGGGGTTTCCTCTGGGCACTCTGGTTTCCCCCCATAGTCCAAAAACATGTTGAAGTTAATTGGAGCTACTAAACCACCCAAAGATGTGAGTGGATGGTGTGTGAGTGTGCTCTGTGATGGTTTAGCGCCCCATCCTGGGTTGTTCCCTGCCTTGTACCTATAGGCCCCAGACCATAAATAGGACAAGCAGTTACAGAAAATGGATGGACTTTCCTGAGGTGTTCCTGTTCTAAATGCATTCTATAAATCAAATTTGTTGCATGTGATCTTGTAAAAGATCTGATTATATGTTGTCCTCACCATGCAAGATATATCTGATATATCTATCAGCATGCAGAGTGGGATTCTGGGGGCTTCCAAATCAGCCAATAGGAAGGGGCCTTTTGGGTTGGGGAGCTGATATTCATGCTGACATCTCTTGACAGCTGGAGGAGTCTCTGTCTGAAGTTCCAGTTTGTTCACCCCCCCCCCCCCCCCCCCCCCCCCCCGGGGTGGCGGGGCTGGCCCGCTCCCCGACCC
>JAABNY020000002.1:26932192-26942382 GCA_015164015.2 Brevimyrus niger | reverse complement strand
CATAACAATGCATTTATATTTATTTAGTTGATAATTTTATCTAAAGTGACATACATTTTTGTGAAGGCAGGGTCCCTGGAACAATTGTGGGTTAACCTCCAGCTCTGGGGCCCAATGGTGACATTTGGGATTTAAACCAGTGACCTTCTCACCACAGATACATTATCCTATGCTGCTGATCCACACAGTGCCACCCCAAAGAGGACAGTAAGATACAGTCTTAAAGCTGTTTTAGACAGAAGCATCTGATAAGCAGGGATATTTGCATGTGTAGATTATAACGTCTTAGGTCTTAAAGTCATGTTTTATTTATATTCTGTTACTTTTCTGACCAAAGAGATAGATTTTTCATCTGTGCATGACCCACACATCATAGAATTGAAATTGAAATAAAGTAACTTTGACTGAAGATTTGACATGATTTAAAATAATGTTTATGAAGAGCTGATTAAAATGCTATAACAGCCCGTTGGCAGAATCAAGCTCTGAGGACCTGCAGTCAGACAGACAGGCAGGTAGACAGATAGACAGACAGGTAGACAGATAGACAGACAGGCAGGCAGACAGACAGGTAGCCAGACAGGCAGCCAGTGTGCGGCCGGAGCTGCTCATTACCTGGTGCCTCCAGCAGGGGGGTCCCGTCTTTGAGCCAGGTGATGTGGGGGGTTGGGACGCCATGGGTGTGGCAGACCAGGTTCAGCGTGCTGCTGGCGTTCACTGCCTGGCTGGTCAGGTTCACCTGCATCCACGGGGCTCTCCTGGCTGGGGAAGTACATCGCAGGGTGGGTGTCTATGGCGTCACCCTGAAAAGGCTCCCGGCTTCTCAGGCGGGTGTTTGCGAGCGTTAGCTAAGAGCCACGCCTCCTGACTCAGCCAGCCCCCCGCTACGGTTTTCCCAGAGCTGTGTGGGGGCTTATTTCCAGGAACAAACACCAGCGCGATAAATGACTAATTACACTTAAGAAATGCTGTGAGGAAAACAACTCCCAAAATAGATGCCACATTTGCTTCATATTAACAGTTCTCCTCTGCTAAAAATATACGACCTTCCTGTTGCCCTTAAGAACAAGCTGGAGTGACTCAAGTCTCTCCCTCATGTATGTTGCAAGCTTACCCTCAACCACCAGCTCAGACTTCCTGAGGACGACCCGGTGGGTGTAGCTGTTATGTGCTCGGCACTCGTAGTCCCGGACATTACCCCTGGGCACACTTCCAAGAGCGAGTGGCAGGAAGATGGAGTACGGCTCAACCTGCAGCGAGGTGCCCGTGACGGGGACTGTAGCATTCTGCGGGCCGTACCAATGCAGCTCCGTGTATAGGTACCGCGTGGCCCGGCATGCTAATGTCACATTGTCCCCCTCGACGGCTTTCTGAGGCTCTATTCCGATGCTCTCCACGTGATCTGAAACAGAAATTAATGGATAAACACAGGGGTGACAAATCCACAGGCAGACAAATCCACAGGCAGTTTCCAGTCTGAGGAAGATGGTGGAGAAAAAGCAAGAGGGATTGAACTCCACATGGCCTGGACAGCAGAACAGGAAACACGCAGTAATTTCCAGTCTCATCACTGATAATTGGAAGCACATTGTCAGCAGACAGAGATGGGGGCCAGAATATGGCAGGTCAGTTAGAACCAGACAGCTTCGGGCCTTGGGGGGATGCCTATTTACCTTTGTGCCTGCTGTCATAACTCCAGAGCTGACCTCAGCACCCCCCCCCCTATCACATCTGCAGGACTGATGCTTGCTGTCACCCCCACCCCCACCCAGCTTCTGCGTCTAACCATCACGGATCCCTCTCCAGGTCCCAGAGCAGGACCAGTCCTTTGCTGGCTGACAGCTAAACATCCCATCAGTCACATGACTGAGAGACAGAAACTACCAGACAGACCAGAGCATGGCAGAGAAGCTGAATGTGGCCTGTGGTGTTATTGAGAGCCATATGACTTTTCTGTTTCACAGTCTTTAGGTCTACATGTACGCTGGCTTTGGAGGGAGGGGGCAAGATGTTTTCCATTAGCCCCCTGAGGACCCGCTATTGCATGGTGCACGCATTCCTCATTTTGTGGCTCATTTTCACGAGTGTGGGTTTCTGTACAGAGAGTGGCCAATGTAACGCGGCAAGACTGGGAAAACGTCACAGCTAGGGGGCGCTCACCATCCACGTAGAAAGGTGTGCTCCATGTCCTATTGCCGACTTCGTTCCAGGCCAAGCAGGTATAGCTCCCGGACACTTCGGCTGCTGCCACCACTAGTGTGCTGATGGTCTGTGTCAAAATGGCAGAGAGTCAGTCACTAGTCTCCTCAGCAGTACAAACTCTTGCGGCGTGATCAGCCCTGACTTCTGAATATTTGATTTAACCTCGATCCACATCAGTAAGACTCCACAACAAGAAGTCCTCTCCCGTCACTCTTCATGGAAGCTGATCCGTGATTTAATGGTTAATGTTTAATGACTAAGACAGGATAAAAATTGTACGTCCCGATAAGGACAGACAGGTTTTCAAGAAACAAGAAAAAGAAACAAACAAACAGTGGTGCATAAATGTGATATTTTTCATATCTTGCAGTAGCTGGTGTGGTTTTCCGAGAGAAGGTTCTGATACCTGATCTTTCTCTCACAGTCAGTATGTTTACAAATCAAATTATTGTGTTAGTTCAACTAAAATCAGACTTTTAAGGCATATGTAAACATGCTAGTCTGACTGAAATTGTACTAAATTAAATTTCTCTAAGTCAGGCTAAGACACCTGGATAATGCAATTGGGAGTCAGTTTACTCCTGCATGTATACGTTCAGTCAGATTCAGACTGGCCTAGGCACTCCCTGCCACCCCCCCACCCTGGGCTTTAACCTAGAAGTAACAGAAGAAGTTGGGAGCATAGCGGAGGACATACAGCACATACAAAGTGTACAGTGCTATAAAGCTGTCCAATTGACTGTTAAACTGAGGGACGCTTTTCCTCTGCACCAGTACTGTACTACAAGAAGGTACCAAAAGTACGGTACTTCAAGGTGTTGGTGTAAAAACTAGCATCAGCGCCGAATGACATCCCAGTTCAAGGCAGGTTATTTTATACTTTGAAAAATGGTTGTAGTATGAGTGAAAGACGTGCGATAATAACATCACGTGTTATGCGCATACAATTCTTACAGCACTAGTGAGCTAGATCAAGATCAGGCTTTTCATCAGTTTGATACGGATATTATTGCGCAAGGAATTTAAGTGTGGCTAAAACATTTTTACCCTGTCATAGGAAAAAAAACCTAGCAAGATTATCTAATATATTTTAAAATTCAGTTTAAAGTCTACCTCTGCTGCTTTCGCAAGAGCACTGCATGCGTTCTATAATCATTATTGTCCTATTGTCCTTGCTGTTTAAACCACTCCTAAATGGGTTCGTGAGAAATTAATGTTGAACTTCTTTTTTTGTTTCATAAATACCCCAATATATATTATAACAAAATCACATTCTGATATTTGAAAAATTTCCAGCACCCTGCTGTCCTAGTAAATTATGCAAGATACTACAGTGGAACATGTCAGACGTTCAAAGCATCAGGACAGCTGAGCTCCAAAAGGATGAGGTGCTCTAGCTGAAAACAATCACCAATTATTCAAACAAATAATGAGGAGATGAGTGAGAAGAGGAAGAGGTGGTAACACTGACTCTGTTTCTGCCATTGACTGACTCGCTCTTCCTCTCGATGCCCTTGATCCTGTTATAGAGTCGGTTCATCTTCACATCACTGAGCTCCGCCTCCCCAAACTGGACTCGCCTGGGTTCGAAGGCCTGCTCACAGCTGGGGCGAACAGGAAGACACCGGTAAAAGACACGGCAATGCCATAAATAAGACCAATCGATGATGGCTTCAAGCAACGACGGCACAGTGGGGCGGCAATGTTTCGGAGCCCCGTGTCGCTAACTCCGCCGGCAGGAAGCGTCCCGCTCGGAAAGGCTGGCACAGGACGTGCGAAAGGAAATGGCAGCGGGGACGAGGCCTCTGCTTCTCAGCCGCTTTCCACGGGAAGATGAGGAACACCAAGGGATACTAAGCGGGAAATGTGCAGCTTGAATGGGAAAGCGCATCAGCATGAGTGAGAATGTAGTTCGTTACTATTCATAAAAACATTCGCCAGAAAGTGAGTCACATGCTCAGAGTCTCAGGAACATCCTGTCAGCAAGGACACCAAGAGAGGCCAGATGGTGCCGGCTCAGGTACAAGCCCTCCGCAGCCAGAGGCTCCCTGTGGACTGGCCTGACCTTGGACCACCAGATTTTTTTAAAAATTTCTAGGAGGTTTTGGCTCCTCTCCTCCAGTGTCTCCTGGCATTCTCGCTTTCCTTGTTCCCTTTTCCCTGCTTCCCGCACCACTTTGTGTAAATCATGTAGTAATGGATTGCCACAAGCGCCTTAAGATAAATTAAATTTAACTGAATTCTTCTGAATTCATGTCAAGCCATTAAGCTGAGGAGTAGACAGAGCGCAGGATGGACATTCATGGGGTGGGACTGCCCGCGAGGTGGGCCGTGAGCTGCTGCGGGGACGGGAGGGGACACTCACTGTGTGAGGGTGGGGTTCGGGTCACAGGGCTGCCATTCCCAGACGATGTCAGGCATGGGGTTTCCGAAGGCACTGCAGGTCAGTGAGTACTCCCTCCCACGTAGGTGGGGCTGGGGGATCAACGTATCCAATTCCTTCTCTATGATCACAGGCTTCACTGTGATGAAAGGAGACAGAGACATGGGATCAAGCATGAGAGAGAGCGCCAGTCACACGGGATCAAGTATGAGAGGAACACCAGTCACATGGGATCAAGTTGGTGAGAGAACAGAGACATGGGATCAAACGTGTGAGAGGTCAGACACACGGGATGAGTTGAAGAGAAGAGAAGAGACATGGAATTTCTCTATTGTTAAATGCTTTGGTTAAAAACATATATTAAACAAATAAATATATATTTAAAAATACAACAGTAAAGCCAATATGATGATTTGACGTATGTGGCAGTGGGGGGGGGGCAGCCTCCCATGTCTCCACTCAGGCAGCGCAGTCTGAGGCCTAATGAGGCTGCATCTGCATCCAGCTGTTTGCACATGAAGCGTGGAGTGAAGTGGAGCAGCAAGTGGCCATCAAACGCTGCATGAGCAGAGCCTGAGCTGCTTTCCTAATCACTGCCAGGACCCACGCGTGTCTGTTCTCTTTGTCCTGGAGCCCTTCTCCCTTACAGGCCAGTAAAAATGAATGGCAGGGAGCTTGTCAGTGATTAATGCGCGGGGCAGCACTCCAGAAACATTTTTTTAAAAAGAAGGGGAAAAAAATCTGCAGTGACTGCAGAAGGCGGCTGGAGAAAAGTCCCTTGGAAAGTCCATAGCAAGTGTCTTGTGGTGGCGAGGGTCAGCGCACCATTTGGACAGGAGCCCTGGGCTCCCTCTGCTGATTAAACGCTTACTGAACCACACGCTGTACTGGCGAGGGGCTGATGCAGAAGCCGAGAGCACGGCAGGACTGGGAGAAAGGGAGGAAATGGAACAGCACGGAGGAAAAAGAGGGAGGAAGAATGTCAGAGAGCAGCAGAATACTGAAAGACGAGCTGCAGAGAGATGGAGATAAAATGGTGGCGGGGAGGAGGGGTGGGTGTTGCAGCAAGAGGACCGGGGACTCGCAGGGGCCACTAATGAAGACCATCTGCGGGGGGGGGCTCTGATGCGGCTATTTCCAGAGTCAGACGCCAGCAGCACACAGGAGGAGCTCCTCCAGTAGATCGGTGGGAAACAGCAGCGTCTCCTTCACTTTCACTTTTGTGATCAAAAATCATGCCGGTTACTGGGAGTGACGCTGTGTCAGGCCGTGTTCCTTTGACCTGACACGAGATCTGCACGGTGTGCCATGTTGTTATTGACATCACATCACATGGACTGTGACAGTCAGCTGAGCCACGACCATCTACAAGTCAAGCTACAAACATCTTTACTAATTTTTGTCATTAGAAACAAAACTTTGGAATTTTAACGATGGTTTATTTTCTTTTCAAAATCATCTAGTATGTTATTTATGTTAAGGGTTTGTTTTGCTTTTGCACGCGCTCTGCACGCGCTCTTTGAGCCAATCATAAATATTTTCCCCCTTGCTTGACTCCCTTATAGGCTATTTTACGTGTTTGTGAGAAAGAGGAGGAGAAAAGTAAACAAGAACTGCCACCAAAAGACATTTGTCTTCTGTTATCCGGAAATATTTTGGATTCCATAAGGCTGATATTGAGCAAAAGCAAGTGATTTGTTGGTAATGCTTTGTGTCTGTTGGCACAATTTGTGGCAACACCACCAACTTTTGGGAGAAAAATAACATGCACCATTTTAGCTATAGTTTCTGCTCCCTTTTTATTTTAATAATATCTCAATATTTATTACAGAGATATAGGGCCTCACCATTCACCACAAGGGTGTAGCTCAGATTCCTGGACAGGCCTTTGTCCTCGTTGCTCACAACAACGGTGTAGACGCCTGCATCCACCTGCCGGACCTCCTTGAGGACGAGGCTGAAATGCGACTGCTGGCAGCACGTGGAGTTTTCCTGGAGGGGTACATCGTCCTTGAACCTGGAGAGAGCGCCGCCCTATAGTTAACGGTCAGGACTGCACACAGACCTACAGCGTGTCACCGTACAGAGACTGCCCTGTGTGTCAACCTTACCATGTGACACTGCTGGGGAGGGGACACGCACTGACCATGGGGTCAAAGATCAGCCTTTGGCCTTCCAGGACAGTAAACACGCTGCCGCCCTTGTGTGACACGTTGAGGAAAGGCCTCTCTGGCATGTTCCAAAGAAAGAGACAATGGCAAAAGGGCATCAAACATGAACAGCAGCAGCACATCGCTTCACCAGGTGAGGCATGTAGACGAGGCGAGACCCTTAGCCTCCCGGAGAGCAAAAACACTAACAGCCATCAGATGAAGAAGCGGCGCACGCTCACCGTGAACGAGCACGTCCACCGCGACGCGCTTCTCGGAGAGCAGCTGGGCTCTGCAGTGGTACCGGCCGCTGTCAGCTGGGGTGACGCCCCTCACCACCAGCGTGTTGCTCATGGAGAGCACGTTATTCGGCGTGCCCCGAAACTTTATGATCTCACGCGTCTGGTTCACCTGCGAGCATGAGTGTGTCAGCAGCCTCATTTAGCAGATGCACTAATTCAAAGGGACATTAATTTCTTTTGAGAGGGTCCCAGGAGCAAATGCTGCCCGTGGGATTTGAACTGGTGACCTTCTGATTACACGCACAGCGTCTTAACACACCCCACTCCCCCCCCCCCCCACCGCTGCGTTTTTGTGTATCTGTCCCTATCTATGTGTCTTGGCATGTATAACCATCATAGCGTGTGACCAGGGGGTGTGACAGCTGTATTTAATGAGGACTAGGCTGATGGATGGCAGCCCCCAACTGGGACTCACGGCGGTCTCTGGGACTTCCCACGCGAAGACAATCTTGCCGTTGAAGGTGGTGTCTCCAGAGCAGACGAGCTTCAGGGTTTCTCCCACCAGTAACTCTACACGCTCCGGCTGGATCCGGACATTCGTCAGGAGAGAGGCTGGGGAGGGCAGAGCAGGGAAGGCCAGTCAGAATCCATCAGCCACTGAGGTTTCCCGTATTCCACAGCTGGGCAAGCTACGGCAGCTAAACTAACCACACCTATTTATTTTTGAGAAAGCAGACTCATATAATCCCCGAAGAGTGAAATTACTCTGCTAACTCTGGGATTTGAACCAGTGACCCTCAATTACAGGATCCACATCCTAACTTGTTGAGCCGCGCACCACTTCACGGTCACAAAACTTCAGAGATGTGTACCTATCCTGTGGGACATGCTGTAAACCCGAGACGTGTACCTATCCTGTGGGACATGCTGTAAACCCGAGATGTGTACCTATCCTGTGTGATGTGCTGTAAACCCGAGATGTGTACCTATCCTGTGTGACATGCTGTAAACCCGAGATGTGTACCTATCCTGTGTGACGTGCTGTAAACCCGTGATGTGTACCTATCCTGTGGGACATGCTGTAAACCCGAGATGTGTACCTATTCTGTGTGACGTGCTGTAAACCTGAGATGTGTACCTATCCTGTGTGACGTGCTGTAAACCTGAGATGTGTACCTATCCTGTGGGACATGCTGTAAACCTGAGATGTGTACCTATCCTGTAGGACTGTAAACCCGAGATGTGTACCTATCCTGTGGGACATGCTGTAAACCCGAGATGTGTACCTATCCTGTGGGACATGCTGTAAACCCGAGATGTGTACCTATCCTGTGTGACGTGCTGTAAACCTGCTTCCTGCCTTTGAGACTCACGCTGCTTCAGGGTGATGTAGTAGGACTGGTGCAGGTGGCCGGCGAGGGACACAGAACACGTCAGGAGGTTGTAATGAGTCTGGCGGCTGAAAGGCACCCGGAAGCCCACCTTCGGGTCCCACTGCATGGCATCCCTGACGCTGGGCGAGACCTGAACACAGACACCTTCCCGATCAGGCTTCCACAAATGCATCAGTCCATAAGCCTCTGTCTGCAGGACATGAGGCCATTCCCAGCCCTATAGAAGTGTGTAAATGGGATTCGCTCTGTCACATAATTTCCCACCAAACATGCAGCTCAGGAGGAGACACGTGACTGTCCCCTGGAAGCACCAGGAATCCCTGAATATCCCCAGATACCTATAAACGGAACTTTTGTCATTATGAAGTGTAAAGCAGAATGTTTATTTAAGATGAGCAGTAACTTGTATACCTCCACCCCTTTCCTGTGCCCACAGCCAGCAGACAGAATGGCCTGTTTGTCCTCAATGTCACATGACAGGAAACGCTGGGGACCCATGGCACCTCTTCCCAATATCGGTTACCGTTGCGCTTATGTATGCTCGCTCAAAAGTTATGTGTGTAGGTACTTTTCATATATCACGAAATAACACAAACAGGCAAACTCAAGGGGCTGCATATAATGAGACATTTTACCAGAAATGAAGAGAATCTCACCCCTAAGAGCGTAACGTTGAAGTCAGGGGCCGTGACCCTGCAGGGCACCACGATGCTGTCGGCGTCGTCGTACACAAACAGGGTGTGTGGAATCCCTTGTGGCTCCACAAAGGGCCACCTCTCGTCTGTGGGGACGAGAGGCATGGCAGGTCAGCCGGGGAGAGGCGCCAGAGCCAAGTGAGGCTAACTGAACAGGGCATTTTGGGATGGAAGAATAATACAGGTAACAGCAAAGAAAGAAGCAAAGTGCTTATGAAATGTTTCAGACTGGGGCTTATAGACCCACGAATCGGATCAACCAAACAGCTGACAGACATGCTGATTCTGTATGCTGCTATGAGGCACAGAGAGAGGGAGAGAGGGGGGGGAGCAGAGAGAAAAACAGAGGGAGGGAGAGTGCACTGACTGTGGAGATCAGACCATAAACTCTGACAGGTCATACCCCCCCTTCCTGGGGATGAACAGAAGTCCAGGGAGGAAATAACAATCAGTGAGCCGGGTTTCCCATATAGTCGCTCTTACTCCCTCATTGACACAAGCAGACTCCGTTCCTCCCCCCACACAGTCCTCTGTCTTGGCCTCATAGGGACATGCAGACCCCCTATCTCTCCCCACACAGTCCTCTGTCTCTGCCTCATGGGGACATGCAGACCCCCTATCTCTCCCCACACAGTCCTCTGTCTCTGCCTCATAGGGACATGCAGACCCCCTATCTCTCCCCACACAGTCCTCTGTCTTGGCCTCATAGGGACATGCAGACCCCCTATCTCTCCCCACACAGTCCTCTGTCTCTGCCTCATAGGGACATGCAGACCCCCTGCCTACCTCCACACAGTCCTCTGTCTCTGCCTCATAGGTACACGCAGACCCCCTGCCTGCCCCCACACAGTCCTCTGTCTCTGCCTCATGGGGACATGCAGACCAGTGATGCGCGGGTCAATGTATAAACAACCCGAACCCGACCGACGTTTTCAATAACCCACCCGCAACTCGGACAGCAATATATATATATATATATATATATATATATATATTGTACCCGACCCGCTTCCTGACCCGCATTTTTTTTTATAGCCTAGTGTTATATAATAAAGGCTTGATTTATTAATTTATTTCATTTCATTTTCTTAATTAAGATGCTGCATGTGTTTATCCAGTCTAAT
>JAABNY020000002.1:26912114-26927262 GCA_015164015.2 Brevimyrus niger | reverse complement strand
GATCCCACTCCCTGCAGCTTCTGTTACAGCAGTGATGACCCAGGAGCCCCCCCCCCTACTGCAGCGGTCACCCTGTCACCGGCATGTGCCGACACCCGACACCCAGTCCATCACGGCCCATGCGGCAAGCTATCTGAAGAGGGAGACCCCGGCCTCAGTGACGCCATGTCACAGCCTGCCTCTGGCCAGATCCTTTGACGACACGCTCACCTGACTGGCGCCCCCCAGCCAGCGACAGCAAACCGATATCCTTGAGGAGAAGGACAACCTCCCCCCCCGCTACGGCTCCTGGGAAAATTAAGTATCCCAGTCCAGTTTGTGAATTACCCTTGTGGTTTTGACGAATGAATTAATCCTCAGTAATTAAAACTGAAACTTCTGTACGGAGACGGTGTGAGGCTAAGTGGGTGCGGATACAGTGCCTGTGATCAGAAGGTTGCTGGTTCATATCTCGGACTCTACAGAGTGACACGTCAACCTCGTGCTGCTGAGCAGGGCCCTTGACCCCCAATTTCCCCAGGGACAGGGCTGACGCTGCACCCTCAATCGTATGTCACTTTGGGCAAAAGAATCTGCTAAATAAATTTAATGAAATGATGGTATGATGGCCCAGCACTCCAATTGACAGGGACCACTATTCAATGACCCCCAGTAACAGATCTGGAACGACGCTCCCGGTTGCCCATGTACCTGTGTGCCCGGGAAGCTCCCTGCTCACTCGCACGTTGCCCTCGCGCGTCTTCAGGCTGTAGATGGAGCAGATGTTGTCCAGGCCCCCGCAGGCCACATAATTCCCCGAGGGGGCGTACGCACACGTCATCACCCAGGAGGAGCGCAGAGGGATGGCGTGGACCTGGGTGACAGGGGAGCAGGGCGAGGTGTTAATCTGCACTGTGTATGACACACAAAGGGTCACAGCCTTTGTAGGCCCCCTGCTGGCTTTGATCACCAAGCAATGAGCCACCAGCGATTTACACCATACATTTATTTAGCAAACGTTTATTTAAATTGACATATCGTTGAGAATATAGGGTCAGACTGTCCCTGCAGTAACTAGGGGTTAAGGTGCTTGCTTAGGGGCCCAAAAGTGACATCATCATGCTGACCCTGGGATTTGAACTGGCCACAGGCAGTCCATAACCCGCTGAGCCGCACGCTGCCCCTCTCTATTCTGAGCTGTGCACGTGAGAGTCAGTGTCAAACTACTCCCCAGTGTTTTTTCCGGGGAGGGGTCGTCAGACACGCTCCTAATTGCCTTCTTAACTTAGTTAAGGTTGTGTTGGAGCTGATGGGCTCATGGACTGCCGGAAAGCATCTGGGGTGGGCTTCCTGTAACCCCCACCACCCCCGCACGGAGGACGGAGAGCCCTCACCTTGTTGGTGGTGTAGCTGTCCCAGATGATCAGCTTACCATCCTGTGAGGCACTGACAAGGAGCCTGTGGTGGGGGGGAAGGGGGGCGGGTAGATTAAACAAAGATCTCACTCTGTTAAGCTGCCGGCATAATCGAGAGACTACAGAGGGAGCAAAACCTCAGTATATGACAGGTAAAGACCCCAAATGACTCCTTTGACTTGCAAATGAAGCGTTTACATTTACGGATGACATGCAAAAATGAACAGTAAATTATGTATATTAGTGCAGTGCAAATCATTTTTAGCCTACATTTTATTTTACTCTTGCAATAACGCAGCTTGGGCCATGCGCGTCTATTTGGTTACCACAAAAATGAACAATAAAAGAGCAGGTTGCTTCTGCTACGCTTGACCCTGCCGCAGCGCAGCCAGCGCGCTAATGCTTTGCATGTCATGCAAATGGAGCTTGCGCTAACAGAGGCCCGTTTGCTGCAGGCATGCAGCCGGCGGGGGCCCGGCCAAAAGCCGAGGCTGAATCATGGCCCCCTCCCCGATAAATGCAGGGCAGCGCTGCACTCGAGGAGAGCTCAGAGCTTATTCTGCCGGCACAGGAAGGCCTCCAGGGCGGCTGCTGTCTGGCATCCTGTCTTTGCTGGGACAGACTCCAGACTCACTGTCAGCCTTATGGCTTATGGAAGGTGGACAGGTGGATGAGAAGATGCAGGGACCTATATGGGGGCGGGGCCACTGGTCCGTGCTCATCAATTCAAAACAGGTTCGTCCGAATTATGGCTCTTCTTTTGCCCCCCACCTTAAGAAATCCTTGAATCGCCTCTGAGTCGATGGGTGGATGGAAGGACAGATGGACAAATGTCTGTCCAATTTGAGAGACTGCATAAATGTGCCAGCTACTGGTCACGTGTCCTGTATGGCAAGTGTGGTGTCAGACGGTCATGTGCATGCATGCATGCAGTGATGCCCCACCTGGAATCTGAGCCCCAATGCATGGCATAGATCTTAGCCAGGTGCCCTCGTAGCGTCCGCCGCGTCCGCATCTGGATCCGGCCCACGGGGTCGAGTCCGGCGGATATCTGAAACACATGCATGCACGTCACGGGGGGGTCATATACGCGTGCAGTGTGGAGGAAAGCGGCGGGGCGAGGGACGGAGGAACCACCCCCAGGGCCCCACCATCTCGGACGCACCTGTGTCAGCGTGGAGTCCCCGCAGGCTTTCCGGGCATCCTGAAATCAGAGATACCAGACCGGTGGGTCAATCGCAGCAGGACGCCAGGTTTACTGCATGTTACAGGCGTCCGGTAAGGTAATTAGATTAAGGCACATCACTCGAGAGTCCAAAGACCCTTCGAGCTATAGTGTGACCTGCTTACATAATAGATGCCTCTCTTGAACACCTGCTCCTTCCCAAGTCCAGGGATAGACAAAACATGCAAATGTCAGTTTTCTTAATAAAAACTATACACATATGGACTAGGTCGTCTTTTGCCTTCATGTTGATATCGTAATGCAATGCTGACTGCGCGATATGTGATGATTCAAATATTGGGCCCTTGGGGGGCGGGGGTGGAAACCTGAGCCACACCACATTCTAGAGCTTTCCATACAAGCTCAGCCATCTTTCGGCCCGGCCCATGAGACCCGCAGAGCCGTTCCCCTCAATGCTGCAGTCCACAAAGGACGTCAGCTTACTGGACGAACTTTGAGAATGGGTGGCAGTGGTGGTCATCAGAGTCTGTGGTCGTTTTTTGAGCCCGTTACCCTGCGATAAGTTTCTATGCTGTTAAACATCCACCTGCACTGTCAGTAAACTCCACCATGGCGCTGCAGACTCCCCTTCCCTGTATTTTTGAGCAGCTCCTGGTTTGCAGTCTGATTTTTCTTTCCCTGGTTAATTTGTTCCCTCGAGATTCACATGTACCTCCAAGCATCACCGCTCAGAATTTTGTTGTAACTTGCTACAATGACATTCTATTCTATTTTTTTTTTTTTTTTTTGCATTTTCCCCCTCCACTCTTGCCCGTTTCTGTAAATGAAATTCAGATACAAATTCCCTTCAAGTTAAGCCAACTTAGGCAATAAATTTTTTTTAAAACCTGTTGGCAATTAGTGGTCTGATCCAAGCCAACCAACAGAAATATACCGCGATTTGAATTTCACGAATCATTAATTTTTTCTACCCCCAAGCTCCATCTCTTACCCTAATCTGGTTCCTCAGTTGCTCCGCCTCTTGGCGCAGCTGCTCCAGCTCACTCATACTTGATTGGTGCTATACACTTAATCCTACCACCTTTCAGCCAATCAGCAACCTGCAGGGGTAGGCAAAAACATGGTCCAACAGTTAGTGTAGTAGCATTAGCGTGCTATATGGCAAGCCATGATGCTGCGGCCCAGCAAGCTGCTATGTATCCCATGCTAATCTGATTTTAAGCAAAAAGACACATGTGACCCACCTTCAAACATCAATATGAAACCAAAACAGATCCCATACGAAATCATATCTCCTAGAACAGATAGCACAACATCGTGAAACGTAGAGAGGTCAAATTGAAATCCCAGAGATTTACCAACCATCCACTGAACACAATCTCTGCTTAGCATGTACACAGCCTTCACATCCACATGACCAACCACTTCCTGTTTGTGTATGGGAATCACCCACAATGTCTGCTTTTGTCTCACAACCGGTGATTTAAAGTGATTTATCTTCCTGCTTTTGAAATCGTATGATTTTATGGTAAATGGACTGCATTTATATAGTGCTTTTTAACCAAAGCGCTTTACACTATGCCTCACATTCACCCATTCATACACCGGTGGCGGAGGCTACCATGCAAGGTGCCCACCAGCTCACCGGGAGCAATTTGGGGTTCAGTGTCTTGCTCAAGGACACTTCGATGGGGACAGGAGAACCCGGGGCTCGGGCCTGCAACCCTCCGGTTGCTGAACGGTAGCACCACCATCTCCACCACCATCGAGAATCTGTCATACTGCCATTAGCCTGGTGGGGGCGCTCTGTGATTACGCTGCACTACAACCTTTGAAATGAATGATCACAGCATTACAGAAACAAGTCATGTCAACGTACATTTTGAGGCGTCAACTAGACTGACTGGATGGCAGAAACCACGCTGGCAGCTCTAACCCACTTGTGTGGAAACTGAGCTTGACCTTCAGCCCCGGAATGCATGTGTATAAATAAAAGCAACAGGACACATATGGAAGTGAAAATAACACGGCATATTAATTCCAAGATTTTAACCCAAATTGCCATAAGGATGTTTCATTTCCCTAAACTCACATGTGGTGCACATGTCTTTCATGGTCCTGGGGAAAGCAAGGCTTAATTCTCCTTCACGTTTATTTATTTCGCAGACACTTTTATCCAAAGCGAAGGGCAATCAGGGGAGCTGGGTCAGAAAGTGCCTTTAATTTGCTTGCAGTTTCTTTGTTTCCACATGGGTTTTATTCATATTAATGCTGATCAATTCACACAAAGGGACAGATATACACCACTGTGCAAAAGTCATAGGCAATCAAAGAAGATGATGCTTAGATGACCTTCATCTTCAGCCTTTTCAAAGCCTCCCCTAAAGCCCCCCTGTATTTGCAGAAACCATGCATTTTTTGACTCGGTCACTGCCGCACCTAGTCAACACCTCATTACTATTAATTTGCATATGTTTCAATAGTAAATAATATTTTTGTTCTGAGCAAATACATACGTACCACCCAGATAAACAGCTTTAAACATTTCTATTGACTGCTTAAGACTTGCATAGTACTGTACCTTCGTGGTGTCACCACCTCTTTGCTAGGTTTTTACCTACGGAAGTTTCCAGACGAGGGGCTACTGTTTCTCCTAAGCCACATCTACTCAACCCAAATAATGGTTTATGAGCTAAAATCTTTCAGCCTTAAATCAGAGAACTGTCTCTAGTTTAGTATCTACTGCTGACTTTCTCAGCAGGACTTGGCATCTCCTTAGTCAAACCCCACCATATTATGTTCCTGCACTCTAGCTTCTCAGGGCCGACATCAGCTGTGTTCCAGTGATGTGTATAGCGGAATGGGAGGGTTTAGCGGGTGCAGAGAGGCCGAGCCGTCTGGCCAGTGATTAAACTGGAACTGCCGGCACGAACTACTGCTCTCAAAGGCTGAAGAGATGAACCTCTGCCCTGAGGGACATGAGAAATGTCCTTGTCAAAACAATGAAGAGCACCAGGCTCACTAAACAAAGGCACACTTTGGGAACAATACAGGCTAATGGTTGAGCTGTATTGTTGTATTGTAAATACACTCATAAATACCATGGCGACATGGTAAGTGCAGGACCTTGTACTCCCCCAGGGGCAAACCACGGGTGTTTTTGAATCTCAGTCTGCCTGGGGGAAGCCCCCCCCCATCGCTGTTAGCCCACCCGCTGGAGAAGAATGCACGGAACTCCCTGCTCACTGGCCTGGCAGCGGATCTCTGTGTGCTTCCTGCGTTGGCAGTGCCATCCGCCCACGTGGGCAGGACTGCCCCACGAGCCAGGGCAGGCTCAGGGTGAAGGTGGGCACGTCACGCAAGACCCTCACGCGAGGCCCGCCCGTGCCACGTCACCTCACCGATCGCCCCGGTTACAGAATCCGAGACCGAAGAGACAAAAGGAACATAAATATACTGGGGCCTGCTAGCTGATAAGCACGAAAGAGCAGAGGAAAGGCAAGGCGACTCAGTGCCGATATGTGGTTTCCATGGTTAGGGTAGCAGAACAGCGGCCACTGGAAGTTACACAGAAGCCAGCAAGGACCTTCTTGTCAGTCCCTCCTTGTTTCTGCACAGTCCTTAAATGGGTCTCTTCTGCAAAGGTCCTGACAGACTCATGATTTTGTGATGAATCCCCTAGTCATGTTCGTCAAGTTTCATTCTTTGGTTATTATGCACTTAAAGCAGGGAAATATAGGACCCCACAAAAACTGGAGAGGACCTGCTGTCTGTGCGTTGAACTGGGGTGTTATTCTTTGGCTCAAACATCCTTTCTAACACAGTTTTTCCATAAGCATTTCTCACCCAAAGCTACTGACGTGTAATGCGACGGTTCTATTCTTTACTCATGCTTTTTACTTTGAAGGAGAACAATGTTTTTTTCAAAGGAGAACAATGTTTTTTGTCTGACAGTGCCGGTCCAGTGCAGGCTCTAGGGTCCCAGTCCATACCGCTGTGCCACACGGTCGTAGAAACCAAGGCTAGAGCCCCGGCAATCAGCTGCCTTTACATCTGGATCTTCAGAGAGGACAATGGAGAGCCAGAGCACAATGTGTGCTGAAGGCAGATTTATGGACTTCACTGGGGAAAGGAAAGGCAGTGAAGCCTTTTTCCAAAATAAGGTGTAGTCACTGATTCAGCAGCAAGGGGAGACGGCAGGCTCCCAGGAGCAGGGTTTGGCCTGCTTTCCAGGCTAAAGAAGCAATAGGATTGTTTTTGTTAGGCTGCGGATTCTCCTGTTAAAAGTGACAGTACACTCAAACACACATTCGCATTTCCACCCATGCACCAATGTCCCATCAAGGCCAATTAATGTTTTACCCCACTGCAACATACCTTTAGTGCTACAACTTAAAATAATTCAAAGTTTTTTCCCTACAAAAACAGCAAAATCCATGCAAACACACACACCCAAATCTGAAGAGCCTGGATACTTAGACAGTACAAACAAGATTCATCCCGGGCCTCTCAAATTCCCATTTTCTCTCAGGAAATGCACCATCCTCCCCGTGCCTCGTCCGTTAGTGAGGAGGGAACTAAGGAAGGTGCACAATGCTAAAAAAAAATAACATATTACGATCATATGAGAACATAGCTGACCCAGAAGAATATGCTCAAGATCAAATGCAGGCTGGGAAACATTACATCATTTGAAGGGGGGGAGGCTGCAGTTTGTGGTTGTGGGTAGAGCAGGATATTTAGGGGGACTGACACCCTTTGACACCCACAAAATGAGGTGGGCTGTCAGAAAAGATGGAAATCAAAGCCGTCTGTGTTATAACCTTTCATTCCAATAGCGCTCATACTTGAATCATGGTTTATGTTTGCATTTGTAAGAATACAATGCGGGTGAAATCACCCTACGGCAAAACTTCTACTGTAATCACTGCACAACATCTCAGTCCCACGCCCCTCCTGCCAGCACCCCTACATTATGCAAACCTGGACTGGGTCTCATCCAGTTAAATCCGGATTGAAACCCATCCGGTACAGGAGCATGCCTTTAGCTTCTCAGACTCCTCCGCATCTGTGCAAACATCAGCAGCCTTCCTGACCCGCAGGCCTCTCACTGGTGCTCATAGCTGGGCTCCTAACGTTGTTCTGAACAGTCTGTTCCCAGTAGCTGGACGTCGGTTGTGTGACTGTGTGGCAGGTTGGACAACGAGGAACGGATACTTTTCATTGCATGCATTCTTCTTTGAAATATCAGTCTGACATCAAAGCAAATCTGTAGCACTGATAAAACGAATGCGGCATAATAAGACAATAAAACTCTCCGAAAACTAGGAGTGATACAATGACGAATAAGAGGTACCGCCGTTGTAGTGATCTCGCATTTTGGAGAAATTGGAGAAGTCACTAATTGTCCATAACAAAAGACATTATTACTCGGAATGATCACACAGGTCAGATGCACAGTAAATGGAAAACAGTGTGGACCAGCTTTAGTACTTTACAAAATCATTAGCAATGTCTTCACGTAACACATCAATATCTGCAGGCAACCATTGAAAAAACTGTCTCTTAAACAAATAAAAATTCTGTGAAAAGTATTGGGATGCAGACATTACCTGGTACAATCTATATACATTTTTGTGTAAGTAAGAATGCTGTTATAGGGTCATAAATCAAGCAAAGAATGTTAACTTGCGTGAGAAAGTGTAAATGTTATTATTATTGTTACTGTTATTATTAGGTTCCGTCAAATTGGCAGTCCTCATACAAGTAATATTTTAAAGCATATGTTGTTTTCAGTAATTAAATGGTTTAACTTGTATATCTACAGCTCACTCAGTCCAAATCAATTCATAGACTGATTTGGGAGGAAAAGCAGCAAACACTATGGGGCCCTTAGTGCAAGCATTCCTTAGATTATCAAATCAGTCTGACTTTCTCCAACTGTGGGAGAAACGGTTTGTCTTATTTGTGTGTACTTGATATATGGCTTATTGAAATACTATTGTGGGTCAGTGTCCTTACAAACACACGGGTAATAACGCACTGACAAGAATGACTGATTAAGCATAAACTCCTTTCCAGCATTTTACAAGTTGCACAGCGCTTAGAGCCATTGCACAGCAGAGCTTCAGCGCAACCATGCCCTCTAGTGGAGACAATAGGGACCGCGCCCACGACGTAAGTGCGGAGTTTACTGGTACAAGAAACACTTTCCATTGATATGCCAGTTTTTTTCCCACAATAACACTTAAAAATTAATTTTAAACATAGACAAGTGCGTCAGCTTTTCAAATTTGCAAATGAAATAAATGAAATAATTCGCTTTTCATTGACGATTCCTCTAGAGAAACGCCAAGTAGTATTCAAGAATACAAAATAATAAAGTGCGAATAAACCATAAAAATGTATCGATACTTAATATGTGGCAATTTGTTTTACATAGTGCTTTTATACTTAACCTAATTAATACGAACATTTTACATTGGCAACTTGCGATTTTTTATATCCCGCAAGGGCAGTGTTGATACCAGGGCACTCAGACATGTCGAAAAAACAAGTTTCAAGCTGAGTTGGCCTATCATATATGGCAAATGGGATGGTTCATGGGTGAAGAAATGGGAAATATAAGAAATCATGCACAAGATTGCCGGACTCACCACTCGCTACACAGTATAAGAAGAGTGAGAGCGATGCGCACGGAGATCTGTTCATTCTCACTGATGGGATTACAGCGGGGTACGGGAACTTCCCCAGAGCCCCGCGAAAACACCGCTGGGAAACGTGCCGACGAAAGTAAATGGAAGTAAATTCAAAGGACCAGTTTGTCCATATAATAAAATTTAAGATAATATTGTTTGTATTCCTTATACTCCAGGCCCCCGGACAGAGGTCCACCAATCTCCGACAGGTGTTGCGCTTCTATAAACGTACTTGATTTTCAACCAGTTTCTTCCATGACGGGTAATAAATGGTACCGATGCCTTTTAAAAAATAAACGTGTCCGCACTGCATTTGCAGCTCTCCGATTTGAGCAGTGATCGCACGCTTTGAACCAGCGGCTTTTATAGGAAAAGCAGAGGAAGGGAGGCGTCACAGGATGAGCTAGAACGGGGCTTTCTGGTGAAAATGGGGCGAGTCGCGAGTAATGCCACAAAGCGACTTTCCGAGCCGGAGACACTCTGGCTTAATATAGAAAACAAGCTTCCACCCCAAAGAAGACAGGTTATGGGAGTTCATATTTTTATCCTCTTGTACTTTATTCCTATCAATAGTCAGGGGTATTTTAACGGTGGGCTGTATTCGCAATAAATAAATGTGTGTGCAGGTGTGTTATTTAGCTGTTTTATATACACTATTGCTTCCCTTTTACAATATAATATGCTTTCCCTCTTATAGTTACCTATAAAAAAATCCTTTTCAGTGTCCATTCCTTTTTGGGATAAGCTCCAGTGACTTTGCACTGGATTATGAAAGAATGATGGATTTGGTGGATTAAAATTAATCTTTGACAAACTCTGTCTCTTATTATGCAGTTACTAGATGCTTGAATGTAGCCATGGTTGCAATAGGAAAATATCCAAGACAAATCAGATTAGTCTAATCGGTCTATATGAAGTGTAGGTGCATAGTTTTGTTATTGTTTTTTTTCCCCTAAAGTAAGTCCTCAGACTAAGGCTAAGACCCCAGCAGGGTGGCTAGATAATAATTCTTAAAATGCTAATCTAAAAGCACAGTGCTCAAAAGCCATTTTTGCTGGAGAACTGGGGCCAGATTGCGGTGTCCAGCTTCTTTTTGGAGTGAGTCTGTGGGAATTTTTCCTCATTCATCCAGTGCCTGACTTCACAAATGCTGTTCTGATGTTTGATGTGAAGGCCTGGCTCACAATCTCTGTTGTAGTTCATCCCAAAGGTGTTTGATGGAGTTGAGATCAGGGCTCTGTACAGGCCAGTCAAATTCTTCCACAGCAAAGTTACCCAACCTTGTCTTCGTGTACTGGGGTCCAGTCATGCTGGAACAGAAAAAGACCTTCCGAAAACTGTTCCTACAAAGTTGGAAGGACAGAATTGTCCAATATGTATTGGTATGCTGTAGCATAAAGAGTTCCCTTCACTGGAACACACAGTTTTTTTTGCTGACCTTAATGCCAGAGGAAGTTTGGAACTTTGCAGTTATTGAGTCAACAGAATGTTGGCGACATTTACGCACCATGGGCCTCAGCACTCCATGACCCTGCTATGTTACTTTTGTTACTTTGCATGGTCTGCCACTCATAGCCGAGTTTCCAGTTGATCGTGGAACATCTAGCAGGGAACAATTTTCACAATCTGACTTATTGCTTGTGGCATCGTCTGACTGTACTACACTTCGATTCACTTCAGAATGACCCATTCTTTCACAAATGTTTGTAAACCAGATTGCATACTTATGTGGCTGATTTTATACACCAGTGGGAATTAATCTGAATTAAACACCTGGATTCAATGATTAGGAGGTGTGTCCCAATACTCTTGTCCGTGTAATGTTGTACATATAATATGATTCAGCCATGAATATACAGGAGAACCCCATCCTAGAGGCATTCCTTAACATGGCAACACAGGCATATATAGGCAAAGGTGATGAGTCAGGGAGCTGTACAAAGAAAGGTAAAGGAACTAATTAGCAAGCAGATAATTAATACAAACCAGGAGAACAAACATATACTGGCACCTATCTAGGCACCAATCTTCCATACTCCTCATCCCATACAGGGTCATCTTGACATTTCGGGTTCATTTTGACTACTTTCCCAGAGCATCAGCCCAGATTACTTAGTTTTACACCTTCAGCACTAGGGTTAAAACCAAGCACTGTTATCTGCTGTCCTATATCTATATGACCAAGCATGTTCTATAGCTGTTCATTCTTGAGAATTCCCCATCGCATCTTAGCCTAAGGCATTGCTGGAGTAATATTAGCATACATTATGGAACAGCACAGCCAGTACTGCCGATTTAAATCCCCAAAGTTACAGCTTTGATTCCCGTTTGGTCATGGTCTCCATTTTCGTGTGTGTGTTTATTCTACGTAGACAACTCTCCTCTGACTAAGCCATTCTGCTCCATCTTAGTACTGTGCCACCTTGTGGTTCTATAACTATGCAGCAAGTTAGTGTGCTTTTTCTTTTCTGCTGCACAGCTGAACAAAAGCAATGTCACCACTTGTGCCTCTCTGACTGGCTCCTGGACTTTTTGACTGGCAGACCTGTCTGTTAGGATCAGCAACAGGACTTCAGCCAGCATTACCACAAACCCTGGCATCCCACAGGGTTGTGTCCTCAGCCCCATCCTCTACACCCTGTCCACTCATGACTGTGTCGCCTCCCGCAAAGACAGCATCATCCTGAAGTTCGCAGATGACATCGCAGTGATCGGTAGCATCACTGGAGGGGACGAAGCGACCAACAGGAGAGAGGTGGCCGGTCTCAAGTCATGGTGTGAGGACAACAACCTCAACACGGACAAGACAAAGGAGATGATAGTGGACATGAGGAAGAGGAGTAGGCCTCATCAGCCACTGTTCATCCAGGAGCCTGAAGTGGAGAGGGTGAGCAGCTTTAAGTACCTGGGTGTCCACATCAGTGAGGACCTCACCTGGACAATGAACACCACGCAGCTGGTCAAGAAGGCTCAACACCGGCTGTATTTCCTAAAGGAGGTTGAGGAAGTTTGGTATGTCAACAAAGATCCTCAGCAACTTCTACAACTGCATTGTGGAGAGCACATTGACCAGCTGCATCACAGCGTGGTATGGCAGCACTAAAGCTATGGGCTGCAAACGCCTGCGGAGAGTGGAGAAGACTGCGGAGAAGGTCATCAGGACTCCGCTTCCCTCTTTGCAGTGCAGCTACCAGAATCCAAAAGAAAGCTGCTTCCATCTCCATAGACCCCACACACCTCCAACACAGACTGTTCATACTTCTGCCCTCAGGACAGAGGTACAGAAATGTGAGATCTAGAACCTCCCGACTTAACTCCTTCTTCCCCACTGCCATCAAACTCCTTAACAGCCAACAAGAGTATGAATAATGGACATCATACTACCATACCATACTACCTCATACTGTAATTTTTTGCACATTAAGTTCTTTTGTACTTTACACTTAAAAGTATTTATTTTTCTATTTTTTCTATTATATTGTACCTTGGGATTTTTGTGTGGACAGCAAAGTAAGAATTTCATTGCACAGAGAAATGCACTTTTAAACGTTTTGAATTGTTTATTGTTATATAGTTATATTGTTAGATGAATGACTCTCATTTCACCCGTCAGTATGCCTCACTCTTCTTGAATTACTAATAAACCAAATACTTTATACCACACAATCACACACTATGGGCAATCTATATTTGTCAAATTCATCCATGTTCCAAGCAATTTTCTCAATTAGGGTCACAGGAGCACCTACAGCCTATCTCATGCAGTACAGGGCTGAGGAACATCCTGGACAGGAAAACAGATCTTCACAGGCACAAAGTAGGGGTACACCCAGGATGGGATGCCAGTCTGTCACAGGGCACACACCATGGGAAATTTAGAGGTGCCAGTTAACTGCACAACAGGAGGAGCCCAAGAAATGAAGATGGGAGGCACCATTGGCAATTTCTGTATATATGTTACAAACATACACAGCCTAGTGTGTGGCTCATCAGTCACTGGTTCTGACCCCATGGTCGTTGGACACATAACTGCAAATGCTCCAGGGACTGGCTGAAACCAGCTTGAAAAAAAAGCCCATTTCTTGTCAAGGATCAGCTCTTCTGGAATGCTTTCAAACACATTGTTCAGTACAGCTATCATACAGTTTGTCAACGTCCTTTGGTTTCTCAACTGGCCTGACTGTCCATAAACAGGCTTACAGGGAACACAAGAGGGCATATGCGGAAGCTCTGAAGGTTGCCCAGTCCAGGTACTATTCCAGCATCATTCCTCGAACTCCAAAAGACTGTTCTCAGCTAAAAATCACCTTTTAAAACCTCCTTCACCTGCCTACTCTGTGGTCACTGAGGAAAGGTGTAATATGTTTATCAATTTCTTCAAACAAAAGGTTGATAACATCCGCTCACACCTCTCCACCACAGATCTCCTGCCACCTTCAACTAACGACTCACTGTCTGAGACCGTTCAGCCCCTTTGTTCCTTCTCTGTTACCACACGGGAAGAGGTGGAAGACATCCTCAGGAAAATGAAACCGTCAACCAGTACCCTGGATCCCTTCCTTACAGCCCTGTTGAAGGAAATATCTCTGCAGTCTCCCCACTCATTACCAGGATTACATGCAACTGCCTCCTGACTGGCTATATTCCCTCTGCATTAAAAACTACTGTTATCAGTCCCCTACTGAAAAAACCTACCCTGGATCCTGAAGTTCTTTCCAACTATAGGCCCATTTCCAATCTTCCATTTATCTTGAAAGTTCTGGAAAAAACTGCTGCAGCACAACTTTATGACCACCTCAAACAAAATAATCTGTTTGAAAAGTTTCAGTCTGGTTTTCACCCTGGCCATAGCACCGAAACAGCCCTGGTCAGGGTCTCTAATGACCTTCTGATGACAGCAGGTTCTGGTACCCCTTCTCTACTCATCCTCTTGGACTTGACCGCTGCTTTTGACCACAACATTCTCCTTCACCGTCTGCAATACACCATTGGACTCTCAGGAACTGTTCTCAACTGGTTTACCTCATATCTGATTGGCAGAACTGAGCCCCATTCTCTTCACCATTTACATGCTCCCTCTTGGAAATATCATTAGCAGACATGATTTATCTTTTCATTGTTATGCTGATCACAATTAGCTTTACCTCAGGACTACCCCCACCTCCACTACTGTTTCTCTGTCACCTTCCTCATTGACTACATGCCTGGAGGAGATACAGTAGAGGAGTGGATAAGGCTCAACTTGCTTCAGCTGAATAAATCCAAAACTGAAACCATCTTAATTGGCACTTCACACCATCTCCGCTCCTCTACCATCAACAGTATCACTTTCGCAGGCCAAAACATACCCTTTTCCACGTGGATTTTGGGTATTAAAATTGACCCTCAACTCACCTTTAACACCCACATCAAACACCTCTGTAAGATATCATTCTATCATCTCAAGAACATCGCCAAACTCCGCCCAACACTCAGCTTGGCAGATGCAGAGAGTGGCTCCCTGTCCCACTCAGGATAGAGTACAAGGTCTCTCTCCTCACCGATCAGTGTATTTATGGACATGCCTCCCTCGACCGATGAGAACTTCTTTCCCCCAGCATGGGTGATAGGGCTGTTTCATCTGTGGCGCCGAGGCTATGGAATGCCCTTCCCTGACTATCTGAGAGCCCCTTAGTAAACTAATGTTTTTAAACAAAACCTAAAGACTCACCTTTTTAGGAAGGCATTTTATTAAAGTATTTTTATAAATCCTTCTGTTTTTATTTCCTTATATCTTTGTTTTTTCCTTTGAGATTGCTTAAATATAAAGTGCATTACAAATTAAATTTATTATTATTATTAATTCCTTGAGCGCATTCCATTCAGGGGGC
>JAABNY020000002.1:26883291-26912014 GCA_015164015.2 Brevimyrus niger | reverse complement strand
AACACCTTTTTTGAAGAAGCTTTCGGCCAATCTAACAAACTCAGTCTGTTCTCTTGCACTCAGTTTTCGTAATGCCTGCCTTGTTTTGCTACCATAAAACTTGTCTGAGTGATGCAAGATTAATTGGTTGCGCAGTCGGCTCATCACCCCAAGAATATCCAGTAAGCTAATATTCTCATTTACTTTAGAATTGTGCTGGCAAATTCCTGCATGGCATTATGCATGAGCAATAGGATACACTCTGATACTGTCACGTCATCACCACTGTCTGCAGCATCACCGTTCCATATTGCCTTCTAAATAACAGGACAATCACTCTTGCCTAATGAAAAAAAAAACGATTTCAGGGCAGGCCAACATTCTAAGATCCGATGAATTGCAGGCAGTAAAGATAACCAACGGGTGGGTAAATGTCTCAGAATCTGTTTGTATTGTACTGCAGTAAACTTGCAGAACTCTTTGAGATATTTTACTTTTTTGGCTGATCAAGAGGACAATGCGCTCCACTGCTGAGCTTAGAATCCTGCTTGCATTTTTCAGGCTTGTGAATCAAGTGACACTTGCAGTTGACCTTTACGATATACGGACTGACATTTTTCAGTTTTTGAAAAACTGAATTACGCTTGCAAGAATTGAGGCATTGTCAGCAGCACATGCACTGATCTTATTGACACTCAGCCCACATGATTCTGTGATGTTCACTATCTTTTCACAGATGGCTTTACTGCTTTCATGGGGGTCCTCATAAAATTCCAATAGCCCATATTTAACACCCTCTTCTTCATGGAAATATTTTATATATAGTGTACGGATACAGTTTGGCATTGCCTGAATTTGATGTGCCGGAACAAACAGAAAATAATGGCGTTTGTTTAAGTTCTGAAACCAAACACTCCTGGCTATAGAGAGCTAGGACATGCTGCATTAAAGCTTCGCTTTGTTTGTCCACATGGCACTTTTGAGGCTATACTAGAGTCATGGAAGATTTTTGTATCGGCTTTAATGCCACAATCTTTTGATAGGTAACTATATGACTGTGATGAACCCCCTGGTATACACTACTAAGCTCTTCCACTGCTGCCCTATCTTCCTCTGGGGAGCCCTTTGTAGTCATAAAATTTTGGCGTTTATTCAGTATAGCAGTCTGGTGCTTTTTTGTTTTTGCATGGTTGTCGAGTGCAGTTCCCTTCATGTTTCACTATAAATTTTGGCTGGGCACACAAATCGGGAGGCAGAGAACGGGTCTGCTTGGGAAGATGGAAAGAAAATCAATTTTCCTGGACAGACAGTAAAAAAAGAGAACAATCCCGGGAAAATCAGGATGTGTAGCAAACCTACCTGTATCATAGGAGGGCGCGCGGACATTCGCGCGAGGCTCCGCGTGCCAGTTAGCCGTGTACAGATACACATCCGTAAGCCATTTCACACACAGTATATATTTTTATTTTTACGAATGGAAACGTTATTTGCACAGATTAGAGGTAAGTAGTTCTCGACCACCCAATACGCTGCCCGACAGTCTTTTACGAGGTGTTATTGTAGCCAGCAACCGGTTTAAATTATTTACTGTGGTATATCGTTTTTTTCCGGTTCGTCTGATAGAGTTTATCGAGCTCGGAAGCACAGCATTTCCTATTTTTACGTTTTCCTTTTAGTTTCCACAGAAAAACTCCTGGAGAACCAAATAAATGTGAATATAGACGAAATAATTGAAAACCTGTTTAGTGAAGTTTCAAGTCTGGAAACTCCCGCTGCCAAATCGTGGGATCCAGAGGTGGGAACTATTTGTTTTGACGTGCGTCGCGGGGATGCGCATATCCCTGGGACGCACAAACTACTCATATTGTGCACTTAATTTACAGGTCATCAGCTAAAGTTCAGTGATGTGCTTTAGATATTGTTAAATAGGATAATAACTTCTATCAAAAAATAGATTTTAATGATATGTAGTAGTTACATCATTAATCCAACACTTGTACTCATTTCGATTAGCACGCATGCGCCACTATGTTTAGCGGGCTAGCGTGCCCTCTCCGCATATGCAGGTGGAAGAGACCGCCGTACAACTGTGGAACTGGGCAGTGACGAAGCATGTGGGTTCGGCTATAGGTCTCGAGCATAAAGCCAAAGGTAACCGTCTAAACTTCGAGATCTGCAAGCGAATGTACAGTCCTTCACAGTTAAAGAGGAACATGCAACTAGAGAGATCTGTAATTAAAACAGCTGATTTAAATCAAATTATTTCACGAAAAATATTCACCCATACAAGCTTTACAACTATACATTTTTTTACAGACCAAGTAGGTGATTGATAGCAATAATCCCTTCAAGCATGGAAATGTTTTTATACGCACACATTGTTATAACCTATGTAGCCTTTAAAATAACCTTGCATGGGACTTTCAAGCAACTGTAATAACAGTATTTAATACACGTGTCTGTATTGGACTGTCACTTACCATTAGTTCGCCACGTGGCATGCAGACTGCTGTATGTGTGTGAGTCCGACAGCCCATCAGAAAGCACACTTCGCAAACAGATCTTGGTGAGTTCACCTGATTAACTCCAGTAGACCTCTTGCTGCAGGTGTCTGAGTAGGAGATCTGTGTAGCTTTGCTTTAGTTTGCGAGCACCGTGTAAACACACACAGAAAAATCAACATACTGTAGGTGAGCAGGAAATGTGAGGTAGTGGGTGCCACCATGAAACAGGGGCATTGTGTGCCTTTAGACTGACAATAGAGGGGATGCCACTTGAGTAAGGTGAAGAACCAATAAAGAGCCCATTATAAGAGAAAATTGAAACATTTCACAAAAAAAAAAAAAATAGGATACATGACATCTAGAAAGACATAACCTTGAAAGGAAGAGCTTCAGGAATTACAGTGTGAGATGCAGCTTCACAACTCCACATGTCGGTGTCTTTGGAGCTTGCATACTCCCCCAGACACATGTATATTTCCTCCCAAAGCCTAGAGGCATGCACTATGGCTAAATGGTGTCTCTAAATTGCCCAAGCTTTGCATGAATGCTCTGCAATCGACTGGTGTGTTGACTGTGGTGTTCCCTAGCCTTGTGCCCTCCAAGCCAACCCTAACTGCCCCGACTTGGTTTAGGGTTAGTGGTTAGAAGATGGGTAAATGGACATTTAGGCAGTGTCTGGTCTGTGGTAAAAATTACAAGCATTTCTGTATGTGCAGATGGCCACCAAGACCGGCAGAACGTGGCTTGACTGCAAAAATCCCACTGTGGCGGATGAGTTTCTTAGCCTTGCTGTCAAAGTAAGTCTGAAAGATGATAGTTCTACTCGGTTTGAAACTTCATGTTTTCAGCTTGTTTGAATTGCCCTGGGTGATAGCTTTTTTCCTTGTAGTCCAAATATGTGCTCTGCAGGTAACATGGTTAGTTAGAGTGGTTCTGGGTGCTGAATGTGTAAGTGCTTGTAGAAGGGCCTTGTCCAAGCCAGACTCCATACTCCATGTCTTCTGGGGTAAGCTGCAGATCACCATGAGAGTGCCTGGATAAGTTGACATTGATAATGCTTTTTCTGAGGCCGACTCCCATGTATGTTAAACATTATCTTACCTGTTGTTTCCACATTTCAGACAGATTGGGGAAGTTATGGTGTATATATGAAACTATGCTTTTCATCCCATTGTTGTCTGTAATATTCAGGGGTTGGGGTTTTGAATCTCATCCCTGCTCTGTGCATGTGATATTGTGTATGTGATATTTACTCTTTCTCCATGGGTTTTCTGGACCTACTCTGACAATACAAAGACATGCAGTTTTGTAAACTGGTGTCTCTAAAATGTCCATGTTGTGCGATTTTGTGTGCATACCCTTGGTGGACTCGTATCCCATCCAGGGTGCACTCCAGCCTTGTGCCCTGTCCTGTGAGACTACATCCCTCCAGGATCCTGACTAATAAGCAGTTGGACGATGGATGATTGTTGTTATTCTATATGATATTTTCCCTCTGTTTCCAGAGTCTAGAGGTCTTATACAGCAAACTCATGTCCCGAGGTGAGAGAAGGATGGACATCAACATCCCAAAAGGAGACATCGAGAAAGACCTTTTTAGAGTTCTGACATACCAGGCTGAATCTGTGAGAACACTGTGATGTGTCATTTCAATAAACAGAAAAGTGAATTATGAATACCGAATAGGGTAATGCTCATCTTCAGTAATGCTAACATTTCAGACACCTGTTTGACTGTCTGTGCCCTTGACCCTTCTCCTTTCTGTAGGCTTTGATGCAGGATAACCACCAGGGGGCCGTCTCTCAGGTCTCCCGGTGCAAGGAGATGCTGGAGCGACTTCCTAAAGAGGTAAGGACCCCCTTCCAGGATATGGGACTTATTTTGGGGCTTTTCCTAGGGCTGAGAATATTGGAAGTGAATGTTGCGAGTCTTATCTAACCTTCACATACTGTAATGCTGAGGATCCTGTGCAGTGAGGCTCTGGAAAATGTTTTTTTTTTCTTTTCCAGACTGGTTACCTCTGTCTCCTGTGTTATAACTTTGGCATTAACAACTACAACGTGAAAAAGTACAGGGAGAGCACCTTTTGGCTGAGGTACCTGTGTTAAGAGTGAAGGGAAGTGGAAAATACTCTGGGTCATTATAAACTGATTTATGGAGCTTTTTTACTACAATACATGGTATCTGTAAAAAAACAAAGGGATGTTTTCATGATATTTATACATACTTCCTTATGACTTACAGTGACTTGTGTTTGTTAGCAACCAAGAGATCCTACTGTTTAATTGTAATTCTCTCAATGGATTTGACTCATTTGGGCTCAAACTGATGCTGTGAGTGGTTGACATTCTGCCGACGGGCAGGTAGCTGTAAGGGCTCAGGCGTGTTGGTCCTGCTTTGTAGCCAGAGCCATGACATCGGGAAGATGAATGAGTTTGGTCCCGGAGCTTCAGTGAGGGTAAGTGCCTGATCTGCGATGGGCAGCTCAAAGTGGCAGAAAACTGAAGGAGGCTGTGTGAAGTGTCCACTCTCTCCTTCTGTCTCTGCTTAGGCCAAAGTGCTAAGGCTTCTTGCGACTGTCTTTTTGGAGTGGGACTGTCACGAGTACAAGGAAAAGGCCCTCAGTGCTGTGAACTTAGCCAACAAGGTGCGCCCCTGTCCGTATTTGGAGCTGTTTGCACACCTCTGTGAAAGCTCCCACTTCGGCCTTCTGTCCCACAATCCCCTAACCCCAGTGTGTATGGTGTTGCTGCATTTCAGGAAAGTGTGCACCCATCAGGACTATTCCTAAAAATGCGGATTTTACTGACCTGCAAAGTCGAAGATGAACACATCAGAGCCGGTGGGTGTACTGCATAACCCAGAAAAATATGGCTTCAGAAAACATGACTGGTCATAGTGAATGAAGCCCTACCCAGCAGAGCTGGTTACAGTTTGTGAAATGAATCAGATGTATTATGTATAAAAGTGGCATTTTACATACCTGTCTGTGTTCCCACCCTCGTGATCAGCCATAATGGAGCTGCTTGGCCCAGAGATTCCTCTTGATGTTTGTCTGGGCACAGCGAGATTGCTCATGACAGAGAACAGGTACAGCTGCAGAGCTTCAGCAATGGGATCCAACCCCTGCTTTTTCAATGATGTCTGCCTTAACTCGTAAATGATCAACAGATTTGTGAGTGAACTGCTTTGATTCCAGTCAGGTAGCATCATGAGCTGCAGTTTGTCCAGCAGGAGATCACCTGACCTGGGCTCTTAGCCTCAAACTGGCTGGCAAACTGCATGCTATAAGCTCTGTGCTTGGAAGTAAATAATCTTCTCATGAACAAATAGGTAAAATGAATCTTCATGGACCAATTGCTGTTTTTTCTGACATCACTAGATGGTGCCCCTTATTCAAAAAAGGGCTCCAGTCATGCCCCAAAGCAAACCAAGAGCGCCATCTTGTGGGAACAAAAAATACAGAAAATGGATCATGAAGCTTCATTTAACCATTATTAATGAAAGGTGCTGAGCTCTGCCCCTTCTGCTCAGGGAGAGCCTGGCCTTTGAGTTCCTGCAGCAGGTGTGCCAGCGCTTTGAGTCGAGCCCTGAGCTGGGAGTGGCCTTGGTGCTGCATGTGGAGCTGCTGCTGCAGAGGGGCAGGGAGGCGCAGGGGAAGCAGCAGGTGGAGCGCATCATGGCAGGTACTGGAGGAGCGGCTGGGTATGTGGTGGGGTGTGTTCCGGAGGACTGGGCTCGGAGGGTGGCGGCTGCGTGCTGCTGTGAGGTAAGCAGGGGGTGGGTTCAGAGGGCAGGTCACAGTCATGATGGTAGCTCAGTGACACTACGATTGACCGCAGTGGTAGGATGAGTCCCCCAAGTCCCTCAGAAAGTCTGTTCGCCCACAGAACACCATGCCGGCAAACCGCTGTCCCCTCAGACCCTTTGCCTTCTGCACAGCCTGCTGTGGGACCGAGCCGCCAGGCACTTTGAGGTAGGTCCAGGCCTGTCTATGCCACAGAGACACCTTCAGGGCTGCTTGGGTGCCTTCGTGAAGCCTCTTCCTTCACCCAGCAGGCCCACAACTACGCAGAGGCCCTGCAGTGGTACAGCTACTCCCTGAGTTTCTACCCGGCTGGTGCCATGGATCAGAACCTGGCCAAGCTGCAGCGGAACCGGGCTTCCTGTTTCCTGCAGCTGCAGCAGCTGGAGAAGGTGCTGCTTGTGGGCCTGTGCTCAATACTGCCCAGGCCGGTTCTCCTGTTAAGCTGTTTGGACACCTACCACCTGCTTTAAAGGACCCCAGTGTGACTTACACTAGTACTTACCATACACGTCACAAATGTAATCAAGGGAATATTTTCATTAGAATAGATGAAGGTTACATGGCTTGTTTGAAAATGCACCATTAAGAGCTGTTAAATATTCGGCAAATGGTCCATAAGCACCAAGGTACCTGCAGTTTTGGCATTAGGCCTCCCTGCAACTCCATCTCAGACGTGTGCGAAACCCTGATATTAGCCATTAAATGTAATCCTCCATATTGCCAACCTTCGATAATGATTTGTATGCTGACAGTATAATGGGTGATATGCGAATAACAGGCCAAGGATGCCGTGAATGAGGCTGAGAGATGTGACCCCGGCAACATCTTCACCCAGTTCTGCATCTACAAGGTGGCACTTCTGGAGAAGGATATGCTGCAGGGTACTGATGGCAGTTCTGCTTCTAAACCGGGGTGGGGGTTGAAAGGCTTCCCCCTGCACAGGAAGCTCATGCATCCCCTGGCTTGCCCGGCTTGTGTCTGTACAGCCACGGAAGCTGTGAGGCAGATGGCAAAGCTCTCGGTGGAGCCCATGCCGTGCCAGGAGCGCCTCCTGATGGGGCCCCGTGCAGCCTCCGACCTGCTGGCTGCGGCGGCACACATGGCCTTAGAGGCAAGCGACCTGTGCAGCCTGCAGTTACCATGCCGACCAAGGGGGTGTGTGGTGACCATGCCTGCATTTGATCCCCTAGAATGGACAGCCGGCCACGGCCGCAACAGCCCTGCGGAGCCTGTGCCAGAGCTCGGCGGACAGCGCGCAGGTCCTCAAGGCGCTGCGGTATGTCACACAGCAGATAGCCGCACCTGTGGCGCCCCCTAGCTCCCACATGGGTACACATCAGCTGACATTGGATTTCCTGACTGTGGTTGGCTCTCTGGTGCTGTTTTGGGCTGGAGGTTTTTGAAGGATTTTATCTGGTAATCTGGACCATTTTTTCATAAAAAATGGACTAGAATTATGCTGTGAGGAGCTGACAGTAGGTAGGTGGGTGCAGGTTAATTTATAACACAGATGTGCTGTGTTGTCTGTTTGTAAACCTCAGGGGCCCTCTGTCTTTTACAGGTGTTTGGTTCGACTTGTTCTTTCTGCCACGGAAAATGAAAGTGAGGAAATGAGGTTGGTAGTTAGTGAGGAAGTTGTTATACAGGCAGCAGGTGGCGCCAAAGTCAAACATGATCCTCTCTGGTTTTATCAAATATTATTTTCATAGTAGTTAATTTGCACTTGAAAGAAGTATGTAAATAACTTTTCCATTGTTAAAAATTACTCTTCTGTGTTCTGTCTTGGCAGTGATGCAGATTTGGATGCTGTCTTGTCATACCTGGCAATGGGTGAGTCATGCTTCTCAGCTCCTGAATGTGGACATTTGACATTTACAGACACCTCGGTGTGGGTTTAGATCCTGTCTGTCCACCGGATCTCTACATATGACACTGACTGACTGCAAAAGGACGTCACTCAGTCTGGTACACAGTGATCCGCTAACCATGCGCCCCCCACCTTCACAGCTCTGCAGAAGGTATCCCAGCTCCCCAGCGGGCTTGGCTCAGACCCAGCAAAACGGGCCGATGAGGCCAGCTGGTTCAGGAAGATCGGTAAATGCTCTCCCCTCCCCAATCATCAGTTGAGACCCTCCCCCTTGACTGATTTTTTTTTTAAATTACCCAGCATGGAACCTAGCCCTCCAGTGTGTGAAAATTCCTGACAGGATGCGGGATTTCTTTGTGCTCTCTTATCAGGTTAGTACCCGGGGCTGATGGCAACTCCTGTCCCAGACACTGGAAATAGCAGTTTAGCTACGTGTGGACATTTATGTAGAATCTCCCTTGGGGTCTTTTCCCTCCGAACACACGTGATCATGTGCACGTTTGTAGCTGTCCCAGTTCTGCCCGCCTGAAAAAGCTGTGCTCATGGGGCAGAAGACCTGCCTCCTCATGGCTGCTGCAGCTTGCCTGGAGCTCTACAGGATGTCTGCACAATCAGCACCTCAGGTAGGGTTTCCGGGGAATACCCACAATACTGCACTGCTCATATCAGCTGATATGTCAGCTTGCAGCCACTAGAGGGCTTAGTGTGTCACAAAGGTTCCTGTTACTCCTCAGACAGAGCAGCTGACGCAGGCCTTAGAGCACATTCAGAGCTGCAGGGAAATCTGGAAAACTCTAAAAGCCACAGGTATCTTCTCTCATTCATTTTCAGTTCCTCCCATAGTAACACTTTTTCTAGAATTTGCCAGGTAATCAAACGCTTGCTTTTCCAATATGTGTAGCTGTAATGGCATTGCTAGGTGGTGCAGCATGAAACCTGTTTCCACAGGAGACTTCCTGAGGGATCCCACCGACACTCTGCTCTTCCTGTACGAGTTTGAGGCTCGTGCCAAGCTCAGTGACCCCAAACTGGAGGCCGTGCTGGAGGCCATCCTGGAGATGGACCCTGTGGAAACCAAGACTTTGGAGACAGTTGCAGGCAAGGAATAGAGTGCTGGAGCTGCCTGGTGTCTCCTGAGGAACTGCCTGCATTGTGTTACTTGCATTGGGTGGACGCCCCCCCACCCCACCCCACACCAGACAGCATGTGAGCGTGATTGGCTGGCTGCCTTCATCTGTAATGAGCAGCTCTGGTTTCAAAGAAGTGAAAATTATTTTGGGAAAAGACAGTCACCATTCCTTTCCCTGGGGACAGCATTCAATTTCTCACATCAGAGAGGGTTTCTTTTGGCAGGTGGGCTGAGTCCAGCCGCGTCTGCCTGCTGTTGTTCTTTTTCTCTCCCGCAGCCCTGGCTGTGGAGCCTCCGGCTCACTTCCCTCAGGTGTCCAAGAGAGCCCTGAAGGTGGCGCTGTCCCTGCACAGGATGCAGCCCCGGGTGGACCTGTCCCGTTGCAGGTGAGGGCTCAGCTTCTCTGAGTAAACAAGTGGTGCTTGTCCGCCTGACGCCCCTTCTCCCCTGCAGCCGGTGGGTGTGCAGTCTGATCGAGCTGTCGCTGCCCGGAGGCGTGTCCGAGCTGGAGCCCCGCATGCTGGAGGAGGTGTGGGGGTACTTTGAGGAGGCCCGCTCCATCATCGCCTCTGCGGTGAGCTCCACTGACCCCTTTTGAAATCCACCACCATTTCCTGATGGTCTGTGTGGTGGAAGCCATTCAGAAGGCAAACCGTTTTCTTTCAACACTGGAAGAAAATCCTTAATGAGCCACTTGAAGCCTTTAATTAGGACAGCCTGACTCCCAGAAGGGTGACATGCAAGTGAGGGCAGAAATCTGTGCAAATGCACTTCTAGCCCACATGCCTGCTGCTATGCTAAAAATGCCAGGCCCAGTCTGGTGGCCGTGTGTTTGACTGAGGCCATGAGAAGGGCGTGACATCGTAATGGGAGAAAGAACAGTAATGGCAAAAAGGTTACTGGGTCCCCAATTTGCTGTCTCAGTCTGAGGAATTGCCAGAACTGGAGGTTCTGTGGCTGCTCACACGGGCTTGGAACACAGGCATCCTGCTCTTCAGTCTCGCCCAGTTCCCTGAGGCAGAGAGGTGGTGCGGCCTGGGTATGGCCTTCCTTTGCCATCTCCGGTCCCTGCAGGAGAGCTACCGGATAAAGGTATGGCCACCAGGGGGAGCTCACGCCCTGAAAACCTGCCCATGCACATTGGATAACACCATTGTCATATGTGAAGAATGCAGTGGGCACTGGTTAATGTACAGGCCATTCCCCGTGACAGACATAAAAACATAGTTTGATTCCTCTATAAACCCAGCTGAGCTCATTTATTGCACATGCAGAAAAATATTATTTGTTTATTGCATTGAAGATTCGGAATATCTAATGGACTGACCTTCGGTCCTTAGATAGGAGCCAGTATAGGCACAAAGAAAATTTAACCAGTAGGTGTTTCACATCCTGCAGTTTCTTTAGGAAAAAGACCACCACTACGAATTGGTGAAGTGATGTGTGAAAGGCCACACCTTGCTTTCTTTACAGATGTCAAGCCTCTATGCAGAGGTGCTCGACCAGCTGGATAAAACAAACAGGAATGTCGTCATAGATGAGTAAGCAGCTGGCCCTTCTCTCTCACAGGGCCTGTGTCACAGCCTTCCTCCGTTTTCCATGTTTGGGCCCTACATTGAAACGGCACCTTGGCCCCGATCCCCTACTGTTTACAATCCTCTGTTGGCTTGGATAGAAGCTTTTAACTACTGAATTTTGTTTACTTGTTATGATTTTGTGAAGTTCTTTCTGCTGACTCTCAGTATGTGTGCAGTGAGTGGATGGCCTCCCCTCAATCCGTTTCAAAAATTGTGCTTGGTAAAGTTTGGGAGCAGCAAAAAGGGAGCAGATCCCAAGATCTCAGTGAGATGGAGTGATGAGCCTTCAGACACAGATAACCAGCTTGTTATGGATTAAAAGCATTCAAAGTTTTGCTGTGGGCTTATTTTGTCAATGGAAAAAACAAACTGCAACCCTTTATCACATTTTATTTCAAACTCCAAGAACTAAAAGCAAAAAAAAAAAAAAAACAGAAAAAAAACAGCCAAAATGAAGCTTGCCGTCGTGAAACTGCAGACGTACTGTTCTGTTCTCCAGACTCCAGCAAGGTCAGCCCCATGGAGCCACCATGCCAACTGAACCAACTGGGAATAACCCCTCTCCCCAAAGAAAAAGAAAAAACATATAGCTGTAACAACAGGGAAACCCTAAAGCACAGGGCTGCCTGTGGAAAAAGTGCCAGCTGTGTTTGAGGACTTGTCACCTTGAATATTTAGTTACCTGCACCCTCTGAGGCAGCTTGGTGCCTGAAATATAGTGACAACTTAATGATTCCTACAATGAGTCCATATCAACACAGGTTGCCTAAAGAGGCACTCACAGCCCTGCCGTGATTGGCTGAAACTGTCCATCATTTGCGCAGAAATTAGCCCTGGAATAATTTAAAGCCGACTTACACAACGTTAAATAAATAATATAAAGTCTGAGCCCCTGCATAATGCACTGGGAGCAAGACATTCGGGGTCATTTACATTCGCAGATCTGAAACAGTGTGTTGCGTATAATGGCTGGTTTGGTGGAGGACATTAAGGAGGCCCATCCTCACACTCCCAATAGTGCTGATATTTCTGTCCAGCCTGACATCAGTCTGTGTTTCACTAGCCTCTGCCAAAGTGTGGCCCTTCATGAAACTCCTCACTTTTACAGTGGGGTCCTCCACTGGCTGGGGCCTGTGTTACAGTTCTTGAGTGCAGTAAATCCCTCATGGAGCACATGAGAAAGCATCTAGTATTCCTAAGGACTGCTGTTCTCAATGGTAACAGACCCTCCCTTTATCACAGGAAAACCAGAAGTATGAAGAGAAGCTCTTTCTATAAAGTAACAATGGGTGTGAAAGCAAGGGGGAACAGGAAATTACTACCCCACTGCCTAACTGCAGGCACAACCACATTTAATGATTGCCCTTCTAAACTGTGTTTAGCCAATTATGCAGGGCAGTTTGGCATTTTACAGAGTCCACACTCACCTGTAAACTCCCTGATTCCCAGCAGAAAGTAAACACACACAAAGAAAATCAGATTCAACGAGTCCACCGTGTAGTCAAACCTGATCACGTGTAAAACATTTTAATATGTACTAAAATCGTACATTTTTACCAATCGTGTGGAAGTTTCAAGAATATAAACAATTTTTATGCCATTTTATCCAGATTCCCCATTTTCTGAAGAGGTCCTGATGCAGCCATTTAAAATGTAAGCAGTTTGTAATTACATCATAAAATTAGAAAAACAAAGCATGAGCAGAATAGTCTGAGCATCATAGGGGGTTGTGGTTGGGGGGGGTCAGTTCATATGCTGTTAACATAATGTAGGACTAAAACAAAATGCCTGTCAACCTTCTACTCTTGTGTTTCAAGACCACTGTTTATACACTTAAAAAAACTGTTCCATCTTCATCCCCAATCAGACAGCAGCATCTACAGCCCCCACTTCATACACATTTTCATACATTCAGACTCACTGTCCATCTTCTGCCACGTACCTTTCCTTTTGCTTCCATGTCCACGAATAAAATGAGCCTGGAACGTTACTTCCAGATTTGAGGGGATTTCTCTAAAACTCATGCAGGAGTTACACACATTTGCAGTCGTGGTGTTAGACGTGAAGTCTGCAGACCCTACAACACATGTAGGTCTGCAGAGATAAGAGAGGCTCCTGGGACCAGAGGACTGAGGGCTCAAAACCTCTCTGAGGAAGGGATCCAGATGTAGGGACCAGAATGGTCCTCGATGATCTTCTTCACTTTGCTGTAAAGTTCCTCTAAAGAGTCGCCCTGTAGAATTGCTGTGTAAGGAAGGTGGGGGGGGGGGGGGGGTCAGGGTAACCATCCAGCAGAGCTCAGCCCCCTCAGCAAGGTAGAGCCAGCCTCATGTCAAGTAATGGGACGATAATTTGCTGAAGTGGCAGACTGCAAGTTTCGTGAGTGCTTCTTACCTGTAAAGTACTCGCTGAACTCCTGCTCCAACTTGTTTGCCTTCTCAAAGACTTTGTTGGCCTGTTCATATGTCTGTCTCTTATTCATCTCCCTGGAGAAGAACAACACAATAGAGCATTCATTACAGAACTAGACAGATCAGTAATTAGCCAGGTAAAAATTCATACCTGTAAAGACTAACTAGGGCAGGACTCCGAACAGATGATCAAATATAAATGAATTTGTTTAAGGTAACATGTTCATTATTTGAGCCCAAAGACAGATTTAATGTGGTTTAGATAGCAGCATGTTTTATGCTCAGCAGTCGCCTGCTTAGCACAGCACGCAAGACTCACATGAGGGCATCGACAGACTTTGGCTTGATGAAGATGGCTATTGGGTAGAGTTGAGCTTGCTGCAGGCGCTTTATGGCATTCCCAGACACGTCGAGGATGCAATGTTGACCCTGTAACAGGATGAGAAAGGCAGAGCAACGTCAATTTAAGAACTGGGGCTTCCCGATCATGAGCTGGGACACAGAAGTTTCACATGTACTATGCTGTTTTCCAAGGAACTCTGCATATAAGGCAGGATGACGTGATGTTTGAGAAACCCTGGGGCAAAGCCTTTGATCCTTTAGGTGTTGCGTACCTGTTGTGCTACTGCTCGCACAGACATCACGCTGGTGCCATACAGGTTCTCATTGAACTGGCCAGCTTCAATGAACTTGTTGTCCTGTATGTCCCTCTCCATTTGCTCCCGTGATGGCACAAAGTGGTAGTCTTGACCGTCCATCTCATTCTCCCGCCGGGGCCGTGTGGTGTCTGCCAAATGACACAGTGAGCCGAAGACCAAGCCAAGGAAACCAGGCCCACCAAGCCGTCATGACCGGACACTGGGTCACTCACGTGGGACACAAGAGGCAAACTTGTGAGGGAACTCTGAGATGAGGTCATCATTCAGCCTGTCCTTCATCGGCCCCAAGATGATGACAGGCCTTGTGTAATGAACTAAATAGAGTTTAAAGAAAAAAACATGTTAAAAACCTTATTCTGAAGCAATCATGAAAAATATTCAGCATTTAACTGACTTACTCTCCTGTCGGATCACTAGTTCATAGGACAAAATGGTGTCTTCCTGGCCCTCTGAAATGACAAGAGAGAGCTGAGAAGGGCTGGGCTGGCTGAGCCTAAAATACACATGTGCATTCAACAAAAGCGAGGCTTTAAAACAGCATGGACAGGGACCTCAGCGATGTGTGGTGTGGATTTCATGGAAGATCTCAGGGAACAGGGTCTACTTACTTGAGCTGCTTTCGCTGTCACTCGTGTTAGACGTCAAACATTCTAGGGAAGAAGAGAAACATCTCAAAAATCACCCACATACTGACTTATTTTCCCAGGGGTTTTCAGTTAATAGTTAAAACTCTATATGAAACCGAGGCAAAAGTCCCTCAGATATTTTGGAGACACGCCTCATGCCTGGGGTGCCTTTATGTCATGGCCAACAGTTGGGAATCTTAAAAAGGGGTGCAAAAGCCTTAGAGCCATCCTGGTTTACCTATCCTGTATGATCAGACTAGACTAGAGTTATAGAACCAACTTCATTTATGAGCCCCGCGGAACTGAATCTGGAGGGGCCAACAATATGTCTGGTTCAAGATTTTCAGCTTTTGCTCTTTAAAGTTACAGTGACCTTTCAGGCGAGGATTGAGGTTGCAAAAATTGCAAAAAAAAAACCCCACACACTTACTCATACTCTTTGATCCATAAAAGTCATCGCTTAACCCTGGGAAGTCCTGAGAAGACATTCCAAGAAGAGAAGGTGGAAACGGAGACAAGAGAGTAGACAGGAGGGAGAGAAGTTAGCAAGAGCCAGACAGACAGACAGCAGGGAGAGGACCAGCACCTTCTAGTCTGTCAGGCCAGTAGCCAATGGGAGGCCTTGGCATAGGGGCAGGACTTCCCTTCTTTTGGGGGAGACACAACAATAAGACTACCTGTGTCTGAATTCAGGGGCTGCTCCCTTCGAAGGACACGGTCTAGGAAGGCCTAACCTGTGCAGGCTGCGTTCTTCAAAGGCTGAACGGAAAGCATTGTCAAATGGGACAATCTGGCCATCACTCGCTGTTCCCACCCTTACCCTGGAGTTATGAAGTGCCCCTCCTATCGCCTGGCCAGACACACCCACTTTAGCTCTGTGAGAGGAGTCTTGGGATATGTTGCGATTCAGCACAAGGAGGACGCGTTTCTAGGCTGCATTTGAAGGAGCCTTCCAAATGGGACAGCCTTGTTGTGCCTCTGTGATGCATTTGGGCTTTGAATGCAGCCTTAGAAGGGTTCAGTCCCTGAATTTACACACCGGTCCTAATATCTTCATTAAAGCTTCATTAGGACTGAAGCAGAATGTAAACCATGTGGCTCCCCACTGCGTTATTTTTTTTGCCACGGGAATATGCAAATTCATTTAATACCACAAGACAAATAAAACCAATTTGAACAAGTAAAGGAACACAGCATCATAAGGCTGGTTCTCCTCCTGACACATTCTCAGCAAGCCCCACCCCCATGTGAGTGACCCCAGGGTCAACAGCACCCACAGCCGAGAGGGGAGGGAGGAAAGTGCTGAGGAGAGTGGGCGTCGCCCTGTCCCCTTGGGTACTCATGGGTACTCACGGTCAGGCTGCACATACTCCTCCAAAATGTTCTCCTTGCTCTTGTAAAACGGGAACTTGTGCGAGAGGATGAATGTCTTTTTACGCTTTAGTTTGACTGACTGCAGGGAGCAGAGAGATGGACAGAACGAAAGACAAACATAAATGAGCCTTAATGAGATGCACGACAAATGACGAAACAATGAGAATGGGAGGGTAACCAACCAGGGGACATTCCCATCCAAAAGGATGCATTCCAGATCACTGCAGGTACCACATAGCTTACATATTCCCCAGTGTTTTTATAAGGGAGGAGTGTTTTAGGGGAGGTGTTAGCTCCAGTTGAAAGTGATGGGGTTGCGTCAGTTCTGACCTAAGCAGCTCTTCGTTGCCAACAATGGGACAAAAAATAGCCCACTCACAGTTGTGAATCCGGCACTAAAGCAGTCTGGAGAGGCTCTGGGGGCCTGGGGTTACTGACTCAGTGGGGACAATGCAGATGGACAGGGATGGATGCAGGGATGAAGGGCCACAGGGCCACCCCGCCCAACACGAGATGCCAGCAGCACAGTGTGATTCTGTGTCACTATGTTGGCTCACAGTGACATGACGATGACAAGGGGGGGGGGGGGTGATGTGAGGCAGCCAGGGTGCGTGGTGCAGGACGCACAAGCGGGGTGTAAAACACACAACCAGTGGCACATGTGCTTCCGTATCACAGAACATAACCATCTGTGCACATCTGTAAGCTAACATCTGGACATGTAAGGAACGGGTAGAGGAAAGAAAATTCCAAAATTAACACGACCCAGTCACACTAAACGACAAAATAAATGTTGATTTGTGCTTTCATATACTATGCTGGTTTTACTGTTTATCTGGACAGGATGCGCCACTGGGAATCGGTCACTGCATGTGACAGCATGACATCAGACACCTGAGCAGAGCAATTTCCAGGAAAGACGCCGTCTTATTCTGACTGCCACCTTTCCCCCACAGTCAGCCCCAAGTGGCCGGGATGGGGGGGGGGGGGTTGGGGTGCAGCCGGACACTCACCCTGCCACACTCGATCATACCCGTCCTGGCGTGGAACTTGACCGTTTTTAACCGTGCACGCTCCTTCTTCTCCACCCTGTTGGCAGAGACGATGGGTTAGTTGGGCAGCTGCAGGGACCTTCTCCGCCCCACCCTGCACTACCAGCTACACGAGGGTGACTCTCCTCACTCCCGTACTGATTTCTGAATTGTCTCATCGAGTCGACATTATACCATGTTAAAAAAAAACAAAAAAAACAGGAGTACCTCTTCTTGCTGGGGATGACCCCGATCTGTTCGCTCTCCCCGTGGGGCGTGACCAGCCTCGCCTGCCACCACTCGTCGTCGGAGGCATTGACCACGTGCAAGATGTCCCCGTAGCAGAAGCTCAGGCCCTGGCTGGGCAGGCAGCTGTCACGGGTACGGTCATAGTCGAACAGGGCCCTGCACAGTCAGACACAGGGGACCACGTTTGGGACCATCAGTCAGCCATTACAAGTGTGGCTGTAGTCGAAATAGCCAGACATAGGTAACTGCATTTCTGTGGTTTCTGTCATTCAGCTGGTACAGATGTGGTCATGGCCAAACTGGGCCCTGAACATACAGACACAGAAAACCACATGCATGACTGTGTGTCAGCTGCTACAGGTGTGGTCATAGTCAAACAGGGCCCTGTACAATCTAACAAAGAAGACTGAGCGCGTGACTGTCAGTCAGATGTCACAGATGCGGTTGTAGTTAAACAGAGCCCAGCACAGTGCGACACAGGAGACTACGTTTCATGACAGCCAGATGGTTTAACTGTCATAGGTAGAACACCAAATGCTCGGCACCAAAGGGATGACACACATCAACCCCTCACAAAACGTAGGGATTAATCTTAATCCCGAAATATTCCATCCCACGGTCTGGAAAACCCTGCCCTGAAGGCCGGTGACCAAAACACAGGGCCATCTTTGTACAACACCGTAAACCCGTCCTGCTGGTTTTCTGGGTGGCTCACAGGCAAGGATGAGGATATCCGGTGAGACCAGCGCCAGGCAGCTGGCAATAAGAGGATTGGGGGAGGAGGGTACCGCCCTCCTCCATGTACAGGCTATTTTGTGAATACCTGAAATTCCCAAACACACAGCCTCATATTCCACTCCCATCTCCTCAGGGGCGCTGCCCCTCTATGCCCCACCTCCTCAGGGGCGCTGCCCCTCTATGCCCCACCTCCTCAGGGCGCTGCCCCTCTATGCCCCACCTCCTCAGGGGCGCTGCCCCTCTATGCCCCACCTCCTCAGGGGCACTGCCCCTCTATGCCCCACCTCCTCAGGGGCACTGCCCCTCTATGCTTCACCTCCTCGGGGGCACTGCCCCTCTATGCTTCACCTCCTCGGGGGCACTGCCCCTCTATGCCTCACCTCCTCGGGGAGGTCTGTCCAGCATCGTGAAATGCCTGTTCTTCAAACTGATCTCCACATTTAGGATTTGCACAAATATGCAGAGTTCTTTAAGAACCTAAAGCCCATTTTAAATCAAAAGTGACTGAACACTTCCTTTAGCTCTATATATTCTGCTCCTACTTACCAACGTTACACCATATGCTTAGTAATTCCATAATATACATGTGTGTGTGAGCCAGACTCTGTCTAAAAAAGTTTTCCATTAACTTTGGTCATGGCATGGGCGCCCAGTGACTCATCATGTGACATCACCCAGAGAAAGACCTACATTTACAACGCCATGACCTACATTCACCCATGTTTGCTTTGAGTTCAGTTAAAAATCCACTAACTGCTCTCTGTATTTAACTTCACTACTCCAGAGACCATTTTATCTGTGCATATACTCCTAAAAGTACCTACATACTCACAGAAAGTCAGGAGCTTACACAAGAGCCTTGTTCCTCTCCAAAACATTGCAGAAGTGTTTAAATCTACCTGTAAACTCATCAGACAAACATCCAACGGAAAAGTAGACAGACAGACACCTGTACGGGTGTGAGGGTGCCCCACGGGGACCGACAGACACCTGTACGGGTGTGAGGGTGCCCCACGGGGACCGACAGACACCTGGGTGTGAGAGTGCGCAAGGGGCCATACCTGACGTAGAGGGAGCGCTTCTCGCTGGTCCGCAGGGAGCCTGACCCTGAGCTCATGCTGCTGTTCATCATCTGCTCCCGCAGGTCCTGGATCTTGGACTCAAAGCGGCTGTATTCTGCCAGAAACAAACACGTCCCGTAAGCCGCTACCCAGAACCCCAGGCCCTCCCTGGAGGGGGTGGAGCCATATGCAGGTTAATTCAAATTCACCCCAGGGTATCATCCTACAGATACACAATATATTGGGTAACATTGATATTGGGCAATTTTCAATGAAAATCACAATATCTGCATGGGGCTAATGTGTCAGTCTTGGTTCATATTGCTGGCCAATATTCATACTTTATCAATATTGAACGTCAGTACCAAATATTGCAGATGATCAGCCATTCCCTGTAGAGGAGGACAATGAATTTTTTGGCTCATTGACCACTTAGAAAAGGTCTTCAAAGTACTGGCCTGAGATGTTTATCTGGCTCACAGATTGATCTTCCATTCTCCACAGAATTAAAAAAAAAACATCATTCCTCTAATCTGCAACAGCACATCTGGCAAGTTTCACTGCCGGCATCATCATGAAAAATTATGCACATTAAACTGATGTCTATCATAACTGACTGATTTTCAACAGGTTGTTTCTGTAGTTCCTGGAACTCTTGGCAGTAAGTCAAAGGGACTGATGGTCTGCTGATGATGGAGACAGAGGCTTCCTAACAGAGAGGTACTGCGAGTGAGCCACAGCTGCAACCAGGACCCGACCTCATACATCATAGTGCATGGGGCAAGCAGAAGGACAGCGAGAGGGAAGCCCTGGGGCAGACCGATGAGGGCGCTGGAGTGCAACCTGACTCCAGCCAACTGGGGGAATATGCACCATAACATCCTTACAGGCTTGGTGCAGGATCTAGGTCAGAAACAAACTGATCAGAGCATCACCGTCTCCATGTGGGACCTCACCTCCACCCTGGGCACTACACCTCACACGACTCAAGTCAAGTTATCACAGAGAGGGACCCTGAGGAGCATCCATCTAGCTACACATGGAACGAAGCCAAAGCAGCCGCTCAGTGACACGGCGATAGAAAAGGTCGGGCAAGAGCTGCTGGTAACCAGGGAGACACCTTAGGGTTGCTGAGGCCCGTTGTGATGTGGGAAAGCAAACAGGTAGTAGTGTTTGTGTGTTTGGGGGGGGGGGGGGTTTCAGTGCAGTGTGGGACACCCGTAAAATAACCCAAGCGGCAGGGATGTTGGAGGAGTCCATGCCCAACCCTCTTCAGACGGCTATATCTGTCCCTCTGTAAGACCGGCTGGGCCAGAACATCACAGTACTGTCACAGTCACTGCGGACGACAGGGATGGACAAGGAACCTGTCACCATCAAAGCATGGTGAGTTGTCGGGGTGAGGCGAGCTGGTGACCAATCCAACAGACATGCACGTGCAAATGCTCCTGGCAAGCGGAGGACACATTTCTGTGCAGCCGTTGAGAAGGGGAGACTGGAAATGAGGGCTCCTCTGCAGCCCCAGAGCGTTTCGGTCTGGATGCGGTGCTATAGTCCTATAACGTCACCAGCATCCCAGAAGAGAGACAGAAAGCTGCCTTGGTCCCAATGGTACACCAACAGCAGAAACCTGACCGCCATTCCATAATTCTGACCAACTCCTGTACATAAGTGATGCAAAAGAGGTACATTTTACACCTGTAACCAGACTTGGGTGGCCTCTGGCAGGGCTGGACTGGGATTAAAAATTGGCTCTGCACTTTTGTCCAGACTGGACCTATGTACCATTGAGAATTATGCCAATTCATGGGGGGGCTGGGAGTCCCCTATGAAAAATTGTGGTCGCCCACAAAGCCATCAGCCCACTGGGAAAAGGCCCAGCATTCCAGACGGCCTGTCCAGACCTGGCCTCTGGATGTTTGGCCCTAAAGCCTAAACACTATTTCTATAAAATGTTTATTGCCTAGGAAAAATGGGAAGGGGTCTGATAATCAAGATAATATAAAGGAATTCTTAAGAAGGCAAGAAAAAGAGAAGAGAGAAATGAAGAACAGTATATCTGCAAACTGTGCCAAAGCCGCTCAACTGACATCGAAACGAGGCTTGGACAAGGCCCACCTCACAGAACCACCCACCCTGAATCTCAATGCCACCCCAGCCCACACCGCCAAATGCTCTCTGGAATAGCTGCTCCTGGGGACAGGTCCACACCGCAGAGGGCAGGGCCGGGCCAGAGTCTGCGTGCTGTACAGGATGACATGCCGTAACAGAACCTACACTGCCACATTCCTGTCATAGTGAAGAAGGGACGTCTCAACAGAAACTCGAATCTGCTTGACGTTGACACCACGATCCACACAAACAGCTGGCTACTCCCACTGCTCGGGTAAGACTCATGCTTTCGATGGTAAACTTCTTCGCTGCTGGGAACACCCAACCTTGCCAGTTGTGGGCTACACTTGACACTGACCGCAGTGATCTACTGGGACCATGGCGGAGGGAACTGCAGCAAACGCTAAACCCCCAAACCGATTCTGTCATCCTCAGTGCTGAAACAACCATTAACATGTTTCGAAATATTTGAAAGCTCAGGGTATTTACCACTGCTACCATGGGTGACGGCGTAATTCCTGAATGTAGTATGACATCATCTAATAAATATTTAAGGTAATTCCAGGAAGCAGTGCTTCCATTGATCTCCTTGGGATGGCACACACACTGTTCTGCTTTCAGCCATGGCATTGTGTGTGTCTGTGTGTGTGTGTCTGTGTGTGATGACGCCTCTTTCTAAATAGGCCAAGTCTTCAGCAGGGGCCCTGAGTATTACAGGACAGCTAGATGCTGAAGGACACCAGCTGAGAACCCTAAAACCCTAACCAAAACAAATTAACCCTAAATCCAACCCTAAACCGAGTAACCTGAGCCCTAACACCATAAACCTCATCCTAATACCATAAGTCTAACTCCTAAATCTTAACTATAACTCATATTCTCATCTGATCCAACATTCTAAACCTAACCCCACAAGACATACCGCCCCTTCGCCAGTGGGAAATCGGTTCACTTTTTAAGCATAAGCGCAGTTTCGGAATGCGAGCAGACGAGCTTCTCCTGATCGACGGCCAGTCACGGGTCACCTAGCTGGCTCCAGCACTGGCATGGATCGCTTACCGTGAGGCGCGGCGGTGCTCCTGCTCACTCCTCTACCCGGCCGGACAGGAGTCACGGCTCCGCGGCCACCTCCAGCCAACATACTAGCAGCGGCTGCTCCTGCTCTCGGACGCTGCTTCGGTACTGTCCAAAACCGCTCCCTCCCCAAGCCTACTGGCTGCTCGTACGGTTCCCTGCGCTCAGCAACTCTCCTCCCATGCTCTAGCTACACCCGGGGCACTCCATCCCCCACGCGCGGCTCGCACGGCGCCTATTTCTCGCAGACTGTGTAGGTCCCCGGCTTTCAACGATCGCTCGCCGCGGTGGGCAGATCCTCCTGGGGGTGAGTCCGAGCACGAAGCCAATCAGCCTCGGCAGAGCATGTCCTCGTTTGCGGAGCAGGGGTTCCTCTGGGGCGCTGCAGGAAAGTGAGCCGCCGATACGCTTCCTACCTGCCTTAAAGGGGTAAGAGCGGCTAACGCCCTTCTGCGGAGCGCCAGCCAACACCCTGCACCTACACACCGGGTACCCGGTATTATTCCAGCGGGCGGCAACCACATAATCTGCGGATCGCTTCTACATTTGTGTATTTAAAATACACTCCGCAGCACTGCTTGAGTCGGTTATGTTTCTGCTTTGGGCTGCGCTTCGTTTTTATTGTGCCTAAAGCAGAAACAAACTTTCAGCGATGAGACTAAAGAAGCGGTCATCAACTAGATTGGACCAGGCAGAAAGTGATTTTACAGTTTAAACAATAAAGTCACGGGGGACCTTGTCAGATATTTTTTTTAAATGGAAATGCGCTGGTTGTTCATTTGGGATCTGATCAGTTCAACCTTCATCTGAGCACCTGCCCATTTTGCCCCAACTATTTACTAATTACTATGTTCCTGTGCGTGAGCTTTAACAGAACTTGCTGGGCCTTTTCTAACTTGTGAGCACCTATCTCTCAGAAAGTCTCTGCACAGCACTGGAGAGTAACAACAATCCTGACAGTACGACCCGACCATATGAATAAGCGAGAAAGCAGCACGCAAATATCCCTGGATGCCGTTCCTATTATCTTGCGTTTAAGGAGACCGAGTGGTCTCTACCTTCTGGCCTGAACTGGGCGATGATGGTGACCGTCTGTCCCGCCCTCTTCAGCGCCGCCGCCGCCTGCTCGTGGGTGGCTTTGCGGAGGTTCACGCCGTTCACCTGTGAAGAGGAGGATACGTCAGCGCACCTGCCGGAACCCCCGCACATGCCAGACCTGAAGTCCAAAGCAGCTTTGAGCTTTTTAGGTTCACTTCAGCTGGAAGAACATTAGAAATCATCTTAATGATATCTCAATATTCCACCGTATTGCGGGATATTAGAGGGTTTGCGCGGGGTTAATTAATTTCCAAGAATAAATGGTATATTGTTGCAAGCCACGCACATTTTGTGACCGCTAACGATCGTGCATCACGATTGCATGTGAAAGAAATGGAAACGGTTTTACTAATCCGTGATATATTTTTTTTCACAATTTAAACCGGTCTGTGGTTATCGTATGGTTGGGAACCCGTAATATACGTTACATCAAGGTACAAGGCAAGAGAAGCTACAGGCAGACACACACACACACACACACACACACAGAGTAAATGTACTTTGTTTGTCTTCCACGACAACCTGTCTTACAGGAAGAGTAGGTCTCACCGAGAGGATGCGGTCACCCCTCCTCAGCTCTCCACTCAGGTCGGCTGGCCCACCCGCCAGGATGAAAGACACAAAGATGCCCTCGCCATCCTCGCCGCCCACGATGTTGAAGCCCAACCCCGTGGAGCCTTTGTGCAGCACCACCTTCCGTGCCTCCCTGGTGTAGTGAGGTGAGAATTAGGGGAGAAAGGTCTGGAGAGAGCTGGCACAGAGGTCGCTAGGATGCTCATGTACAGATCACCATTAAAGGGCTCTGTATTTCCTGGTTTTGGCACGTGGGCAAACCTGCATCTGGCTCCTGTTAGCTTCACGCTAAACCAATGGCAGGACTCAACAGCAAGCAATAACCACAGTGAGATACCATCAAAAAGTCATCAGATATGGACACATGGAAGCCTGAGCACACAGGCACACAGGCTCTACAAATGCGCATCCCCCCTCACAGAACCCCAAATGACCCAACCCTTCAATTAGGAAAAGGCTGTGTCACCATCGGTTTCACCTCTGTCCCTGGGTGAGAAAGATCCACACATAGACACGGTACCACTCTGTCCAACCCAAAGTGCTGATCAGGATGTGGCCCCCTCGCACCCCAGTTACCTGGAGCCTTGTTCTGGGAGAGAGAGTTGCTTCTTTCCGTGGTGTTCTGCGGGGGTCTGTAGGTGTGGCGTGGCTGATGCAATGTTCACGGTGAACATGACAGCTTTTGCTGGGGTGTTTGCTCCTGGGGAATCGAAGGTGCTGGTTGATGGCCCCCAGCCTGGTCTTGTCCTGCTCTTAGCGCCGTTTGACACACTGGTACGATCACTGCTGTGTCGAGGTGGCCTCATGTGTGTAAAAGTTGTTTCTAGCAATCTGCACTCTGAAGTTCATGGTAACTCCCCAAGTCAACAAGGGGCGGACAGAATCCTCCTCCAAAGAGCAGTTTCCCCGGTGTGAGTCAGGGCCCGCCCCTGGCCACCCCCCGGCCGTGTACAAATCACCTTTCTGGTTTCTTTCACACACAACTGTCAGAGGAACCTGCCAGTAGTTTGACGTCCCAAGTGAAGCTACAGATTTCCATCCTGTCAGAGTTTGGCCGTCTGGCAGCAACAAGCATGCAAGCAAGGAGATGCACCCCTGACATCTGGGTGATAACGAGAATGAGCTGTAGCACTTCAGCAGGAATGTCATGTGTGTCTTTCACGTGGAGGAAACAAGCTGTCCCTCTTGGTCATGTGACGTCCCACCTCATCGTCTCTAGGAATGCAAGCACACCCCAGGCTGTGGAATGATTCTCGACTGTTTTGTGTCTGACTCTCTCTGTCTCTTTCAGTTCCTCTGTTTCTCCCCCTCTCATTCTACCACTCCAGTTCTCTCATGTTCTCTCTCTCTGTTTGTAATTACTGGCCAACATCCTCCTCTTCTTCTCCTCTTCCCCCACACAGTCCTAGTTCCCGTGTACTAATGTGGTAAATAGGCTTTGGCACAGCATTGACTCGCAGAGATTCTCTTTGGATGGGGACGCGTTGCTTTGCGGCTGGAATCGCGACTTTCCATGTCTCTTCTGCTCTGCATATCACACAGGGGTTTTTCCTCGCGTGTTCTTGTGGATTTCCTGTCGTTGCCATGAGATGCGCTTTTTCACAAAGGAAGGTGCAGGGGGGGCAGCTGCCAGAGATATTTTAAGCGTGTCAGAGGAGCTAAGAATAAATCGGCTGCGACGAGCTGTTAACGGTTTGATTGCCGTCACCCTGCCTGCCCTGCCATTCCTACCTGCACCAGCTTTGAGAGAATGCCGCCGTTTCAGGGTATGTTGTGCACATTGTGTGCAAAGGTCACCTTATCCTGACGGGTCACATAAGGGTCATAACTCCTGAGCCTTTTTGTCTGTGAGTGCATCTGGCCCTGGCTGGGTATCCATTTAAGGATGTGTGTGGACAGGGGCAGCAGTTGAGTACTGTGATTCTCAGAGTAATACCAAGCCCTGTTTATAAATACAGCTCAGAGACTGGGAATAGGCCAATATTTACTCTGTATGCACCTGAGAGTCTGGGAACAGGCTGACGTCCACTCTGTATATACCTGAGAGTCTGGGAACAGGCCAATATCTACTCTGTATACAGACCAATGTCCACTCTGTATACACCTGAGAGTCTGGGAACAGGTCGTGGTCCACTCTGTATACACCTCAGAGCCTGGTGATGGACCAGTGTTCACTGACAGAATACAATCTGCTTTATTGCTCTCTGTTGCCCTCTGGTGCCATAGAGCAGAATATGCAATCTGACCTGTTGTCAGTCAAACAATTCAGCAGATGGAAAATCTTACAATGGGTTTGCAGTGCATCATGAAAGGCAAGAATTAATTCCCTGCTGTCCATCACTCACCTGGTGAAATCATCTTCCACCATCATGTGTCGGGGTAAGGGCGAGTAGCGTGGGGGAGTGTTCTGGGGGGGCTCGCTCATGTAAGCCACACCAGAATTGTGGCCTACGTGGTTTTCTGTTCTTCCAGGGAAGGCTGTAGGAAGTGTGAGACCAGTAGAGGGAAGAGAAGGAGAATAAAAGTAGAGATACCCAGAATAGCCACTAGGGTGGCGACGTCGAGTGTGTGGGGGGAATGAAGTGAATAAGTGGAGATAGCGGATGCAGCAGAAGGTACATACTGCTGGAGTAGTCCGGGGGGGCATACATGTCGTTGAGGTGCACGGGGCCGGGTTTGGACACCTTGAGGTAAACCATGTCGGAGGTGTTCTTCAGTGCTGCCACTGCCTCCTCGTGGCGGATATCCTGTAGCACGATGTTATTCACCTGCAGACACACACACACACACACACACACACACATACACACACACGCTGGTGTGTCCCCATGTTTAAAGCTCCCAACGCAATGAGACAAGCACCAATGTGTCACTGGGCAAGAAAGACAGTGTCATTTCATGTGTCAGTCTCTTCAATGTGCTCAGTGTGTTTGGTATGCCACTGTGTGTGTCTTATTAATGTGTTCAGTGTCTTTTCAGCGTGATGAGTGTGTATGGTTGGTGACTGTGTCCGTGTCTCTTAAGTGTGTTCAGTGTTCTCGTGTTTTCAGTACGTTCAGTGCTGAATGCAGTTGCTCTCTCTTACAGCCAGGAGGCGGTCCCCCGTCTGAAGCCTTCCATCCTTTTGCGCAGCCCCACCCTCGATGATTTTTGTGATGTAGATGCTGTTGTCTCCGGGGATGTGTTGGTTGCCAATTCCCCCAGCAATGCTGAAGCCCAGACCTGAGGAAAAGGAAGGTGTGTCTGTGAGACAGAGGGTGTGCGTGTATGTGTGTGCATGTGTATGTGTTTGTATGTGTATATGTACACGTGTGTGTGTGTGTGTGTGTGTCTCACCCTTGGGCCCTTTCAGCAGATTCACTTCCAGCACAGTGCCAGGGGGGGTGTGTCTCCTTCGCACCAGCAGCCGCACCACTGGCCCCGCCTCCTTGAGCGCCTCCACTGCCTGGCTGTGCACCACCTCGGAGACGTCAACATCATTGACCCGCAGTACGCAGTCATTCACCCTGTTGGGGGGTGGGGGGGGGTGCGTATTGATTACAAGGAAACGCAAAGTCCTTGCAGTCAGCAGTGATCAGGGGTCACGCTCAAGGTGACTGACCCCAGCCGACCGTCTATGGCAGCGGCCCCTCCTGGGATGATCTTGGTGATGAAGATGCCGGGGTCCTCGGGGATATGCGGGTTGTCCAGCCCTCCGGCGATGCTGAAGCCCAGCCCGGAGTTTCCCTGTGTTCAGGGAGTCAGACATCACAGCTGGGCTGCAGCATGCGTGCAGTACCTCTTTTCGCTCACCCTCTTGCTTCCCTCTCCTGTCTCTCCTCCCTCCTTCTTTCACTCTGCTGTCTGCTCCCACCTACTTCCTTCTCTCCTCCCTCTTTCCTTTTGTCTTCCTTCTATCGGATATCTTTGCCCCACCTATTCATTCTCTTCCTTTTCTCTCCTGTCTCTCCTTCCTTCTCCCTGATATCGCTCCTTCTCTCCCCCATTACATTTTCACATTTTCTGTATCCATGTTCTTCCTTCCCTTTTCCCCTTTTTCCATCTCTCTCCATTCCTTTCTTCCCGCCTGGCTGGGGCTGCCCTTGCTCTCTGATCATGGCTGATGCGACTCGGACGTCAGTCAGATCCAGCGGGACTGCATTTCACAGCACTCGGTAATGCGGGACTGAACATCTGACAAATGCCGTTCTACACACCAGGCTCATAAATGCTCATATATCATCGTCCTTCCATCACTGCATTTAATTTGGGCAAAAGGCGCCATCTAGTGGACAGTGTTTCAGCTCAGTCAAACTCAATGCTGGTCTGCAGACATACCACTGATTACTGCAGCAATCATCTTCAGAGTAACAATGCTCACCCTCTCTAAGATGATCTCTTCATATTTGTACATCCCATCACTCCCATTTACCTGCAACAAGAAACATGCATTCCTGTTAGTACGAACAACAGTGTTTCTCTGAGATCAATAAATCATCTCTTTCCTTATTATACCTAATCTTACAGAACCTGTCAGCTGCAGGATTGTGGGTTTGGACACTCCTCAAAAATGTCATGGAGACATTATAACGATGTTTCCTTTACATTTCCAGCAGGCCCCTCGCTTCCTCAGTGACCAGGCCCTCTACAGCCCCGCCTCCCCTGTGGGAGTTGGGAGTGTGAGCAGGTACTTACATAAGGACCAGCGTCCAGGGAGTCTGCATTCACCATCACAGGGGGTGGGTTGGCCTGCAGGGAGGAAGAACACACACGGGGGGGGGGGGGGGGGGGGGCGGTGGGGGGGGAAAAGGGGGAGGGAGGGGCCGGAGGGTGTGATGCCCCCCACCCGGCACGCCCCCCGCCCCCCTATCCTA
>JAABNY020000002.1:26871384-26883281 GCA_015164015.2 Brevimyrus niger | reverse complement strand
TGGGTGTGTGAGGGGGACGGGGGGGGGGGGGGAGGGGGGGGGGTGTGGGGGAGCGGCGGGGGGGGGGGGGGGGGGGGTGGCAGTGAGTGTGGAACAGGAGGCAGCAGGAGCCAGATGGTATGATGCGCACCAGCCTGCACGTCCCCAGCACCGCTATGCTATACATAAAGCATAAACATCATCTCCTCCCTGATATCCTACCCCAGGTCCCTGGCTGGGGGGGGGGGGGTGCACTGTGCTGTATAATTTCCCCCCTGCTCTCAATGTCTGTCCCTGAAAGGGGAGGAACAGACAGGCACAGTAGAAGGGACAGATGGTGGTGCTATGGCTCACAGGAAGTACAGTGAGGCTCTCCCATTCACAGTTCAAGCATCCAGCTGCATTCCCAGAGAACGTGTTTCTGGAACATTCTCATACAGAGCGAGGCAGGGGCATAGAGCAAACACACAGCCAGCCCTAAAGGCCTGTACCAGGGCCTGACAGCTGGTTCCTCTATACCACTCTGGCTACTGCACAACACTGGGTTCTACTGCTCCTTCCAGGCAGAACCTTGGCACAAGCCCATAGGAGTCATATGACTGAGCATGATCTGGGAAGTGAGCCTCGTGTCATTCTGTAGCAGTGATGTAAATGACACATTTGCGTCATTGGTGTAGGTAGACAGGAACAGGCATAGCATGGAAGGATGTGGTCTGCACTCTGTATTTACCCCACACCCTCGAAAAACACACGTGAAACTCGGGAAGGTCACAAAATGTCGTGATTCACAATGTATGTGGTCAAAACAGACGGCCGAGGGTAGAAGGGCCAGGTCTGCTCCAACCCTGGAGGGGATCCCAGCGAGTCCTGGCCCAGCCATGCAGGAGACAGAGTAACGCTTCCAGGAGGGCTTCTCCAAGCTGGCCTGCTAGCGACACAGCAACACGCCTCCATCTCAGCCTAGAAAATCTGCAAGGAGCTGAAGGTGGCAGCACAGTGCAGTGGGGAGAACGGAGGAATAACACTATTCTGCTACTCAGCAGCTGATGAATACATTCATGTGCATGTTTATCCATATGTTGATTTGTTTACTGCCAGAGAAGGATTTGTTTTAAACTTTTATATCACCTCAGGGTTTTCCAGCACAATCTGCCTTCTGTGTTGTAGCCAGATTCCCTGGCCCTCCTAAGCTACTCTGGTTACTGAAAGCCATCCCTTAAACCCAGAAAGTTACTAGCTCCTCCCATAAAACCCATCCAGAAAAGCACCACTCATAAAGCCTATCCAACACACAAATCCCATCTCCACCAGCAAAGCTCCAATGAGCTCCTCCCACAAAGCCCATCCCACAATTCCTTGCCAACAAGCTCCTCCCACAAAGCCAACCCTTAAGTTCCACCAACAAAGCTTATCCAATGAGCTCCTCCTACAAAGCCCATCCCACAATTTCCTGCTCACATACCCCTCCAACAGATCCCATTCCACCCGCTGTCATTAGGCGGCCAGTGCACTGTGATCCATGAGCTCTGTAGGCTTTGCTGCTTCTGGGTGGGAAAAGAAGCAGGGCCTAATGTGGAGTCTGTAGGCAGGAGAGCACACTGAGTGTGGGGGCTTCACTGGGTTGATGCAACCTGCCTGCAATGCCTGATGATCAGCTGAACAGGACGGCAGCTGCTACAGGCTGCGACTGCAGCAATGCAGCATGCTGAGCTTCAGCTGCAGAAGCTGCATGAAGGCTGAGTGTGAGGCAAAAGGCCTGGGAAGGGGGCACGAGACCATGGGGGGTGGGGGTGCCTCCTCCTTCAGCAATTATGAGCCATTCAGCTCCCTGATTCAACTTTTTTACAATCATTGAAATGATTAAATGAAATTTGACCATCACCATTTAAGTCTCATGGAATTTACTGACTCTAAATTAGGAAGCGGTGATGCAGCACAGTCTCCATGAGGGGTTAGGGTTAGCAGGTTTGTGTTCCTCTCCTAGATTCAACACACTGCTCTGATGTCATCACTGTTGGGTGGGATCAGGGGGTTGGCAGTTGGGAATACAATGAGTAAACAAGGACATAAAATAGACTCTTTTTAGCTTCAGTTTTCCAATTATTTCTAATTCACTCAACAAGATAATAGGTAATCAGAAGCCAAAATAAAAGAAGGAAGTTTAGTGTACGTCACAGTCCAGGTCCTGTAAGGAAAAGTGGAGAGACAGCAATTTTAAAAATTCACCACAAAGGAATTAGCAGCACAAAGCATAACCCAAGCATCAGGTGTTAAGAAGTGTGGAAAGCAGTCGAAGTTGCAAGCCAACCACTGAGCAATGAGCAGACTCACTATCTTATACTGCGGACAGTAGAATCTGGAGCTATACAGCAGGTGGGGGTGGGGTCTGTTGATGTGGGGGCGTACCTACACTGTACGCTCTGTCTCTGTAGGTCAGTATAAAACCACAGATCAAAGCCATCAGCATGGTGCAGCTAAACAGGGAGACTCATGCTGCACTGATTTACTGGCCCTTTGTGGTGGAACGTGTGTGTGTGTGTGTGTGTGTACCTGAGGTCACATGCTGGTATCTCAGGGACATACTGGGAATTCTGGGTCAAGTCCAGCTGAGGGCTCATCCTGAGTTCATTTTGAGTTCAGCGTGTGTGTTATTCAGCAGGAATAAGAGCCGCAGAAACTCACTGTCACACAACATCACAGAGGCACATTGTGCACCGACGATCGGCCCTGACACTATCCCCACACCTAACCCTACACCTAACCTTAACCCCTTCAGACGTCATTGTCATGTTTTTTTTCTTTTTTTTTTTAACCAAACACTGCTGCCCTGTTGAAATATACATGCTCCAGTTTCGAAGCAAAGTCCATTTTGCCATTTTCCTGTAAGTTGAGTCACTCTCGGGACTTGGTTTTTAATTGTAAGGTGACAAATCTGGATGCAGAATCTGAATCAATATTTCACATAAACGAAAGGGACCGACTGCTGGACCGTGGATTCTGTGTCACACGCGCAATCTGTAGCATGATGCTGTACTACGCGGTCAGTCTAGTTTGGTGCAGTGCATTGCAGGACATCGCCAGGTGGTCATCAGAGGAGCCTGGTAGGGATGGGGATGGATTCTGTTCCTGTGTGTTTTTGTCTGCACACGACCCCCATAACAAGCGAGCAATTGCTCAGATGAGAGAGCATGAGTCAGTGCTGTAATCATCAGTCACTGTACAGACACCATGTCCAGAGAGACGCCACTGCGCGCCAGCCCGTCTGGCCACCGGATGTGTCACAGTGACGGTACGGACTCGCGCTCCAGCCCCCTCGCACTGCGCTGCTCACAGACTGACCTGCTTTTCAGACCTGCTCCACTGCCCTGGGTTCCCACCACACACCTCCCCCTCAGTGAATACATTATGCTGCTGTGTGTGTTCCTGCACCGAGGGCATCCTCCTCTACTATTGGTGGCTTCCTCATCATGTGATCACCACTACATTCCAGGCCCAAGCAGAAATTTGATTCACACTGCAGGAGAAAGCTTAAATTCATTCATTTAGCAGATGCTTTTATCTTAAGTGACTTTTTTTTTTCTTTTTGAGAGAATGCAGGGTCAGACGGCCCCTGGGGAGACCGGGCGTTAAGACCATGCTCAAGGGTCTAACAGTAAAATCATTCTGTGAACTCTGCGATTGAGCACAGGCACAGCATCCGTCCCACTGACCTGCACACCGCCAGCAACCTGCCGGAACGGCCATTAAAATCCAGCAGGGGGGGCTTTTCAACACTCATTTACCGTTTTCTTCACCCGTTTTGCATTCACTAAGATGAGAGTAAGGGCTGCTGTAATCACAGGCTGCGCAGTGACATGACAGCACGCCACACGGACTCAACGCGTAGGAAGACAGAGTGCAAACACGCCACCGGGGTAGAAACTAAATCCTGAATACATTTGATTTTCATGAACCTGAGAATCCAGCAGACCCAGAACAGAAGTGCTGCTTGTTGACGGCCCTTAAAATCCTGAGAGCTGGGCTGAGGTATACAACAAGCAGTGTGAATGACTCTGATCTGTTGCTGACTGCCATACCCTGCTAGCCAACAGACGCATCACCGTGTTATGCAAGCGGACACCCTTATGAAACAGCTGGCAGGAGGCACAGTCTGCTTATATTAAACTCTGAAGTTTTATAATGAAATGAGATGCCATTTATACAAGTATGAGTACAGGTACATTTGATTGCTTCTTTTCAGATATCCAATGATGCCCTCCGTTGAGACACATACGGATTAGGGTGATTCCTGAGTCAGCCAGCATGCAACAGCCCTGGAGCTGGTGCTTAATCATAAGGGCTCAACAGCAGCATCAGTCTGCTGTCCCAGGGTTTTGAACCAGCAACTGTCTGATCACCGGCACAGACTCCTGACCTACTAAGCAGCCCACCCCAATGCATAATGTCAGGGCTGCTGCTGGTCCGATCCTGGGCCATTGCAGTGCTGATCTAAGCCAGTACATCTTCCCCATACACCTTCAGAGCACAGCGTTTTACGTTGCCCATGGTGGACACAAAAACTGGAAATGGGGTGAAGGGACCAGGAGAAGCTTTTGGAAAATATTCAATATCTTCCAAGTTAATAAATAACATAAAGGGCCATGAATATTTTACAGTGATCCTGGCCACAGAACTGAGCCTCAGAGCTGGATGGAGGACTCTCACAGATTGTGGCCTGAAGGCAGCGGGTTCCCCTGGGTCTTCGTGGCCCTCGGTTTCGGAATCCCGCTGATGGTGCCCCTTGTATGCTTATCTCCCGCTTTTACATCTCACCCTTTTTAGTAATGTGCACTATACCAAGACCTCCACCCTTCACCATGCCAGCGATGGAAAACCAGGTGATCACTAGAGCCAGCCTGAGACATATTAGGTGGAGATTGTCACACACACCCTGCCAAACATTATTTTTCTTTATTTAATTGAGAGTGACAGAAAGCACAATCAGCCAGTCCCCAGAGCGATTGGGGGTTAAGGGCTTTGCTTGAGGGCCCAACGGTAAAATTACTCTACTGACCCTGGGATTTAATCCGCGACCTTCCACTCACAAGCACAGCATCCTAACTGGCTGAGCCACACAGAGTAACAGCAGGACACACAGCCAGAGCTGTTCTCTCACAAATCCACAGCTTCCTAGGTTCTGCTCATTGGAATCCTTCCAGAATCTGTTCACAGTCTTACTGTATGTAACACATAAAATCTTCCTTCCTGTTTCCCATCTCTCATGCTGTTTGATTTTCCTCTCATTCCTCACTTTCAACAAATCCCTACCTGTGACACTTATCCATCCACCTGTGACAGGCCTTGCAGGAGCTAACCAATAGGGGGCGCCAATGCCCAGATGAACCATGGCTCTAAGGATCCAGTGTTTCAAATGACCCTAAGGACAGACCCTCTGCATTTGAATCCACTCACGTTTCTTACTGGCTGCCTGCCTGCCTTTGTGTTTGATCACTGTATCAATCTACAAAATGCTTGTTTGCACAGAGGGTGCTGCAGGGTGCTGATGGAGAACCAGAGGAGAACCTTAGGAAGACCCGGAACTTTCTGCCTATGTTCAGCTCTACATTGGGATTTCTCTCCTTCTGCCCAGAACATTCTACTCTCCATCTTACTTCCGTGCTCCACCAGCTCCTTCCATTCTTCTCACGCTTACTGGTCCTTCACGCTTAAGCGGGGAGGGGGGCGGGATCTGCATGCTGAGAACCAGCCTCACGAACATGCACTGTCTTGTATGTCACTTTTTCACTGGATGTTTAGGTGGTGGCCGCAAATGGAAGCTGCTTGCAGTGACACTCTTCCTAGTTCCCATTCACCCTTTTTATATGATTCCTTGAGACTTCTGGCTTACTCCTCATGTTCGCCCCCCCCATCTCCGTTCCTCTGACTGACGAGAGACGTTTGCCCTCCTCGCCAAACTTATGGTGGCGCAGTGTGATGGTGTCTCACTCTCAGAGCTGGGGTGACATGCAGTTAAAGCTCAGCATCCTACACTTCAGCTAGGAATGTTACACTCCCCACGCTTTCCACAGCCCTGTGTGGTGACACTCCAGTGTGTTACAGCAAACGCTGATGCTATACGCCACCTCTGTATAAGACCTTCATCCTGAGGCAGACAACAGAAACAGCAGGACAGGAACCTGACCATCAAATCCTTCCCAGCTCCCAGCTAAATGCACCAAACATTCTTTGCTAACTGTACCCAACACTGCTAGCTAACCGTGTTCAACACTGCCAGCTAACCATCCCCAAGCCTGCCAGCTAACCGTGTCCAACACTGCCAGCTAACCTTGCCCAACACTGCCAGCTAACCATCCCCAACACTGCCAGCTGACCATCCCCAGCACTGCCAGCTAACCATCCCCAACACTGCCAGCTAACCATCCCCAACACTGCCAGCTAACCATCCCCAACACTGCCAGCTGACCATCCCCAACACTGCCAGCTGACCATCCCCAACACTGCCAGCTAACCATCCCCAACACTGCCAGCTAACCTTGCCCAACACTGCCAGCTAACCATCCCCAACCTGCCAGCTAACCGTGTCCAACACTGACAGCTAACCTTGCCCAACACTGCCAGCTAACTGTGCCCAACACTGCCAGCTAACCGTGCCCAGCACTGCTAGCTAACCATGCCCAACATTTCTAACTAACTATGCCTAATACTCCCAGTTAAACCTGTCCACCACACTCAGTGAATGCCACCCAACACTCCCAGCTAACTATGCCCAGCGCTCCCAGTGACAGAGGTGGCATACCTGGTCGTACCATTCCTGGCCAGTACAGGTGCACTCTGGCCACCACGCCCCCTGGCCCTCTGAGCCGTTGCTGTTGATCTTGGCCGCGGCCTTGGCGGCGCCCTTAGAGGAGCTCTTCCCCTTGCTCCTCCCGAGCGTGCCCCCGCTTCCTCCCCCGCCGCCCCCCCCTCCAGGGGCTGAGGACGGTAGCGTCTGGCCGCCGCCCCCGTAGCCGGCCGGGTATCCGTAGGGCTCCGGCTGCCAGTCGCCGTGGCGCATGGCGGCCAGGCGGGGCGCCTCGCATTCTGGGCACCTGCAGCAGTGCTGGTGCTTGAGCATGCTGGGGGTGCACGGCGGGGGGACGCTGTCGCTGTGGGCCCCCCCCCCTCACGGCAGCCGGATGAAGGACAGAGATGCCGGCGAGAAACTCGGAGCGGTGCGCGGAGCCTCAGTGCATGATGCGTCCCACGGAGAGCCGAGGATCACGCCAGCTGCACGCCAGCTTCACGATCTCACAGGTCCATCTCAGAGACACACTCTCGGACGTGATTATGAGCAGGGTTCGGACGCTGGGATCTGCCGGCGTGGACGTGCGTGTCTATCATATAAGCAGGATATCTTTAAAGTGAGGCGTGAAATGTGGTTAATCCTCTGCTGGAGTCCTCCCTCCCTTTCCCTGTGCTTTTTCTCCTCTCTCTCCGCTCCTCTGCCTTCTGCTTTCCTCCCTTGCAGCTCCAAATCGTCGCTCCGCCCGCCTGCCCGCCTGCCTGCCACCCGCCTGCCTGTCCTACTTGCTGATTATACGGAGAGATTTGAGGGGGCGAGGGAGAGCAAGGGAGAGCGAGGGAGGCTGCAGCATAGCGCCTGGCCCTGGATGCGCTCGGCCAATCGGCTGCTGGCCTCGCCGTCGGCAGCAGAGCGGAGAGCTCCGGCAGCTCCTCTTAAAGGGGCGGCGCACGCAACGGGCTGTGGAGTGCACCTCGGGGGAGAGGATGCACAGGAACACTGGTACATAGGGTGTCAATGGCTGCTTCTTAAAGGGGCATGCTCGCAGAACCTGAGTCTCTAAACCACCGTGTGAACCAGAGACAGAGACATCAATGACCCCACAGAGCCAAGTCTTAGATCGTGCACACCCCAGCACCACCACAGATTTTCAGACTGCAGGCTTTAAATGATACTTCGGGCAACCTGGCACATAAGATGGGTTTTTACTGATCAAAATGATAATAATAGCAATAAGAGAAATAACAGTCACCTCCAGAAAATGTCACAAGTTTCAAAATGAGTCCCTTGTCAGGTGGCCATGTGCCAAAGAAGCATGAAGGGGGCCAGGGCTGTGAGGCCACAGAGGGACACAGGGACACACATGGGATACCGACATGCAGGAGGAGGTTCTGACTTGCCCTGAGCACCTGTCAATCAGCACCTGTCACCATGGAGACAAACTGTAAGTTCATCTTGATGATGAATTGAAATATTCAAGGAATAGTAGGCAGATTTCCTCTTTATGCATCTTGAAAACATGCCCATTAGGATCCATACTCCTTGGGACTGGACACATATTTGCCACAAAACAGCTGGATGGTGAAAAGGCACCTTGAACTTGGAAATGATCGTTTTTACACAGATTGACAAGTGGTGTGTTGTTTAAGGTGACCCTCTGTTATTTCTGTGGGTTTCCAAGCAGAGCAAAGGTGCATTCTGGGAAGTGTCTCCACCAGCAACCGTGCAAATGATTAGCAGGGTTACCGGGTTTAGGGGAAGGAAATTAAGAGAACAATGCTAAAAGGTTAAAATAATACTTTATTAATAATAGAGTAATGCCTCTTGTAAGTAAGAAGTGTATGGGTGTGCGTGTGTGTGTGGAGGGGTTATGTATATATTACAGTGTGGGGACTAAATGTAAATGACTACAAATGTGTGTATGTGTCAGACTGTGCCCTTAATTACATACACGGGAAAGTAATTTCACTACCATGTGGTTCTATTCCTGTAACTTATGCAGCTTTGCGGGCTGAGTATGACGATTAAAACAAAAAAAGCTTCAATAACACAGATCCTTTTAGTCAGCACCAATCAAAGTGGGGAGGCAGGGCTTGGAAGAGCTACCTTAAAGAAACTCATAATCAAAATCAACATCGCTAACACCTTACCTGAGGGGGCACACATAATATAGTGGTACAGTCTTACTTAATGTATTAATGAAACAATACTAAGTGTTAGTTATGCACTGATCCAAGGTACATTCATCATTAACCAATCATAATGGTGCATGCATATCATGCAGTTACTATATATACTATATACCATCCCGTCCCAGTGCAGGGTGCAAAAAATAATAATAAGATACAACTAAACAGAGAATAATGATCTAATCCAAAGTGTCTGTGTGTGGGTGGATGGATCTGATTTACTGCATTGTGGCGACCAAATGTCCCCACAATGTGATAAAACCTGTTACTATTTAGCTCAGATACCCACAATATAAACCTCAATTTTATAAAATCAGCATGCAATAAAAAAACCTAAAATAACTAAAAAAAGCCAGTAGTCTTGTACTTTGTTTGGTTACCTACGGTTAAGGTTAGGTCTGGGTAGGGGTTAAGGTCATCATAGTCAGGATTAGGGGATTTGCTTGTAGAAATGAATGGAGAGTCCCCACAATGATAGGAATATATCTACCGTGTGTGTGTGTCTGCGTGGGCGCACCGCCGTCTCCAGAGCGAACCCGGCATGTTCCTTTAATGTTATATAATATACAAAACACCAAACGCGTCGGTGGCTCTGATCAGCCAGGGCCAATCAGTGGGCAGACGCCTACATAACACATCAGAGACGGCGGATCGGAAGCCTGCCTGCACCCTGAGCATGTAACACAAATACATCAGCTCATCCTGATACAGGGCCTTTACCATCAACTCATCAATGATATATAGCCTTTACCATCAACGCATCAATGATATAGGGCCTTTACCATCAGCTCATCCTGATATAGGGCCTTTACCATCAACTCATCAATGATATAGGGCCTTTACCATCAACTCATCAATGATATAGGGCCTTTACCATCAGCTCATCCTGATATAGGGCCTTTACCATCAACGCATCAATGATATAGGGCCTTTACCATCAGCTCAACCTGATATAGGGCCTTTACCATCAGCTCATCCTGATATAAGGCCTTTACCATCAGCTCAACCTGATATAGGGCCTTTACCATCAGCTCAGCCTGATATAGGGCCTTTACCATCAGCTCATCCTGATATAGGGCCTTTACCATCAGCTTAACCTGATATAAGGCCTTTACCATCAGCTCATCCTGATATATAGCCTTTACCATCAACTCATCCTGATATATAACCTTTACCATCAGCTCATCCTGATATATAGCCTTTACCATCAGCTCATCCTGATATAGGGCCTTTACCATCAGCTCAGATCCAGTTCCCTTTTCCCTGTTTCATACGGTCGGTGGCCAGTGAGATGCCATAATATTCAAGTCTCTAATGGCTGACAGCATCTGAGAAGAATCTGCAGAATGAACGAATACAGAAGTGTCTACCTGTAAAACATAGACTCAGGCACAGCGGGGATTAATCAGAAGTCAAATACAGAATGCAGTGCTTTCCTGGGAAAAGTGACATTGCAGTGGCTCTCATTCACACCTCCTGTAACAGCATGTCATGTGTTTAGCTGTGGGTCACATGACAGGACACCAGCCCATATATGGAGAACGATGCAGAAGTAGATTTAAAGGTGCAGGATCACCAGGTATCACACCCCACCTGAGGACTGGCAGATGCCTCTTTCTGTCCTTCTGGACTGTGTAGACTCTACAGAATAACTGGGGTCATCAGCCTGTAGCCTTTGTCACATCATTACTCTGATAGGCTGGATCAGGCACGAGGGCATCAGGGCATAGAATCACATAGACAGGAAATGACACGGCAAGGAGGCTGACCTGAGAATGGATAGCGTAAGGGAAGCCTGAAGAAAAAGGTGGTAAGGAGCAGGGTAGAAGTGTGGGTGTAAAGCCAGCAGACGGGGTGGGGAGGACGGGGAGCAGCGTGCGTGTGTATTTGCCAGGCTCTGAGTTTAGCTCCAGAGAAGAAGGACTGCAGGCTTTAAAAGACACACATACACACACACACACACACACACACACACACACAATGCGTGCAGAAAGGAAAAACAGGGGAATGAGACAGAGCAGAGAGAGAGAGAGAGAAAGAGAGAGAGTGTACCAGGATGGGGGAGGTGGTTTCCATGACAACTCAGGGAAGGCTGAGCTGCTCAGACTGCACTGCACTACACAATCCCTCCATCTACTCCTCTTCTTGCTATCTGTTTCTCTAAAACTCTCCCCTCTGTCCTCATCCCTCCCTCCATTCATTCCTCATGCCCCATCATCATACACTCCCTTCTGTCCTCCTTACTTCCTCCATCATTCCTCATTACTAATGTCTCTCCTATCATCATAACAATCTCTCTCTTCATTTGAAACTCCTCACTCTGTCTATCTGTCCCCTCCTCCTCCTCCCTCTGGCCTCCTCCTCCGTCCTAAAAAAGTAGGATTCAGTCAATTACGAACAAAAATAAACACGTAGATACCAATCTCTCAGAGTCATTTTTTGTTTTTTTGCTTTTTACAATTTCCAGCCGATTTGAGAATGTGTGATTTTTCTTTCGTTTTTTGGAAATATCGGTGTCTCTGTGCTGGGAACAGATGCTGCAATCAGCCGACACCTTTGGTTCTCATTGCTTGCTTTGCTGACCTATTACCCTACAAATCTGTGAGCAATAAAACCCTTCTGGCCTCCGCCAATATTCAGAACAAGCATCAATGTAGGAGCGGGTAACCACAGCAGCCACTCTATCCACCTGCTGTGGGCTCCCCCTGCTGGTGATGCTCACTAATGACACCCCCCTGCCTCTTCACTTCCTGTAAGAGAGAACAAACAAATGAGCAGCAAGCCAGCACATGTACAGAGTGTCCTTGTTATGGAGAAGAAATGTGGGCAGTAGTAAAGAGAACAACTGTGGGGGTGCACTTTTATTGGGGGGAGGGCTTTCAGTAGGGGTGGGGGTTCACATTTAGTGGGGGTCAGGGTGGACTTTCTGTGGGGGGGGGCTGCACTTT
>JAABNY020000002.1:26848258-26863029 GCA_015164015.2 Brevimyrus niger | reverse complement strand
TTTATGTATGCCTGTACGGTGACCTTGAGTGTCAGAAAGGCGCCTTTTAAATAAAATGTATTATTATTATTATTATTTAATTATTATTATTAAGTGCTGACGGAGCCAGCATTAAAGTGTCGTAAAATGAGGACTACAAATAAAATCCCGCCCCAAATACTGAGTTCAACCAATGGAGGAGCTACACGGTGAATATATTAGTGACATTAAACCCTTAATGTAGAGCTTTATACAACATACCTTTTTGTGGTCATATCTTTAATTGGTTGTAGGAAAATCTACCTAGCACACCACAAATCAATTTCCACTAATAGATGCACATGTTGTATAAATTATGGGTCAGACGCAAAACTCATAGCAAGACATCGGATTCTGAAAGAAAACCAAACTGGACGACAAACAAAACGGTTCTTTTGGCACAGTTGGTGCTTAAATGGAAGGAGGTAGTGTGGGGAAAGCTTGGCCCAGCTGTTATAAGCACAGACAAAAAAAGCTTAGGAGGTTATTGCCAGCTCTGTAAATGCTGCGTCACCTCGGACAAGGCGTTCGGCAGCGGAATGTGAAGAAATGTGGTGTAATGTTTATGTTAAGAAAATCACAATTTTTATAAAGCAAGCATGCAAGCTACAGGTTGGTGTCATTACTAATATTACTCTTATGACCCTCGCTATAATAGATAATGAATGATTTATTATTATTATTATTATTAATAATAATAATATTTTTTCTGTTGCCAAAAACATAGCATCATTATCACCTTCTGTTCAACAGTAAGTATCAATTCATTATTGTCATATGTCTGCAGGACGTCCTCTCTTTCACGAAAAGTGTCCGGTCTCCATTTGGGTGCGTGATGTGCAGCTGCCATCATTCAACTCCTAACAGGCTTCGAAGTCCTCTCCAGCTCTCAAATAATTTAGGAGCTGAGACCTACTCTTAACACTTAAGAAAAAGTTGCATGCATAAACATTAAGTCTGGGACTAGGAGCAAAATCACATCACTCTTAGGATTGTGATGCATTTAAGAGTGAAATTTCACTCTGAGAAGTTTCATGCATACCGGCCCTGGTCTTTGGCTGGAGATCCGTGTTTCTCTTCATGGAATTACCTGATCAGAACATCGGTCTCGAAGGCGATCACGCCACACTTTGCACTCTCATTGAATGACATCATTGTGTTCTCTGGAGCGAGCTAATGTCAAACATATCGATCGAGGACCGTTGATGACAACGACACAAATGAAAGACAAAAAAAAGAACAAAATCAAACAGACTGGGAATCAATGTCATTAAAGTAATTAATACTGAAAATGGTTTGATTAAAAAATAAAAAATTGATACATATAAGTACACAGAACTGGGAGATCTTTCTCACCATTGGTGCCCCTCTATGGCCAATGAGCTTTGGTTTAACAGGGAGATGGTCACAGAGGCATGGAGACTCAATCGAAAGTGGGGAGAGGAAGACTGCAGCCGACAGCAGCGTGAACGTGCCCATGACGATGGCCTTGGAAGCTGCATGTGGGTAATCAGGTGTGTGAGGAAGCTGTACAGAAACCACACACCAGCACATGGCAGGTAGCCCCATGGAATCAGGACTTCACAGGCCTGTGTGTTCACCTCATTTTTATGCTGGTTTCCTCTAGATACTCTGGTTTCCTCCCACAGTCTATAAACATGCCCTTAATATGTGATTGCTTGTGTTCAGCTTCCACTCTATAAAGATCTGTCTTCGCCCGTTTCCTGCCCTGTGTTTCAAGGGCTATGATTCAGGCTCACCGTGACACTAATCTGGACAGCGGATGAAATAACTGTGATGGCCTTCTATAGAAGGTGGCTTTCTCGAGGTTTTAAAGTAGAACATTCCCACTGATATCTTGCCAAAAGCATGTCATGGTTTTGGAGTAGTGTGTGCGTTGTGCATAGACCTCCTTGGCTGCTAGGGGGCACTGTATACTGGGGGAGCATGTCAGGAGTAAGTCCCTTCACTAACCTTTGCTCTGGGTTTTGTGGTAGCTGCGGAATACAAATCCACTCAGCAGCGTGAGGGCCAGTACACCGCCAAGCTGGAGAAAGGGACCCGTGGCCTGTGTGAGATGGGGGTGGATGACACAGGGAAGGCTCAGTGGAACAAACACAACCCCAGGTGGATATGTACCTGTGTGATGCTCAATTGCGCCCCCTACCTGCAGAGACAGGGATACAGTCTGCCACTCCTTCTTCCACTTAATGGTGATACCCAAAATCCCAGCAGTGATGAACAACACAGACAAAACCAGCAGCACCTGTACTCCAGCAGAAAGGAAGATTCAAACACAGCTTTCAAAATATGCAGAGACCAGCAGCAGCAGGAAACCTGACAACAGGGCAGGGCACAAGGGTAAGTCAGACAAGCAGACAAAGAAAATCATTCACTTTGAAAGAAATATTTTTTCTGGAAAAAATGTACCTTATGAATAACGTGAAGGTGGTTTAAGGGCTCCCTCAGGGCGACAAGGAACAGCGAAAACAGCTGAAAGGTTCATTTAAAAACATTATTTAAAAAACAAAAAAAACAAAGGCTTGTGTAACTTCACAGCAATAAAAATGACTTGGTAGCCCAAAGAAGTTGAGCTCCTTCCACTTGGTGGCAGCAATACTGTTCATATAGTTGCTGTCAGTCTGTGGTGCATGCACCCCCCAGATTCAGGATCTCACCAGCAGGAGGCAGCAGTACATTGCCAACAGTGAAGAGAAGACCACTACAATCATGAACCAGTTCACCCATTTCTTCAGGAAACTGAAGGCCTTCCTGTTGTGCAGGAGAATAAAGCAACACGGCAAAAAAATGAGAGATACTAGCTTTCAGAGATCATTCACTTCCACAGAACAGCTTTAAAACTGATATACCCTTCAATGACCAGCACAGTACACGGCGCCCTCTGGCAGCTGGGAGGTCTCTACACAACACACACACAACCTTTAAAGAGGACATGCCTGGTCTGGGGTGCTAATCAGGGGTTGTAGATTCAACCCCAAAACCACCCCACCATTGTGTCACTGTACCCTCCTGCTGGACATAAACGAAAGACCTTTTAAAAGAAACACCTTCCAGATGCATGGGTGATCATGTCAAATGCACAACACCGGTGGGGATAAATAGGAGGTCAGCAGCAGACAGGATGCAGGGGCAGCATGTATGGAAGTTTCTCAGCACTCTGTTGTCACCACGTCATCGTGCTGGATGGGAACGAGCTCAGAATGTCTGTCAAAGTCTTTGATCTGTAGCGATTGCTTTTTGCCTAGAGTGTGTTTGCTTGGGTGTTCCCACGTAACATACAAAATCATGTTGCTGTGTTGGTTATTGATCCACTGATTGGTTATTGACCTTGGTGTGTGTGTGTGTGTGTCAGATTCCATTACATTGTAGGGACCAAATGTCTCCACGTTATGATAAAAACCTGTTATTTTGATATTGTAGGGATAATTTTTTTGGTCCCAAATAGGGGACCAATTTTATACAAATCCGTGACTGCAATTAAAAACTATGAATGCTAAAAGTCTTGTATTAAGTTTCATTGCATATGATTAAGATTAGACTTAGGTAGGGGTTTAGGTTGTCATTGTTGACATTTGGGTTTTGCCCATAGAAATGTCCTCACAAAAATATGAGTACAGGTGTGTGTGTGTGAGAACATATATACGGACGAAGCTCACCAGTTGACATCATCGCGATCATTGTATGCCATCATGCAGATGTACAGCCAGCCCAGAGTGAGTGCAGACACCAGCATGAAAATGCAGAGCCATGCATGCTAATAAGAACAGGGGAAAGGTCAGAGGTCAGAGGTCTCTGAGGGGGATTGGCTACACACAAGCGGGTCTGTCATATATGTATTTCTGCAGCAATACATATACTTTCTGTTCAGGTTTCTACAGAACAAGCCACTAAGGTAACACAAAGGTTATACAAAGAGCTGGGCCTGTTATCAAAGCGCTGTATTCTGAAGCCCGTGCCACAGACATGCTGCTGTACCCTTGATTGAACTGTATTAGTGAATTCCTGCCTGGAACACGGCTCTGTAAATCTGACAGGCTTTTTTGTGACCTCCGACATTTAGCTAGGGTTCTCCTTTAAAGGGCAAGTTCACCTCTAAACTAAAAAAAAGATATGTTTTAGAGGGGCTTTAGTGCTTTCTGTTCATCTAGGTTGTTATGCTGGCAATTGCCCAGTTTTGGAGATATTGCTGGTAGAAATGTTGGTCTTCTTTGAAATACAATGGGACTGAATGGCATTCATCCTGGGGTGCTTAAAGCACCAAATAATTAGAAAAATTCAACAGTAATGTCTCTGACCAGAAATCATGACCTGGTTACTTGTGATAATCCACAGACTATATAAGGAGCAATTTAATGTAGGAACTATTTTCTGTATCACTGTTCAGAAGATGTTGCAGGGGTGCACCCGAGCCTCTCCTTGACCATCTACCTCCACCCGAGCTTCTCCTTAACCTTCTACCTCCACCCGAGCTTCTCCCCAAGCTCCCACCCTTATGCAGCAAAGACATACGGCTAGCACTCTTTAGAAGCTGCAGCTGCAGACGGAGGCAGCCAGCGTCAAACGGAGCAAGCAGACTGTGACCGGGGACGTCCCCCCCACTGCTCTGTACAGGCCCCATCCTGCCCAGCTTTGCACAGGACGAAACCCAGCAGTTTCATCTGAAACAGGCGCAGCTAGTAGAACCTCATCCAACCCTCAAAGCGAATTCAGCACACACCATCCATGGACCCCCCCCCATAGACACATTCCACTGTTACTTAACCACTTCTAGTTTCTCTGCACATTCTAATAAGTCCCATGACACAAAGACAGAGCCTATGCCCAGTGTCAGGACTCACCAGGCTGCTGGTTACATGCAGTTTGTCCCTTAACCTTTGGGCTACATTTAGCCTCTGCTGCAAGGCGAGAGTTTGGCTATATTATTAATGTACATGCAATATCTATGCATTTGTGTCTCATTTCTCACCTTTTCTTCCCCAGCATAACTACTGAGAATGAGTCGCATGACCAGGGGGCATCCGGGGGCCGGTGAGGGTGGGGCAGCTGCCGGAGCCACTTACTTTGCTGTGTCTTTGCTCCCTGGGCCTCCGCCGGCTCCAGTCACAGCTATAGGCACCACGGCAAAAGATGTGCCAGAGACTGGCATTGGGTGTTGGGATCACCATGGCTCAGGCTGGTCTGAAGAGACTGTCAGAAAAATTAGCGGTTACTCAGCCAGCCATCCACCCACCTCTCAATCCTGCGTATGTGACAGAGGAACACAGTACGTGTTAAGTGACTGAATTCTTTTCCGTCTTATTTTGTGGTTTTTGTAGAAGTTTTTTGTTGTTGCATGTCTTCCTTTTTGTGTTACTTATTGTTTTGGCATCAGAGCTCACCAGGAAGAGCTTTCCATCTAGCCGCCCTCTGCCTCCGGCATGGGGTGAGAGTCATTGTCAAACCCTTTGTTACTGTGGAGGAGAGTCTCCTGGCACTGGCTAAGCAGATTGGTCCCAAACACCTACGACAGGGGTGTCGAACTCCAGTCCTGGGGGGCCGGAGCCCTGTGTGGTTTAGTTCTTTCCCTACTCCACCAGAAAATCAGCTAAATGTGCTGTGTGGTAATTAGCACAAGGAGTTGAATCAGGCGTGTTAAATGAGGGGAAACCAAAAACTGTGCAGAACCCAGCACTGGAGTTTGGCTTCCCTGGTCCACTTTATGTCTTCACAATTCAGTTGGTGGCGAGTGATGTTATTCTTGATGCTTTTGTGCCCCCCTCCCCCATTCATTTCCAACAAGACCTTTCCTGGTACTTTAACTATCCAACTCATCCAGAACTTTTCTTTCCCATCACAAAGAAACAGACTTTTAATCTAACAATGGTGAAAGTAGCACAAACCCACAACTTTGTCACCAGTGTGTAGCTTACACCCAGTATACATGAAAACAGTCATTCATACATTAGAATGTGAGATTAATAGCCTAGAAACTAAAACTACCAAATAAAACTTCAGATGACGTATCCAGTCAAGGAATGAGGAAAAACAGAACTGGAACTCTTCCTATAAAAAACAGTTAGAGCAGCAAGGCATGGTACAAATGAGAAGAGGGTGACGATCCACTTACAGCTCCAAGACAAATGGGTTTATTGAACAAAGCAGTAAACCACAAAATAAAAAAACCACATGGGGTGGAAATCAAATGGGAGAAACAAGAACTAACTACAAAAAAAGCTATGAAAACAAAACCACACACAGTAACATGAACAATGATAGACTAATGAACAGACTGGAAAAGGCTCTTAAAGACATACAAACAACCAGGCTAATGAGAGGGCAGGTGAAGGAGTATAAGACAATTAGCCAATCATAGAGAGGCAGAGAGAGAGGGCAACGAGTAACAGATGGAGCACTTAAGGCGCACAGACAGAGGGTCAGCAGGCATTGAGTGTAGCAAGTTAGCAAAGATGAGCACAGAACCAAGAGACTAAACAGACAACAAACTATGATAAATGACCTGACATGGGTTACAAAGCAAAGCTAATCACAGTATCAAAGTGTGGAAAATATAGACAGACCAGAACACACAGAGGGCAAAGCAAGGGCTGGACAACTAAGACAGAAAAGAAGCACTAGGGAACAAAATCTAACATTTAAACAAACAGGTGACACTGGAAAGGACTAAACCCACAACCAACTGCTTTGAGCTACAAACTTAGCCCACTGAGCTATGCAACAGTCCAGAAAGCGACCAAAACATAAGAGAGGAAAGTGATAGGGAGAAGGACAGGATGGCCAGTAACACCTACTAGGCAAAATGGGAGGGGTCTTGAAGGGCAGGGTCGGACAGGCACTGAACCTGACATAAGGATACAAAATTATGATCATCAAGACATGGACGCTCCCGCCGACTTCTTTTTCAACCTGGAGAGGACTATGTCACAGAAGAAGCTGATGACCTTCCCGGTGACACTGTGACTGGCAGTGGAATGCTGCACTGCCCTTTACCAAAAGGAGGATTATGCACTACTTCTGCTGAAATTCTTCATGGAATACCACAGCTGGGACAGGAGGAGTGTACGGCCCTGGACCCGCAGATAAGCCTGGAGGGACTTAGCACTGCTGTAGGACAGCTTGCATATGGATGAGCTGAGTTGAGTAAGCATTTCTGGAGCTTGCTGGGATTGGACCGGTGGGAAATGCTGTTTAATAAGGTGACTCGGTGCACCTTAAGACCAGTAGCCCTATAGCTCATCAGTACGCAGTGCACCTTGCACTGCTGATTCACATGGCCTAAACCTACCACTTCTGAGCATTTGGCACTTCTGAAGATGAATTACCAATGACACCTGGGTCACCAATGCTGAACCCTGAGAGATGAGCTTTTCCATTCAGGGTACCTTCCAGTGCATTGCAATTGAATAGCCAGGGCCAGTCAATCCTATCGATGACATGACTAGGACACCAACTTACAAGAGGCACCAGCTTGCCAGGAAATTTCACTTTGTCTCAGACAGGGGGCGCCAAGCGGTGATGCTTGCAAGGGTGCCACATCGGCTAGGACCGGTATTAGAAGTAGCTCCATTTCAAATTTCATTGTCACATACAAACATACATCATACATCCATGTAATTAAATGCTTCTATCTTAACTTTTTAGGGTTTATTTGATTGACATTATCCATCACAACGTTACCAAGACTGCGAAGTCGAAGAGGATGTCAGCAATCCTCTGGATGTCTGCGAAATTTGGTGTCAAACCATTATAATTGCTTTTGAGAAGCTTATCCCAGTTTTTAGCAACTTAATTTCACACTTGTTTAGCCCTTATTCATATCAACATGAAAACCTGTTCCTATTTACATAATTAAACAAAATGCCCAGCCATCATTGCTCAAAGCTCTGTCATCAACACGGCTCTCAAAGTTAAATGATTACTGGGTTAGTGATTTAGACCAGTGTTTCCTAATCCAGTCCTCGGGGCCCCCAGACAGTCACAGTCCACGTTTCTGTTCCCTCCCAGCTCCCTTCCAGACAGTCCATGTTGTTACTCCCTCCTAGCTCCTGTTAAGAGCAAAAACATTTGACACCCCTGCTTTAGACAATTAAATGCAGGTGAATTAGAGCCTCTCCTCCCCCAAGTAGGTCACGTTCAGAAACTCTCTTATTCACAGGGAATGACGTAATTGATATGCAAGAATATATTCATAGTATAAGGGGTAATTTCCTGTCAGATTGCAAGTGCTTTCTTATTTAAATGTGTACTAATCATGTCAATCCCTGCTTATACACACCTCACTGCATGCAGGTGCACAAGGAACAAAACAAAAACCAACTACAAAATCAGACACCAGAACTAGAGAAACTCAACTGAAACACTAGAAAGCAAAATACAAAAACAGAGGAAGTGGGATTTGAACACAGGACGGAAGGGTATAGAGACAACTGTCTGCTCAATGTGTTGAGCCATGAGGCCAACAGAGAACAGACGGTAACACAAAAGGACGTGATGACCAGCAATCCCTGCTGGTCAAACGGGGGAGGGGCACAGAATGGGACAACAGGGGCTGACCCTGACACATTACACCCTGACACATTCACCAGCGCCCAAGCTCTTTTGGAAAGAAGGAGAAAGTGACGTGCCTAGCTTTTTCCTCACGTTTTTAGGCGCGATATGTGAACGGCCCCTAAGGCTACACTGTAGAAATGCTCCTACATTTCCATTGATAGCTCCCAAACTGGGCCAATTGGGAGGGCTACAGGCCCTATTGGGTCCTAGGTCCCAAAAGGGGACATCTCAAATCTGTTACTCATCGCCAAATCCGGCTCAGAAATCCAGCTTGAACCAGCGACTTAACCCTGATCCTCAATGTCTGAAATCAGTCACATACCTACCACTCACCAGACTGCTTAGCGAGTTTTCTCCATGCTGGGCATGAAGGACTGTCCAATATCTTACCGTGCTGTGATCCCTTGCCTGATCTTCCTAATCTTGCTCTTGGATTGTGACTTGGATTCTGCTTGCCCTGGTTTGTTCTTGATTTATTCAGACCTGTTTTCCCGGTTATGATTTAGGATTAAGTTTTGGTTTCGAGTGTCCTACTGTAACTGGACTTTCTGTAATCCATTCATTATTTATGCATTTCTTCCTTCTCCTGTCATTTCTTCCTCTTTGTGTGTGCAATATTTCTGACTTTTTTAGCAGGTGTGGATGTTGTCACACCAGACACACCTGTCCTTTAAAATAAATCCAAGAGCAAATGATTCATACTGAGTGTACTGCTGCACTCCCTGAGAAAACATTACCTTACATATAAACTCTGGGAGACGCCAACTCTCATTAGAAGACATCAATTCACTAGAGGAAGAGGAGTAACCCAGGCGGTTTACGGATGTGAAGTTTCACAAATTCGGTCAACTTATGGCACTTGAGGAATTCTGGTTCACAAGAATATTGAACTAAAAAACTGAAGCAATCGTATTTAAAACTAGCGGGCTGGATTGCTATTAAGGCTAACTGGGTATAGGCACAAAACTAGAGACAATGAGAGTTATGCCATACGGGGAAATATACTGAAATAGTAACCTGGGGCATATCTAACAGCATTACTGTAAGAAGTGACCATTAATCCAGTAAATCAAAGTGACAAAGCAGAGGAATGCAGCAAACTGCGGTCATAAAGCAGCGCTTTGTATGAGGACCCATGCGATGACCTGGCAAGTGGAAAAATACGCCCATTAAAGTTCACTGCGTCTGCTTTGGACGTCACTTGATAAATTTGCTTAAGGCTCTTATGGGACACAAGTGTGATGGGATGTTACTCGACAGGGCGTCGGTAAATGGATGGCTGTGTTTAGCTTGTCCAAGTGGCCACCTTCTTCTCCTGCACTGTGCTTTTCTTAAGCCTGCATCACTCTAAAGGCCCAGCTTTTTCATCCCAGTCCCAAGTCAGAAATGGCGGCTTGCCCAGCGCGAGTCTTCCACACGTTACGGGAGTGGGAGCTCTGGCAGGGCCAAGCAGAGACTGAATAGCCTGGAATGTAATTATCAATAAAATTTGGTTAAATTGTTACCTTTACACATGGGCAGTACTGTGTGGGTATCTTTGTTCCTTAAATCAATGAAATAATGTGTTTCATGTGGTGTGTTTACACAGGTTCCCTTTGATGTTTAATTGTGCCTGAAAATCTGCAGCCATTCAGTGTGACAGATATGCAACAACAGTGGAAACCCTAAAGGGGACATATATTTCATGGCACTTTTTGGGACATAGTATAGCTCCGCCTACCCACCAGATCCCATAAAACCTTCACAAAATTATGCTCTTATAATCCAGAAGCATAGTGCTTTCATAATTCAGGACTATGATATCGGACAATGACTTTGGACCTCTGCCGGCTGACTTAGCTGCACTGAGAACAAATGCGATGAAAAATAAAGAGCTTTCTGGCACCGAGCTCAGAACAATATGCAGTATGATTCTAGTGAATTTCAGAGAGTCACTGGCGGCTCTGATCGGGGCGGAGTGACTGAGGAAGAAGTCTGAGTGTCTGGGTTTGCCGGTGCCCTGTATCAGAACCAAAATCCCGGCCTTTACTGACCTCTTGGGCACAGCTGTTGGCAGTCTCTGCTGATTCATCTTATGAAGCCAGCAGATGGACTGGAAGAGCAAGGCCACATGGTCAATAACAATTCATTACTGACGTCTACAATTGAGTGCTGCTAACACAGCGAAGACAGAAGTAGACAACATCTGAAATACCTGGACCCCCCCCCCTAAAGTACTGAATTTTACCCTGTGGGGTGTAAATCAGAGTAAGGGGTAGGCAGCACACGGCCACAAGCATCACAGATGTCACAGATGCATGAGGGCATCTAAATACGAGTGGACGTTGAATTCATTAGTTCTGTTACTAACCGTTCTGTTACTATCCCTGAGTTTGTGATGAAACTTTTTTGAAATATGTTTGAGACATTGCAGTATTGTTCTGTAAAAAGGACAGATTCGAGATCACGCCAATACTACCCCGATCTCCAACCTAGGGCTACAAGAGTGATTCCTGGTCTTAGAGGAATGTCCTATGAGGAGAGGTTAGCTGAGCTGAATCTGTTCAGCCTTGAACAAAGGAGACTAAGGGGGGACATGATCCAGGTATATAAGATTCTAACAAGGTCTGGATGCTGTTCAGCCAAATGGCCACGTCAATATTAGTTGAAATACTAGAACTCGTGGTCATAGGTGGAAATTAGTGGGAGAACATTTTAAACTGAATTTGAGAAAACAACTCTTTTTACACAGCGTGTACTTGGAGTATAGAATAGTAGAATTATCCCCAAATGAGCTTTGTAAATTTCTTATGGTCTTATATCCCTCCTGGCTTTTGCTATAATGGGCTGACTCATTTTAAAGGAACAGGCAATTGGTCAGCTGACCTCCACCTCACAGACTCATGGTCCTCCACTCCGAGTTTGTTTTGGACACTGTTCCAAGTTGCAAAGTACAGGTAGGCCATCGCCATGGAAACCATACCACTCCCATCGAAAGTGAACCTTGCAGTATCTAAAAGGAAACCAAAATTCAAAGTTCAAAAGGTGCGCATAAATTGTGGCGATAATAATATATCTGCAGTCACATGCTCTGCAAACTTCATGTAAAACTGTAGAAACATTCTGAGTAAAACGGCTACGTCAACAACGTTTGTCTGAATGTTTTTGTGTGAATCTTACTGGTTGTCATGCTGTTGCCATTAACCTTGGCACCAAGACCTCAGGAACTTCTGTTCATGTGTGAAAGTTGTCATTTTGTCACTGCTGGTTCAAGTCTTAACTAGCCTCCAGGTAGGCTGAGGCAGGTACCGACAGGTCGGCAATGGCGCGATGGCTCAAGAGCCCAAACAGGTACTGCGGATCACACCCCACTGCTAATGCAGCATAGCCAGATTCCAGACCACAAAGTCCTCCGCACAAACAACACACCACAATATCATTTTAAACATTAACGAGCAAAAAAAAAAAAAAAAAAAAAGCCAAATGTGATTCATTCATAGACGTACAGCAAGTGAATTCACATGAACACAAGTAAGGTGCTGTCATCTAGCTTTGGGTGCTGCTGATTGTTTCTGTGCCAGGATCCCAGCTGCACCCAGTCCCCGGTCCCACGCATCTTATGCAGAGCGTGGGACCGAGAGGGCCTTTTCAGGTTGGAATTCATAACCAGGAGGTTCTTTGTTTGAATCCTGTGGCCGGCAGATTAATGATACCGCAATTCATCCCTAAACCCTGAAAAGTACTGTATGGATATTAAATAAATGGCTGACCTGGCTTTGACCCTCATCTCTGCTCTCACCTTGTATATGTGTGTATAGTACACATTAGTATATAGTAGTATATAATAAATCCAGTGGTGGGTCCTTACAAGGGCATCTAGGGTGGCATCATCTGAGTGGGCATTAATGCTCCAGGTCAACACTTTTTGCCTTTCTACCATTGTGACCACTCTCCAGTCATTTTGGGCAAAACCAAAGAATTCCCATGTATCCCTACAAATTGCAAATAAAATATCATTATACCCAACAGCATAGGAAGAAGTTTAATATTGAGAGGGAACGCAACTTAATTTAAATTTAAAGCATTTAAATTGGGGAGGATTGATGAAGCCAAATGATAAATTAGGGGGGACACTTCCTCCCCCTTCCCCCATATTCTACGGCCCTTATTTCACCAACATTCGTATCAATAATGGGAAACTCTACAATCACCCTACAGCTACAAGTCCGTGGCTGAAACATCAGTGCAGGAGATCAAAGGGCAGTAATTATGTCAGTAAATATTGTTATTTGATGACTATCTGGCTCATTGTTGCAGTCCTATTCCCTCAATATTTCTATGCCTTCTGTGAAGAGCCCCACAGCTTTACACAATGAATACTGACCCCCGCCCCCCGCTAAGCGCTGGTTGTTTTTCAAACTTTGTGTTCCTCTTTTTCTCTTTACCTTTTCGTGGCCTGATTTTGAAGGAGGTGCAGGAAAAACTCCAGCAGAGTCTCTTCGGCGCTGTGTGATCCTCAGCGTCTCCCCCTCGCTGAGCAGCTGGACTTCAAATAGCCTGAATAATGCGCCTGCTATGGGAACCTCCTCAAAGCCCAGCCCTGGATGAGAAGGTAACATAATGGAATGCAAGAAAGACCTGCCAACGTGTGAACAATGTCCTCACAAATCTCCCAGAAGCCTCCTACTGCCATGGCGACAGTGATGTGCCAGTTCTGGGACTTTCTGCCCAAGGAAGGTTAAGTGCCAGCAGACAGATTTCAATTCACTCACTACTCCAGGGGGAAAAAATTCTCACACAAAGCAACAAGATGCAAAACGGCATTTGATTGCGCAATACCGATGTGTTTAGACACAGGCTGTGAAGTTAAGTAAAAAATAAACAAGCTTTTAGGGAGACTTTACAAGGTTGTTCTGGAATTTGATCTTGAATTAAATCCAGGTTGTGGGTAAGAGTGCAATTTTGGGGGGGGGGGGGGCAGGGGGCAGATGTCCTCGGACTGGGTAAATCAGGTGAGAAGCTTGTTCATTAATCTCTTCGCTTCCTCATGCTCAGTCACGCTCAACGGCAGGCTTTACTGTCCTACTTTTAGTTGTCCCAGTAAGCATATGCAGATGCCAGATCTCAGTCACACCTACAGAACGTCTTTCAGTGACGTCTGTGTCAGTGTGACAGCAATTGCTGACACATGATCTTATCGATCCCCCTTTCCTTTCTCGGTCATAAATCCAAGAATCCAGCATCTTAAAATTGGTCCACACATGCCAAAATAAACCTGATGCATACATCCTTTTCTTCCAAGTTCCCACGGCCTCTTGATGTTAAACTTTGAGTATCTGCCTGAACGTCGTGCCTGACACTCTAGATCATGCATCACTGCTCTGACTTCCAGGCTGCATGTTTTGGCCTGAAAGCACTGAAGGCGATAGAGAGGGTCCTCATCTTCCGATGACCGTTTTTATATGAGCTGCTTCTACACCAGTGATTGCGGCCCTTAACCACCCTTAATCATTAATGACCCCTAGTCATAATCAATGAGCCGTTTTATGACATTACTGCAGCGGCATGTTAACCAGGCTGAGAGCAGATCCTGGTTCTGAGGAGCACAGAGAGCAGGGCAACACAAACTGGACTGCTGCCACTATCAGCAGCTGCCAGTGCAGCTGATTGAAACTAAAATTTAATCACCTCTGTGATAAAACCTCAAATTACTCCTAAAGTCCACAGCCAACTTCCCACCCAGATTTCCAAGCCAAAAGGAAATTGGACATATATTCTTAGCTTGGACATATAGCTGATAATCTTTCTGATAATCTGACTCAGGCTAAACAATGACTTTTACTATGAATTTCAACTCAATTAAAGATATATTTACCCAACATTAAATCAGAACGTATAATTTTTTTTATTGCCCACCCCCCCCCTCAATTTTACATTAAATTATAGAGCAATGGGTATGACTACTCCAAACTCACCCATCATAGTACCGTGAAAAGGGGAGGAAAAAAAGGGGGGGGGGATACAGAAACAACAATCTTAACAATAACAGACATTAATCACCATAGGGAGAAAAAAAAATGGAAAAAAGAAAACAAAGGTATACAGACATAATAACACTAATAATCTAGGTGGGATGGAGAAAATTAAGTGTAGGGGAATACAGGATACAAACAACCATAAGAAACATAACACTCATTACTTTAAGG
>JAABNY020000002.1:26835813-26847981 GCA_015164015.2 Brevimyrus niger | reverse complement strand
GGGTTTAGGAGGAAACAAGTTTTTTATTGGTTGTGTTTGTTTTTGGTGCCAAAAGGGGGAACAGCGGCCCCCCCCCCCCCCCAGGGCCAAGGTGAAGGCAGGAGAAACCAGGCAACTGAGGCCACCTCACCGCCCCCCTGGCACAAGGGCCCACAACCACGCCTCCCCAAAACAATCACCCGCCCAACCCAAGAGGAAGCCTGCGAGGGACTAAGGGGGCGCCCAACCCCTGTACAGGGAGGCCCGCAGAGGGGAGACGGGTGGAGAACCCCCCAGTTTTTGTTTTGTTTTCTGATTTTATTCACCATTGTTTCAAATTTTATTCACAATTGTTGGCTGGTTAGTGTCTATAGTGTCAGACAAATAGCTTATGAGCCAGTCTGGCTTTGGATGAACGTTTCAGGTCGTTGGCAAACCAAAGCTAAGATTATAGCAACAAAATCGGAGGATGAATGTGCTCTCATTTAATCCATCTCAAGGCGCCTGTCTATCTAGAATCTCTAGGCACAAGTATTGAGACCATATCCTGGACAGTTAAAGGGGTCACCCACAGAAGCTCGCTTAAGGCAATCTTCTAATCAAGTGATGAACTGTAAGCTGCTCCAGGCTCACGATCACCAAGGTCATCACAGCATGTTGCTCACAAAAAATCTAAACCAGTCGAGACAATAAACCAGGGAACAGAACATCAGAAGAAACATGCTTCATATTTTAATTACAAATCAAATATTCTGATCATTTTAAGTGCATATTAACCAGCCAATCCTCTCTTGTCCATGTCAAACCAGAAGCCCCATGATTACTAAATACCAGAAAGAAAAAAGAAAAATGTAGAGACAAGACCATGCATGTTTAATGACAGGCCTGGTAGGGGCCAAACAGGATGCCAAAATATTTTAATTAACAGGTGAAATATTTCGACATCTCCAGAATGCAGGCTATTTCAATGCACATTCACAGACTGATAACAGGCTACCACTTAATTGGGGGGCGTGTCCCCCCCTCACTTTTTAGTTTGACATCATGCATCACCCCAGTAAGCAAACCTTTTTGCAGGCTCACATACCCATTGGCACCCCAGAAAAATGCCAGGCATTCCAGGCAGCTGGTGTAGCCACGTGTATAACACCTTTCATAAAGTTAAAGTAACTATTAAGAGTCTTCCCAGGATACGAAGACCAAATTGGACTTACAACAGTCCAACAGACCTTAATTCGGAACTGAATGCAGAAAAGGCAATGCTGTCTGAAATAGACCTATGCATTTTTCATCCATCCATGTCTCCTAACCGCTTATCCAGTGTGTGGTCACAGATGATATTTCAAATCATATTTACATTTAAGTATCCACATTAAACAGGTGCTGCAGGTACAAATATACAGCTATCGGAGAGCTGAGATCAGGTATGAAATATGTAATCTATTAGAAACTCAGCAAGGCTTTTAAAAGATTGTGACCCATCTATTTCTAACATTAGATCATTATATTTTATCGTCACCAACCCTAAAGGAATAACTTTGTGTTGAGCAGGGGGTTGTATTGAAAATCAATGATATCGATCATCCCCAGTTACCTAAGGAACCGCATATCATCTCTTTTAAATAAACACATATCAGTCATAAAAATTAAAAGCATTTCTACTAGATTTACATCTATAAATAACGAACGTATGATAACGAAATGAACTAGCTCAACAGAACTTTTGTTAAATAATCACCCAGATAACTGTCATAGTACTTATATCCCGACAGAGTTTCATACTGACACAGTTCCATTTTTTTTCTTATTTGAAAATAAAAAAGTGATTCAAGATGCAATTTAATTCTAGGAAACGTTTCGTTTAAGTGATCATTTAATATTAAAAAATTAGAAGCCTGAAAGGGGATCTATTATTAATCTAACCATTGTTAATATAACCATTATTAATATAACAATTATTATTATTAATATTGTCATTATTATTATTATCCAAGATTCAAAGCGTTTATTGTCATATGTACAGTATATGACACAATTGTCATATGTACAGTAGAAAGTGCATTTCTCTGTGCAATTAAATTCTTACTTTTCTGTCCACACAAAAATGCCGAGGTACAATATAAATAAAAATAGTTCTTATTATAATAGAAATAATAGAATTTGTTCTTATTATAAGAACAAGAATAAGAATTTAATTATGGCAGCAGTTCGTGTCTGCGGGGCAACAACCACATCATAAATGTAATTTGAATTGTGCAAGTTCGTGTCACGCAAATAGTGAAGTCACGTGGTTTGAATCGAATGGGTCATACAACGTCGAGTTATTCCATTATGAACAAGGTACATGTAAGCAGAGGAAGCACGTAGGTGGTAGCTTACCCTTAATTTGAAGTTTTTCTGCCGTGGCGATGTTCTATGAGCCGGCTCGCCTGTTTTCGCTTTTCTTTCACACTAGGGACAATGTGAGATGAATGCTAATGATCTCCCGGCTATAAGAAAGACCGGCTTTTGAACGCAAGCAAAGCGAGGAGGAGCGCACAAGAAGGGGAGGAGGATAACTTTCCCTAGATGGATAAAGTATCGAACAGTCTCACTCGTGGGGCTAAAGGAATAACACGTTTACAAAACACTCCAAACATGAAACAATCCAGGAAGGTTATCGCGCGTTACAAAAAAATTCTGCATGCAAGCCTCTTAAAGATAACCTGATAGTCATCTATGGAACGTTTTTTAAACAAACAGCTAACATACATATGGATTTCCATTCATTCATCTTAAAACTATTTATTTTGGGCAGTTTGTGAAAAGTACAAACAAGATCTTATGGGATAAAGTATGTGTACCCTTGCAATGATTAACTTGGACTGGTAATTTACAAGCCAGAATGCATCCTTGCCTCCTGCCCTGTGCTTTCCTCACCCCGTGACTCTGACTAAGATAAAGAGCAGATAGATGAGGATGTGGGTAGGTACTGTATTTACTGGTAATCATCTCAGCCAGTCGCACTACAGCATTTTGACTGGTAAGGACCCTTCTAATATGCAGAGTTCCATCTGTTTGTGTAAACCTGCTCTGGCGCTGATTTACTCTAGTGTTTTGGATCATTGTCACGACAGACAAGACGCTAAAGAATTTCCTGATGCAGCTTAAAAAATGAACATGGTTCTCTCAGTGGTTTCCTGACATCCAACAGCCCCATGCCATCGTACTCCCCCCGAAAAGCCCACAGCTGGTATCAGGTTAAGGTGTTGCATGCGATGTTTTCTTTCCTTCAGACGTAACATTGTACATTTAGAATAAAGCTTAATCTCTGTCTCATTTGTCTGCAGTGCATTGTTTTAGTAGCACTGTGGAATTTGAGACAACCAGTGGTGTTTTTGGGGAGCTGTGTTCTACATCGAAGTGATCTCTCATGAACAGCAGTCTTGTTCGGTGTTTTTTGTAGACTCAGGTTACTAAGCGCAGAGATCATGGTACATTCTAAGGTGACACTAAGGGTAGCAACTTGCAGAGACCTCTGAAATTGACATTGTATTGATATCTGTATGCTGAGTTGATTCGTATTTTCATTTTTTTTTTCTTTTTGTAGAAGAGCAGTTCAGGTCTACATTTAAAGTGAAGACAGAGGGCTGCAATGGTACACCTATCAGGTGCCGTTTGGTTACATTATTTTTGGTTTTGCGGATGTGTGATGACAGAAATGGATTGGCTTACATTTCTTGACACAGGTGAAACCTAAATTCAGAAGTAGATGTTCAACATGGAAAATATTATGCTAATTGTCACTGTGAGTCAGTTAGTCGTAATCAGTGGTTTGGGAACATTATGGTTTCCCAATATATTACACCAGCACTGACGAGAGAGTAGCTGAGAAAATCAAGAAAACCCCGTTATACTGGGCTTTGTGCAACATACTAATGTTTGTCAGAGACACAGGATTATGAAGGTGTCTCTGAATTTCCCCATGCATTGGATTTTTTATTCCTGGGGGGTACGGGGTGGTGACATAGATAGGTTCCCATGCTGGGATACTTTAACTTCTCCTGCTGTGTTCCCCTCTGCTTCTTTTGCAATTTGTGCTGGCAAACTAGTAAGCAAGAGCATGTAGCGTATTTTTAATGCTGAACTTTACCCCAGGCTAAATAAATATCTTCACGGCTGCTGCAAATCTTGTTTTCCACGGGGTTGTAAATGTGGTTTACATGTTTTATTGGACTGAAACTGTATGCGTCTGGCTTGCTTTTCTTTTCTTTTTATTCAAGTATGCCAATTTTAATATGTTTGAATATTCCAAGCCTTTTTTATATAGAAGATTTTGTAAAAAAGATCTACACAATCCAGAGCGAGAGCAAGCACAGCTGTCCCTCAAACTCATCTGAGACATGCTCCAAATGTGTGCATGACCGGAGAAAAGCAGAAACAGCCCCTTACCAGAAAGTTCTGACCGGGCTACAAAATGACTACACTGTCATACAAAAGTGCTTATTTGTAACTTTATAATTAGGGCAGAGTGAGGTGATTTCAAAACTGCTGGATGGTGCATTTTTTTCAAAAGGATGGTGTTGGGGTGATTTGTGCCAAAGAGCCAGTGGCATAACTCACCCCCACTTATGAATATGTTAAACATATTATTTTATTGTACTTGTACATTCTATTCTTAAATTTTATCACTAAAACTATGTGACAGTCTTCATTTTATACCAAAAATAGAAGTAGACCATCATGCCACGGAGTTATAAAAGGAAGACAGGCAGGGCTTCCACTCCTCTAACCGACATGGACAGAGCAGTGAAAGAGGTGGAGAAGAGGGAGTAGTAAGAGGTCTGTGGATGGAAAGAAAAGAGAACGATGGAGTCACCCTAGAGAAAATGTGCATGCTACCCACACCACAAACACTCTGGTGCAGCCAGAAGGGAGCAGAAATTTATATTCCCCTGTAGCATCGACAAGTGGGGTATCATGTATGCGGCCAGATCTGTGAAGAGAACTGCAGTCAATCTGGTCTTCATTTCAATTTCCTTTTGTTCTGAACATGTGGCGCAATAGGCTTATAGAAAATTGGCCTTGGATGTTGTAAAATAACTTTAAATAAACCATAATGAGCAATTTTGTTTTGAATTTCTATCGCTTTTTTTTTTTTTAATAGAATTACAGTTTCTGAGATCAAAATATGCAGTTTTACTTAAATATTCAACGGCACAATTTACCCCAATGTATTCTCTCCGAAGGCACAACTAACCCCACCCCGAGGCAAGTTGTGCCATGAGACCCCTTTTTTTCAGAAAGCTATATTTCTTAAATACTGTATTTCAGATCCAAAGTGATTGTTCCCAGGGATGCACCATACCCTGTACATATTTTTGTTGGAAGTATTACTGTCATGGCCTCGTTTTAATGTCATTTTAAGTAAAAACTGGCACAACTGACCCCACTCTCCCCTACTTGTTACCAGGGCTGTGCCCACAAGGCTCTGCCAGGCTGTACTCCTGACAGCATATAGACTGTTGGGTTTTGTTATTCCAACATACTGGCAGACAAATTGCCATATGTTTGGTTCCTATATTGTCTGCAGTTTTATCAATCAGGAATTTTAAAAGAAATTCTGTTTCCCTGTTGTACTGAAATTACACTGAACCGAACCGTGAACCCGTTAATAACCATACTCATGTCTAGGAGTCTGTTTACTTAACTGAATTTGGGCAATCTTGAAATTTAAATTGAGAGGTGGCTGGAAACTGTCTGTATATGCACAACTTATTAATGAGAACACTTAGAAGCAGCAAAGCTGGCTGAAGCCAATGCGGTGCCCTGGGCAAGCCTCACTGACAGCACCCCCCTCCCACCAGCAATTTGCTAAGTTGGCGCACCCCTCAGAAGATAGCACCCTAGGCACCTGCCTATGCCACCTATAACAGGGGTTCTCAACCTTTTTTTATCGAAGCCTCCCCATGTATTCAGGAGAACATGTTCAGGGCCCTCCTGTTTGGGGCCCTCCTATACAAGTTATGGAGTTATTTCTCTTGTATGTGTTCTGCAATTTTATTAATATAAACATATTTCAATTTGATTACAGTGCCAAACATGGTAATTTCTTTCAAACATCACTCAAAGAAGGTTTCAATCCACCAACATTCTTCTTTAGTCAGTCTATGACCTTGCTCACAAAACAGAAGTTGAATGTGCCACTGGACTCACCAATCAGGTAAATGAACCGGCTTTGGGCAGCCAGTTGCAGCTTAGCCCTATTTAAAAGTGAGCAGTTCAGTCGTCACCATTACTCTTGGAGTACAGGGCTCATTTGGCTTTCAGTCAGAGTTTCGCATTGGGGCTAGACAAAGTACGGTTGTTTCCTCAGCGCCTGTCACTGGCCTGTTGGTTTGTAGTTTGAGGTTCATGGTCCAGCTGGTCGACATTTTGCTTTGGGCTTCTGGTTGGTCGGTTCCTGCAGTGAAGATTGATGTGCTGTGCCGTGTTGCTAGTGTCCCGTCTTTGGGGTCTCTTATGCGTGTCCTGTGCGTGTCCTGGGATGTTTCCCAATATGTGTACTTCTCTGCTTGTCATCTTTTATTGCCGATGAACAATTCCAGTACTAAGAACAGAAGTACAGAGGACTGTAAAAATCCTCAGATGTCAATCTTGCCCTGCCCCAAAGATCAAGGATACATCGGTTGTGTCCTAGTTAAATGAGACCAATCCCATGATTCATTGTGCCCCAAGTTCATTCTTGGGAGGCAAGTTAGCAAGACCGGTCTTGCAAAGACTACAAGTGAAATCTTTGTGTTCTTGTGATTGAGAAACACCCCTGGGTTTTAGGTTGCTCCTTTGTAGGTTCCCTGCTTCCTGGTCCACGGTCTTCAGCCCAACTGCATTGAGTGCAGTGTGTGGTTCAGTGGGCTAAGCCTTTGTGCCTATAATCTGAAGGTCACTGGTTCAAACTCAGCCTCAGCATGTCTTGAATAAGGCCCTTAACTCCCAGCACTCTGTGTGCTCTAACAGGTGGCTGCGCTTTGCTGGCAGCTTGCTCTACAAAGATCAAGTTGAGGGAGGTATAAAGATAATTTTCTCAATGGGGATCACTGAATTATTAATTATTATTGTTATTGTCATCTGTGTCGGCCTTCTGACTCACCTCATCCTGGAGCCGTCCATCCAGTCAGTTTCCATTTCTCAGCAGTATTTGGGTAGAAGTCCTGGTCTGATGGATGGATGGATAGACCAGGTTGAGGTGTTTCATCACACCTTCTTTTATGAAGGTCAATAAAAGCTTTTCACCAGTAAGCTGTTATGACGATGCTCATGAACAAACTAAATCTAATGGGTCTTGTCATTCAGATTACATGCCCAGGAGGTTTATGTAAGAAACACATTTTTATTGTTGTTGAAAATCTGAAAAACACATTTTTTTTTAAATATACGCCATACATGTATGTGTCAAGAGTAAGAGTAGTTTTAAACTTTTTCCAGTCATTTTCACACTTGTCTGAATACCAAGTCCTCTTTTTCAAAACACTTCACACTGTGAACTTTACAAACATGCACCTGAGCGTATCAGTTAACTTTCAGCGCAAAATGCACTAAAACCACCAAAACACTTCACACTTCACCCAAAAGTGACACATGCTGCCAAACCTATAGCACACACACTCTCTCACAAGACAACTTTGTCACACAAAGTACGATACATAGAAAAACACAAACAACTTGAACCGTATGACATTTCCAACATTGTAATACTAACAAATAATACAGTAAATAAATTCAGCTGCGAAATACACTGGGAAAAAAAATACAATTCAACCACCTACTGAAAGTACATTACATTCAATGCAAAAAAAAAAACCCAAAAAAAACAATTGCCAAATAGCAAAGTTTCACTGTATGGTTACGTGAAGTATGATGGCAAGAATAATGACATCATCCTGGGATGGGCAATAAAACACAATGTGACTTGCCGGGAATGATGAAAGGCCACATTGTCCCACACAATCACAAATACTGGATAATTCTTCCTCTCCCTCCTGTGGGAGGTAAACGCTAGATCCTACAGTAGTGGGCTACAGTAAAGACAAACGGTTTCAGTTTTTTCCTAGAGATTCAAATCACACCACTATAGTAATATGCACACCAATCAAATGCCTTCAGTCAGAATGCTCTAAATAGTGTATAGTACCTGTTGCTTTGCCTGAAAATCCTGACAATTGATGCCTCTGTGGATCTAGGCAGGTGGGGTTGAACTTTTAGACCTGCTTCCCTCAGGGACAGACCATGAGTTACAACATGGTCAATTACTGTGGCTCTGATTTCACCAGTAACCATGGTTCTTCTTCTTCCTCTCTATTGATGTCTTCTTGCGCTTCCTCTGCCTCTTGTATCCATTTTTCACTAGCTAAAGAAAAATTGCAATGGAAAATGCCAATCCAAAGATAGCCCCTTTTGCACATACGGCAAATTGGCACTAACCACACAAATTCCTAGATAGGTGCTCAGCTAAAATTACAGACAGGTGTGTGTTTTCATTCAGCTTTCCAGCTTCAAGCATTGTAAAATGCTTGGTGATCATCTAGGGAGATGGCGGTGGTCTAGTAGTTAGGGATCTGGCTGGGGTCCCATTAGGTACACCAGAAGGTTGTAAGTTCACTCCCAGGGGGTGCCATCATTGTGCCCCTGAGCAAGGCCCTTGACCCCAACTTGCTCCCGGGGGACTGTCCCTGTAGATACAGCACTTCACTGTAAGTTGTTTTGGATAAAAGTGCCCGCTAAATTAATAAATGTAAATGTTTTACTGTAATATGTGTTGCGATACCCACTGTTTTTGCAATGCCATTGTATTGCATTGCAAAAGGAAAGGGACACTCCATGACCTCATTTGTATAAATGGTAACAAAGCAGGAAACAAAAACAAAATTATGAAATTTCTGCTAAAAGCATAATTATTTGTGTTAGTGCAAGTGCATAGTGTCCTTTATCTGTCAAAATGCAGCATATTTCAATTTACACTGCTCTAAATTTCATTAGATTTTCACCTGAACGTTAACTGTTTTGAACAGATTATCTAAACATCTGAAAAATCGGCTGTGGTTGTACAAAGTTTTGCTGGTGGCAAACACTGACAGAGAAGTATTCATGAAATTTGGGAGAAGTGGTGATTGAATGCATATTGTGTCAAAGTAATGCAAACATTTACATAGTCTAGCTCACACAGTCCAATGGTATAGTGCATGTGTTAAGTGTTTTGAAAAAGTGGATAAGTTATTTCTGATGAAAATGGATGACTCAATTTCCCTTCCAATCTCAAAATGGGAGCAAGATCTAATCATCGATTCAGATCAAAACTTTTGGAAAGAAATATGTGTTTAACACCTTCAGAATGACTAAAAACCCGAACTTACAGCTTATACAATACAAAACTCTGCATAGAACTCATTATACAGGACAAAGGATGTTCCAAATGGGCCTTATCCACTCAAACCTATGCACCCACTGCTCAGGTGACTTTATGGAGAACTGCATGCATGCCATATGGTACTGCACCCCAGTTCAGAAGTTCTGGCAAAGGGTATGTGAGGATCTATCAAGTTGGTTTAATTGCAACATCCCAACCTCACCTACATTGTGCATTTTGGGTGATGCAAGTATGGAAAAAAATAAAGCGCACATGATCCTTACTGCATTAGGCATTGCAAAGAAAACTATCTTTATGAACTGGAAATCAAAAAATAATTTATGTATTACTTAGTATAGAAATTTAATTCTAGACCGCATAAGTCTGGAGAGAATGTCTGATTCCCTCCCAAAAAACCAATTGGCCAAATTGGATCCTCTCTGGTCCATTCTGGTCCCTTGGCGTTGGCACTGCTCCAGGGGTGTTGTCGCCGGGGGCCCCGGGTCCATTCCATCCAACTCCGCGGTTGGGGGCTGGGGTGCCTAATGAGCCAGCTGGTTAGCTGGATCTCTTCTTCCAGGGGGTAGGAATCTCCATCATGAATAGGTATCATGAATCCCAGCCCCTCTCCCCCCTCACTCACATAACATGTAGGCTCTAGGGGCGGGGATGTGCCGCACACGCTGCAGTGAAGGGGGCCAGTCACATGGCCTTACTCGCTGTGCTGCGCGGCCCTCTGCCTCCCCTTGTCTTAATGCACTTTTGTCATCATATATCAGTAAACACACAGGGCCTTGGGGGGTCTGATGAGGAGGAGAGCTGTTTGCAAGCAGCATATGCAACAATTTTGTATGTCTGTGTATCTGTTTTAAATTCTGGTTGTGTCCTTGTATTTATCCATTTTTGGTTGTATTTCAAATGCTGTTTTTTTTCTTGCCTTGTTATGTGCTTTTTACGTTATTCTTGTCTTTCTTAGCCTCCCTCCCACTGTTGTCTCCTCCTTTGTTCGTGTTTTTTTTCTTTTCTCTGTTTTTTCTTGTTTTCTCCTCTCTCTTGCCTCCTATTTAATCTCTCTCCCTACCCCTTTTCTTCACTCATTTTCCAAATCTGTCACTGCCTTCTAGGCAGCTCCGCAACTGGAACATTTAACATGTGTTAAAAATACAATACAATAAATATGCAAATAAAATAAATTGATCAACAAGAAGGGCCTATACAGAGTTTATAGAGCCCCTCATGGTAAAGCAAATACTGTATGTCTGACACAGCATTGCATTTAGACCATTATTCTGCTTGCTAAAGCTGCCGGACAGGTCACATTAAAAAAAAAAAATGACATGGTATTGAGACAAATGATTGGAAAAAATTGTAAATGGTTTACTCTGGGTGACCTAACCAGAGCAGAGAGCAAAAGCATATCAAACTAACACTCCCTACAGTGTGTGCGTGTCTATGTGAGTGTGTGTATGAGTGTTATGTCTGTCTGTGTTGCGTGTGTGTCTGTATGAGTGTTGTGTGTGTGTGTTGTGTGAGCGTGTGTCTGTGAGTGTTTGTGTTGTGTCCGTGAGTGTTGTGTGTGTCTGTGTTGTGTGTGTGTCTATGTTGTATGTGTGTGTCTGTGTTGTGTGTGTGTGTGTGTGTCTGTGTGAGCATTGTGTGAAATTCTCAGTTTCCCCAGTTCAGTCTTCAGCACACTGAAATGACATTAAAGGACATCTTGTTCTCTGAGGGATAGGCAGTGTTAAATTAGAGTTTATATCAACAAATTGATAGTTTAGGTTATGACAAGTTATGTAGAGGTATGCTATGCCCTAAAATGCTTTAATTAATTAATTTAGATATATATCATAACAACGTTACAGAGCAGTAAGATATTATGGGTATGAAGGATGTTATTTAAGGTTATTTGCAACCTTATATACAGATAAAAATGAAAGAGAAATGCTTGATTTTAACACACCCTAACAAGATAACATTAGATACACTTGTTTTGATATCCAAATTTGGCTTTGAAATGTTTCTATGGACACTATTACTGATACCATCCCCTTCATAAGCTGTCTATTATTTCTTTTTTAATTAATAACATGTGACCATCCATGTGAAATGGTAGTTAGCCCAATCTATCCAATAATAATAATAAAAAAATAATAATAATCTATACTTTTTTGATCCCCGTGGGAAAATTATCTTTACACCTCCCTTAACTGCTCTATTTTGAAAGAAACCCAGCAGCCTATATTTATCTTTACAAGTATCACCGTCTTGGATCAGCTGGCTGGTGTAAGATTTTCAATTCGAAGTCTGAACACACTTGCACATGCATTAACAAGTATGTAACATTCGTATGACCTTGTAAATAGTCTATAGGGCTTGCAAACTACCCCAACACTTTTACTGCAGCTAGTTTTAGGTTTATGAAGGAGTAATGTAGATTTGTCTGATTATTTCTTGCATGAGCATGAGATTCTGAATGCAGACACTTTAAGTATTGGCAACCCTGATTTAACATCTTTCATGCAATTATCTTTACTCCAGCTGCTATAACAGGTTCCTGTTTTGGAGAATTTTTTTTTACAGATAATAATCATCGTTTTGTCTTACTGAGTGGTATGCTAACTTCACACTCTCACAATGCTGCATGATCACACGCACATAATGTGGATTCGAAATGCCTTCAGTGAAGTGCCTGCATGCAGTTTGGGAGCTGTGCATGCTGATTCTCTCTCTCACTCTCTCTCTCTCACACACACACACACACACACACACACACACACACACACACACACACACACACACACACACAC
>JAABNY020000002.1:26813775-26827451 GCA_015164015.2 Brevimyrus niger | reverse complement strand
TGACGACACACCTTTGCCCTTATTGGCTGAAGAGTTTAGTTACACGCATGACGTTTGTATCCCAGGCAGTTCCGCTGAGTATTCTGCTATTTCTCTCGAATATTATGTAAAGCAGTGAGAACTGGTTTTCAGTTAATTTACCTGGTAAAATAAAGTTTAAATAAATGATATAAATGCTCTAATGGTATACGTATGTTAGTAGTTTTTTTATTGTTAGTTACACTAATGTTGCGCTGCTTTAAGAAGGAATTCAAGTAAGAATTGCATAGTAGTCTGACTCATTTCCTGGCGCATACAATTTATATTAGGTCAGCGTTCACGGTTCAACGACGGATATTCAGATCGAGTTCTAGGTCAAACTGGTTTGTTCAACTTTCAAGAAATTCGAGTTCTAATGAGTTCGAGAACCGAGGTACCACTGTATTTGTTTCTGCAGTATCACAGTCTCTTTTTCCAGGATATTTTATTTGTGTACTGGGTACTCTTTGAATTTGTTTGCACTCTATATGTGTACTATCTTTGCACCTTGCCTGTTTGCAAGGCTTTCAGTTTCATTAGGAGCGAAACGAGTGTCTCACGGTCCACCTTTTCTGCTGTCCATCTGTGAACGCATCCAAGTAATAACGTGCTTGCAGCGGGATCATACGTAAGTTATTTTGGAATTTACCCGGAAACAATAAATTCTATATTATGATTGGCTGGTAGATGTCTGTTAACTCAGTATAACTCGATCGGGACAGTTATGTACTTCTCGAAAATCTCCGTATGCCAGTGCATCATCCAATAATTCTATATAAGGGGACACCTGGGTGGGCCTTATCCATTACGTCTTAGCGTGAGAAAGACAAAGTGTGGCGTGAGAGCTGGTTGAAATGCGTGTGTTTCACGGTCAATGCGTGAGACTTGAGAACCCTGCCTGGCACTACGTTCTTCTACGTATTCTATTTCCTCTGGGATCAGTAAAGTGTATCTCTGAGTTGCGTATGGATGTGATCATGTGACCGGTCAGCTGACCAAAGAGGGCGGGGCTCCGTGCTTTCTAGGAGTTGCCTATTTCCGGTAGGTAACTGTAAATATAGATTGTTTTTTAAAAAACATTACTAACTAAAATATGCAAATTCGTGGAGAAGTGGTCAGGTGTAGAGTAGTTTGGGTTACATACTGTATATTTGCATATATTCAGCGGTAACGAAAACGACATTTTGTTAAATCGCTAGCGTCTGGGCTGATGTCTGAGTCTGATTAATTCGTAACGACGCCGGTTAGGTAGATAATTTGTCTGCAATGTAACTAACTATCGGCGCCGGTTAACGAGGTAAATATATGTTGTGTAACTAATTGAAGGTGCTGGTTGATTAGATAAACGCACTCATTGTGACATATTAACAAATGGCGTCGATTAGGTGGATAAATATATGTACTGTAACTACCTAGCAACCCCCTTTAAGCAAATAAGTAGATGCTTGCTAAACAACTATATCGGGGTGCGTTTCCCGAAAGCATAGTTGCTAACAATGTTAACAGCTTGCTGCGGGCGCTTTGGGGAAACGCACCCCCGGAGTTGGTGGCATTTTACGTAGGTGATCCTATGTTCGTGCGGAGGCTGGGGCTTTACCTAGTGTAGGAACTATTAAGTTTTTGCAGAATACTGTTTTGGGGAAATTTGCCCACCGTTAGAGTTTAGTTAAGTTCACTGTTGACTGAAATCATGTGTAAGACGGGGCTGCCCATTAATAAATAACCACTTACACTACCAGTCAAAACTTTTTGCACACACTACATTTGCACGTAACCCACTTAACATTTACTAAAAATACACTAGATATTCTTTGCTAACAAATAAATTATTAGTATGCTCATTTGAGTACCGTTATTAGTAAGAAAACGTTGCATCTTTGATTCACGAAGGAACCTCCATTAGCTGTTAAAACGGCAGAGAAAATTCGAAGCATTCTTTCTACAATGGACATTAAATACTGCTCTGTTTATAGGGTTAAACAGTTAACTAGTGTATCTCAAGTTAAAGGACAGCCTAGAATTTCACTGTGCCATCACCTCAACCAGTTAATATGATGTCAGGCATGTGTGTTTCATACATACTCTTTCCATGTTATGAAAGAAACTTGTCTTATTTAACTTTTCATTTATAATTTTTCATTTATAGTTGTTGACTCAACTTTGTATTGCTTAAAATGCTTAACAAGAATAAAAAATCTGCAGTTTATGAAATAAATGGGAATGTGGTAAAAACCTGTGGTGAGCAAAAACTTTTTGCTGGTAGTGTACTTTAAGTCGTGTTTTTCTCATTGAAGCAGCTAAGGCTTACTCATTACAGTTTGTGTGGTAAATACTAATGATTGCATTTTGTGTGAATCTCACAGAAGCGGATTAGTGTTTTTTGTTTTTTTTTGCTGATTGGTACACCGTGAGGTTATGGTTGTTTTCAGTGTAATTTTTCAAAATTCACTATTTCAAGTGGTTAAAATTTTTAGCTCTCTGCTTGTCCATCTTAAAACTGATTCTTTTGGTGAGTAGCGCAGGACTTTAATCTCTGTTGATTAAATAGCCTGCAATTCTGCTTTTGCTTTGTCCTGTGAATTAAATCTGATTGAGCTCTTCTTGCTGATATCGGGCTGTGTGTTGGCCTTTCGATTCCAGCGCAGCCTCAGAGCCATGGACCAGAAGATCCCTTATGATGATTACCAGCTGCCGGTGGTGTTCCTGCCCTCCTATGAGAATCCACCAGCTTGGATTCCCCCTCAGGATGTAGGTGCTGCCCAGTCAGTCGCACATGCTGCAAGGTCACAGGCGCATTCAGCCGAGGGTTTACAAGTTCACTGTTCCTGCCTGTGTCTTTCTCCTTGAGCAGCGCATCCACCACCCAGACTACAACAACGAGCTGACTCAGTTCCTGCCTCGCACTGTGCTGTTGAAGAAGCCCCCGGGGGCGCAGCTGGGCTTTAACATCCGTGGGGGGAAGGCCTCTCAGCTGGGCATCTTCATCTCCAAGGTGATCTCCTTGCTGCCGACACTCCTGTCCACGTGACTCTTTTTGTCGGTCTCTTGTCTCTCTGTGTCTAGCAGTGTTCCTGTTTTGATCGTCCATGATGCTTCCCTTACTGCTTCCCTGTATGCGCATGACTAGGTAGTACCAGAATCGGACGCCCACAGAGCCGGGCTCCAGGAAGGTGACCAGGTTCTCTCTGTCAATGATGTAGACTTTCAGGATATTGAGCATTCCCGGGTGAGTACCAGAAAGAAATCCCAACGTTTGAGGTTATATGAACCTTCTAGGAATGGGATGCTGGTTAGATACAGTAGCTTTGCTTTGGTCTTGGATAATGTGACTGCTGTGCTCCCCCAACAGGCGGTGGAGATTCTTAAGACTGCACGGGAAATCCAGATGAAAGTGCGATTCTTCCCTTACAGTGAGTATTTTGTTTTCTCCTTTTTTGATACCGGCCTACAGGTATTCTGGCAAGGATTTTAATCAGCAATCATTGCCCCCCCCCCCGCCAGACTACCAGCGGCAGAAGGAGAGAACCGTCCACTAGACAGCCAATGTGTGAAGGGGTTACTTGGCCACAATGGAGTTGGAGTGACCTTGTTTTCTGTCGCACACGGACACTGTGCACTTGCTGTCACTGTGGCAGCGAGCCACATCTTTTAACTTTAGGTGCCTGTTTAGTTCATGAAGTGTTTGTAAAGAAACACTCTGGACCTCTGATTTATCTGAACTTTTATATGTTGTTACTGCTGCCCTCTACTGGCACCGAGCTCAACTGCATCTACCTTAACTGACATTTAGCAGGCAAGAAAAGTGATTTTTAGACACAGGAAAGAATTAACCATTACATTTATTTAGCAGATGTTTGTATCCACAGTGAGGTGAGGGATGCTTGGGGATCACGGAGCAGGGTCAGCTAGTGTCACTGTAGCAGCTGGGCTTAAAAGCCTTGCTGTGCTGTTGTGATAGACAAATTAAGCTTCCTGAACCGTTTGCTGAATTTTCTGACCCCACTAGATGGCGCTCTCTGCACATAAAAGAGCTCAAAGCATGCCCCAAAGCAAGGATGCCATCTAGTGGGGTCAAAACAATACAGCAATTATTTTATGAAGCTCCATCTGTCCATCACTACTGTGCTGTGTCAGGATATTAGGCAAAGGTGGACCAGGATTTTAAGGACCTCCTTTGAAGTTGGAGCAGATTAGATTCAGACAGAGATAAAAGAGAGTACCCTCATTAAGGTTGTGTAGTGTGTTTATAGGGAGGGTTTGTACAGATTCCTGCAGCCGTGTGTAGCACAGTGGGGGTGTTTCTCCCTTTATTATTTAAAGAAAAAAATATCTGTTTTCCATTCAGTTATTGTAATAATTAAATCAAAGGAATAACCTGTGAAACCATGTAACTTAGTGTTAATTTCTCATAGAGAGTAAGGCACCAGTTGGGATCATAAATAAAGTCTGTTTGTTGCGATACTGTGGCCATACACACTCTGAACAGCATAAGAAGATCATTTTACTCGGGTTCATTTATTGAGTATGTTAATAAATATAGTGGTTTCCTCTTTCAATGAAAGAATCATGATAACATCTGCACAGTCGTTTGTGTGTTAACAATTGCTACAGCTGTGTCACACAATCACACAGGAAAAGCAGCATGACTTTGTTTGTCCCAGCAGTATAGAAGGACGTCTCAGTCCAACAACTGTCTAAAGTCTGACAGCAGGTTCAAGAGCTCCACCGTCCAGGTGCTAACAGAGTCTGTCTTCAAGCTCTACCATGACTCGCTGGGCTTTTCTCTGTACCAAAAGCTGTACAGTTTATGGGAGTTGTATAGTTCATAAAAATAACATAATACAGTAAGTAGCCTGTTATTTCAGTACATACAAATGAATGCAGATGGCTATTCTGAGCCCCAGACTCATTCGATTTCAAGAGAGGCCCCAGCTTCAGAAATGGAGATCCCCCCCTCCCTTCACAAAAGAAAAGTGTGCCCCCCAGACTGCAATTCAGCGATCCACCGGTCCTGTTCTTCCAAGAGCAGCTTCATGTGCTTCAGATCAGCTTTTACCACCATCAGCATCTTATTCATAATCTAAGATCTGAGCGGCCGTAAATACTTCATTTCTGCATCCGCGACAAAGGAGGCAAATGGCCGCGTATAAAATCACGAAACTCCAAGCTTCGTTGTCAGGCACCAGATGAGCTGTGGCTGATCATTGCGAGATGCAAGTAGACACCTTTTCTTTGCAGTTGTACCCATCTGGTTAATTTGTTGACAGGAACTTAAATAGAGACAGCAATACTGCCTGACATCTGAGTGCAAAACACTGCATAAATCAGTGACTCCAGCGGGCAGCCTGGAGGGGGAATCGTCCCATAACAGTCACAGTTTGGGCTCAGAAAGTGATTTGGGGCAATGACGGCATGGGGGTGGCCCCACCCCCCCACTCAGCTACTATCCTCGGCATTCTCGCCCACCGGAGAATTCTGTGATGAGCTCTCGTCTACGTTCTCCAGCGACTCCCTGCGCTGGATCACCAGTTCTGCTGGATCCATCCAGGGTAACTCGCTCTGTTCGGGGTACAGCCATGGCTTCCTCTCTGGAGAGTTGTTCTCTTTCCAGTCTAGGTAACACTGCCCTGCCTTGTGCAGGCACATCATCACCTGCAGGGGGAGACAGAGACAAAGGAAAATACTGTGAAGCCATGTTCAGTTTTCATTCATGGGCATTTCAGCTGACACACCAACCCCAAGTGATTGAAACAGTGTAATATCCTATAACTAAAGGAAGTAACACCAACTCAGACGCCTAATCTTTTTGGATAATTACAGTGCCTTAAACCTAAGCGGAGTGCTGATGTCTGTGATTTAGCATTGAACCATTGTGATGACACCCACACACATACACATATGTTTCTATTCATATACTCTAATCCCAACTATGCAAACCATAACCTCTACCCAGCGCTAACCTTAACCATAAGTAACCAAACAAAATACAAGACTTTTGACATTTTTCTTTTTTTTTTCCAGTCACATATTTTTTATCAAATTGAATTTCCCCTTGAAGGAACCAAAAAACAGTAACCACAATGTTTTTATCACAGGTTTTTTTTAATCACATTTTGGGGACATTTAGTCCTCACAATGTAATATACACGCAATTTACAATCCTGTACAGAGTGCTTCTGCCCAACAGGGCCAGTGACTCTCTACTGAATAAGTGTTTAGAAGATGGATGGACTTTATAAGGCTTTATCAGCTAGAAAATCGACCCAGAATTCTCCTATTTCATTATGCTGACTTTCAGATACCTACATCAGGGTCAATATAAAACTGACCCCAAAATTCCATGGAATGAAAAACCTACATTAATTAAAATCCTTATACTAGTTTGGAAGATAAACTGGGATTATCAGGTTAATTAAATCTCTGCTGACTCCCTGCTAATGTGCCTCAGATTGACATCCAGTCAAACATTTTTAGTATATTTAGTTTTGCTGCGGCACGTCTGGTTTTTCTGTGATTTTATACCTTATAATGTCGTTTTGATACCAGTCATATAAAATCAGCAGTAACTTGTCATAGCTTCATTTTTTGTACAAACTAGTCAGCAGGGTTTACAGTTAGCTTGCAGTTATGTAAGGTATGCTGCTGCAGGTCCACTGATTCCGACCTTAAAATTTGTTAAAGCATTGGATAAGGAAGATGAAGCTTTTCAGTACCTAGTCAGTGAATTTCCAGAAATCGGTGATGCTAAATTAAAGGCTGGGATTTTTGTTGGACCACAGATAAGAATATACTGAAGAGATACTGAAGGACAGTGTATTTGCAGCCAAAAAGGTGACAGTGGAGAGGCAAGCCTGGGAAGAATTTCGTAAAGTTGCTGATGGATTTCTCAGAAACAAGAAGTCATCTGACTATGAGGTTCCCGTCAAGGAAATGATATGTCATTTTCAAGATCTTGGGTGTAGAATGAGTTGCATTTGCTAGACTCGCACCTTGATTAATTTCCTGGAAATTTGGGTGAGTATAGTGAGGAGAATGTTGAGAGATTACACCAAGTTATTAGTGAAATGGAGCGAAGACACCAAGGATGGTGGAATGTAAATGTGATGGCTGGTTATTGTTGGAGTTTGTACAGACAATATCCTGATGCTTCATACTAAAGAAAATCATACCGGAAACAGTTTTGCAGTGCAAAGTGACCAGCAAAGACATGATGCACTGTTTCTTTAATGTAACATTTGCTATAACTTATGTTGAATTTTAATTGTAAATTCTGACAAAACCAGATGTGTGGGGGCAAACTGGAAGCCATATTCTGAAAGTACAGGAAGAAGTGTAAGATATGCACTTGTTTTTCTTAAATCACCTAACAAAACATTTTAAAATGTCGGCTGCTGTTATTGTTGTTTGTCTTCCTGTTATCTGGCTATTCCCTGTCATACCAGACTGTCTGTAATTTAAATGTGCCCCAGAGGAAAACAGTGTTAGACATCGGCATAAATAGGTCAGGAGTTAGTTGCCTTCCCACCCACCAGCCTCTTGCGCAAATCTGTGTTGCACATGGACCTGGAGACAGCAGCTTTCCGTCATGTGACGCGTCAGTGCATCATGTGACACACAACCTGCAGGACCTGTCCGTCTCACGTCCTCCTCTACCAAGCCTTTCACACACAATTAAACTGAATATTCAAATATTTCATTGTACATCAGCAAGTAGAGAATTGTACTAACAACAGAAGTGTTGTGGGTTCAAATCCCTGAACTGCAGTGGTTCTCAATCCTGTTCCTGGTGCCCCCTCGAATGCTTTCATTCCAACCCTACCTTAATCAGGCTTATATGGTCCTTAGTAGGCTAACAATGAATGTGGCAGATTGAAAACTGCATGGGCTAGAATGAAAACATTCTGCCAGGGGAGGGGGGAATCAGGAACAGGATTGAAAACCACTGCTGTACTGTAAGTTGCTTTGGATAAATGTGTCAGATAAAAGTTAATATTATGCTGGGGACGTCACTCATTACATTGTCATTAAAACTGCCCATATTCAAACAGAATAAATGCTGTGTACAATGAAAATACTCAATGAACATGCCCCCCTCCCCCTCTCCAGCCCTCTGCAGCCCTCATGGTACAGCATGGGAAGTAGGTATAAAGTGCAGGTCTTACTTTTGGAGCCAGAACTTGCGAGGCTTTGTTTACCAACCATTTTGGAATGGAACCTGGAGAGAAAGATAAAAGAGGAAGGCATGATAAACATGGTGGTTTGCATCCAATTCCCTAAATTCAGACATGCTACTGGAGAATCTGGCCGGAGCTAAAGATTCCGGGGCACCCAACATTATATAATGTTTCATATTCAAGGGCCCCTGAATGTACTGGCCCCCTCAATGTGTTGGGCCTCTGAATGTGCCAGGGCCCTGAATGTGTTGGGCCTCTGACTGTAACAGGGCCCTGAATGTGCCAGGGCCCTAAAAGTGCCGGCCCCCTTGAATGAGCCGAGACCCCTGAATGTGCAAGGGCCCTGAATGTGCTGTTCTCACCCTTTGGATCACCCTGGGACAGGTAAAAGAAGATGCAGCTGTTGGGCCCTGTCACCTTTAGCATGTAGCCAGTGATGATGGAGACCGCGCGTACCAGGTCCTTGCGAGGAGGGTACTTCTGTGAAGAACACCAGAGAACCACGACTCAGTCAAGCCCCCACACTGATGTCACACATACAAGTTTATGGGCTTCTAAGGGGAACGTAATTGCTGAAGTTTGAAGTGCTGCTATTGAGTAGATATTTTATACTGGCACTTTTCAAGTGACATAAATAATCTATTCCATAAAGCCTTGAGGAGGTGAAATTTTACTAAAATTAAATTAACCTTCTCATACAATTCAGAACACCTTATAGTAAAAAACACATAAACCAAAATATAATAGTAATAAGGTCTATAAGTAGGCCTATAAACGAAAACACATCAAATAAATAAAAAGATGCAAATTTGCTTAAAGGGTCTTTTTATGTTAAAGGTCCGTAAACAGCACGTGAATAATTTTTGCATAAATCTAGACTTACAACAGGAGGATCTTGCTTACCGGGTGCTTGACGGAGTAGTTAATGATCAGATACTCGTCATCTTTGACTCTCCAGGAGCGCAGTGTAACCACGTCTCTGCTTTTCAGAGGCTTGGGGCACATCCCTGACAAGACAGCGGGAACGAAATGGCCAGAGAGTTAGAGCCACTCACTTCCTAACGTATTTCTGCAAGGTGTCATTAAAACACCCAGAAGCTGAGCTTTATGACAGCCATTGGTTTTAATAAAGCTCTGTGTGCAGTGCCTCACAGGAATAGTATCCCACGTCGGTGTTTGCGGACAGGCGGCCAATGTCGAAACTCTCTAGCATGGTGGGATCCCACTTCACGCGGAACTGCGAGTCGTGGAGAACGTCATACATGGTGGCCGCAGAAACGTCTTTAATGACTCTCCTGCACTGTGGTGAACACGGGACAAAGAGGTGACGTAAAAACCCTCATCAGAACCATTTACTTCTTGCTTATGCCCCAACCCAGCTTTTGTCCCAACCTAGGTGAGCTGAATGACTCAGCTGACTAGTAATTCACCTTGAATAAACATTTCAGCACGTCTGGGGGCTATAGCCTGTTTTATATATAAAACTTTGAAGCAAAGAAACACTTCTAAATACATTCAAAATATTGGTCTATTCAATCATAGGCTTATTAGTCCAAAATTAAGCAAGTGAAAAGCTCAACTAGATGATTTAATACAGTTTGTGCTCATTTGGGGAAGAAAACAAGCGCCCTCAGTTCGGAAACAATATTGTATTGCTTATTATAAATGTACATTTATAACGCAGCCTATTCTAAAAACTGACCAATTTCTGGCATAACCGAATAAACTCGGCAGCGGGTTCCTGGAATTAATTTTGCCAACCGTAACACGCTAACAATACTTCAGACTCCTGTCATCGTACATAAGTTAAACAGTTTAAGAGTTCCGGTGTTCATTGACCTGTTGATGTCGTAGTATATTTATAAGTTATTAATCACCTACCTTGATCTTGTGCACTTTGGATGCACTGCTCCCGTCCACCGGCGCCTTCTCCGTCCACACTTCCATGTCGCAGCTGTTGTATTTACATACCCAGTTTTCTGTGGACAGGCACTGGGCTCTGAACTCCGCAAAGACGGATTCGTCTGGGATCACCGTGCTCTCTCGCGACATGGCCTCGGCTCGCTGGGCTGCTTTCACAGCAATCTAGTTATAATGACCGTCGGATCCGGGATCGGGGGATAAAAGAGTAAAGGTCTCGTTTCCTCTGCGTCTGTGCCACGACTGCCAGCCCTCTCGGGTTTAACAGCTATTTCTAAATCAGTGTTATACACCCAGATTAGCATATCAAGACAGACGGGATGTTTGTGACATTCCTGAGCTGCCGGATGGGCTAAATCATACCTCCAGATTTCGGAGGTGTGTCCACACACCTTGGACGTCAGGGCGCCGCAAAACGCGCTCTTTTCACGGCTTCTCGGCATGGTCTCCGGGGATAGAGATACCGCCCCACTGCAAGCTTCTTAATGTCAAGAGAAACTGATAGCGTGACAAATTTGTTTGGCGAAAGATAATGGAATAATAATCATTTAGAAAAATTCTTATGTGGGTAGTGATAACTTGTGATTTGTGTTGTTTGCCTTAAGCATCACCTCGGAATACTGTTATTAGTTCATAGACAGTTATAGTCAAGCACTCCGAAGAAGCAAAGGTGTAAATGCTTAGATATGAAAAATGTAATCATTATCGCATCAAAAGAAAATGTCTATTGGAAAATATTAGGCCATTTCCAGAGTACTACGACTGGCATGAGGATCTCCCAACACCAATGGGTCCGTAACGACCGAAACCAAGGCGTGTCTGCTGGGGGCTCAAAATTACTCTCCTGCCCGATAGTCGCGATAATCCCCATACGTGTGAAACCTGAGTCATGAAATACCCGCATTTTCCTCACATAGCGGTGGACTGGCAGAACCGGTTTGACATTCATGTGGAAATGTCTAGACCCCAGTTTTGCATAAAAAGTTGATGTGTCACGTTCCTCAACAGTGATATACAGCAATGGAAAAAAATGAGAACTATTGTAAAGCAGCAAGCCCTTGCAATCAAAGCTCTGGGGACATTTCACTAACATTAGGCATGTGAAGAAATGCCACGACCAGGCCAAACAGCCCTGTCCGTGCCAATGAGGACCAGAGCTCTGGGATAAAGTGCGCAGGACTGCTGATCCTGACTCCTCATAACCACGTTACACAAAGTATCACACGAAGATTAGGGTCAGATCAGTCAGCACACACAACACCAGAAATGTACGGAAGGAGCACTGGAGCAAGATGCCATTTGTTGAAACTTTATTTCATCTTATATGTAGCATGTTTTAATTAATAATCCTGGTTTCACTAGAGATAACACATTATTCACAGAAACATTACTAAACACCAACAGACATATTTCAGAGCCAAACCCTTTCAGACACCATGAAGCTGAATGTTCGGTCTGAGCCCGATTTACAGAAGTGTCGCTTTACACAGAGGAGTTAGCATCTCCAGCAGGCTTGTTTCTATCTTCACGCAATCAATCAGCACCTCTGCTGAAACACATGCATATGATGGCAAAGGAGGAACAGGCCAAAGAGTCTCATCGCCATGGTGACAGGACCTCAACACACGGGGACATTATTTAGCCTTTTTGTAGTGCGAGTTGAGAGGATTTGCTATACACAGACCATAATAGCAATAGTTTCACTACTGGGATTCATTCCCAGATTATTCACGAAATTTAAACACAGCTTTAGCTGTAATAGTCTGGAAAATCAGGAATTCGCGTACAGAAATTTGCGTGGCTCACAGTCAGGCGGGCTGCTTGGACTGGACTGTTTAAAATGGTTCAGACTGTGGAGGACCTCGGGGCAAGAGCAGCGGCCTTGGTAATTTAATCAGGCATACAGAGCCTGGCAAAGCTGCGAATAAAGGAAACACTCCTTTATAATCCGTAATAAAATGAACCACTAAAAAGCAAGAAACTATTTAACCCTGAATATTGTGTATCACATTAATCACTAAAAGACATCCCAGGTTAGAAGCGTGCCTTAGATGAAGTCTTAGGGCACTGGGACATACGGTGAGGCTGGGCCCTAGCGATGTTTTCTGATTTCCCCACATTATGTGAGACAGTGCCAAATCTGCAGACAAAAGCAGACAGGGAAATGGTTTAGTAAGAGCAGATGCGAGACCCAATAAAGGCCATGAAACTCTCACCATATCTCCATCTTGTGGAGTCTCTTCTCTCTCTTTTTTAACATCGCCATAACCTTTTTGCATTAAAAATGTTTAATAGTAATTGCACACACAATTGCTCCAAAAATCACTGACTCGACAGGAAACAGTTGGCTTCAAATTGGCCCTGGCCAATGGAGCTTTGTCATCCACTGAGAGACACGCTCCTGGGGGAGGGGGGGGGGGGGGGGGGGGGAGGGGGGGGGGGGAGGGGCGGGGGACAGGAGGGGGCTTGGGTAGGAGGTGTGGTGGGCATTAGCATGAACAACTGCCCTCTGTGATTGGCTGCTCAGGGGTCTTCTCCAGTTTGATATCAATCACTGTAGGTTGGACATTAAGGAGAAATACCTAGACAACACAGTAGCTTCATTATTCAGTATTTGACTTCATTATTATTCAACTTTACCCAGCTCCATTTTTAATACAATATACAGTTTTGCGTGTCTATGTTGGCTTGGTGCTGTGGTTCAGTGGTTAGCACTGTCCATGGGGTTTGAGTCTCTGCTCCATCCCCACATGTGCAGAGTTCTCCCCATATTTTCATGGAGTTTCTGCCACACAGTCCAAAGCCATGCTAAGGGAAGTTGGAGTTGCCTAGATATGAATGTATGCATGCCCTGCGACTGGCGCCTCATTCCCTGCCCTGCGTCTGGGATACCTGATGACCCCGAGTGTGCACGCATGCACACACACATACTTCAGAGACACCAATTAGCATAAATGTATAGCTTTGCACTGCGGGTGGAAAACAGAGAACCTGTAGATGACCCCTGTAATACAGGAAGAACACGCAAGTTACATGCAGACAAAGGGGATGCTGGATTCGAACCCCCAACCCTGGAGCTGTGAGGCGAGTGTGGCCCACTGAGCCACCATGCTGCCCATTCTATACTCATTTCGATATGTTTAGATTAGCAGAATGGCGCCAGGGAACAAAGGAAGGATACTGTCATCTTTGCTCTTCTCAGGGGTGCTGTCCATCCCAGGCAGAGCTGCAGCCACACGGCGGAAGAGCTGCAGGAGACAGATACATAACAGAGATGGGGCCATGTATGTGGCACGAGGAGGGGATAGGGTACAGAACGGTGGCACGAGGAGGGGATAGGGTACAGAACGGTGGCACGAGGAGGGGACAGGGTACAGAACGGTGGCACGAGGAGGGGATAGGGTACAGAACGGTGGCACGAGGAAGGGACAGGGTACAGAACGGTGGCACGAGGAAGGGACAGGGTACAGAACGGTGGCACGAGGAGGGGACAGGGTACAGAACGGTGGCACGAGGAGGGGACAGGGTACAGAACGGTGGCACGAGGAGGGGACAGGGTACAGA
>JAABNY020000002.1:26797418-26812409 GCA_015164015.2 Brevimyrus niger | reverse complement strand
GTACAGAACGGTGGTGTGAGGAAGGGACAGGGTACAGAACGATGGCATGAGGAGGGGACAGGGTACAGTACGGTGGCACGAGGAGGGGACAGGGTACAGTACGGTGCCACGAGGAGGGGACAGGGTACAGAACGGTGGCATGAGGAGGGGACGGGGTACAGTACGGTGGCACGAGGAGGGGACAGGGTACAGTACGGTGGCACGAGGAGGGGACAGGGTACAGTACGGTGGCACGAGGAGGGGACATCTATGTACTAAGAACATAACTCAAAAGAATATAGTTTCTGACTGCATTCATAATGGTTCTGCTATGGCTCTGGTTACAGTGATGGCTGTAAACATGCTTGGATGAGCAGAATGCCAACTCTAATAAAGCTTGCTTCACACCCCTTACAAACAGAGAGCAAGAAACTGGTTTGCAGTGGACAAAGGAGAGAGGATGAGGTGAGGAGAGGAGGCTTAGAAAAGGGACTGGGGGAGGTTGGGGGGTGTGGGGCGGGCACACCCATCTCAGACTCTACCTGCTTGACATTGTAGCCAGTCTTCGCGCTGGTTTCAATGAACATGACGTTTAACTCTTTAGCTCTCTGTTCACCCTCTTCTGTGGTGATCTGCCTGCTCGGGTGGGGGAGGGGGGGAGGCAGACAGGGCACCCACCCAGGAGGGAGGGGCAAGACAAAAAGAAAGGAAAGGTCACTTAGGAGGGGCTTGAATCATAAGAGACACGCAAGGAATACTAGTTCAGCTGCCTGCTGGGTGCAGATGTAATTCCTGGCCCCCGTGTGTGTCCACAGGAAGGGGGGGCTCTCATCGGGATGAGACAAGCCCCCCCCCCCCCCCGCCGTACAGGTTTCTGATTAGTGGACACCCACATGCTTGACGTCACATCCTACCTTGGCAATGGCCTCTAAGTACATCACAGTGAGTTCCTGGGATTTTCCCTCTGCAGCCGCTATAGACACCCATCTGGCGTGGTCCGCAGGGGCGGGGGGAGGGTGTGGGGGGGTGGTGGTGGTGGTGGTGGCATGGATGGTATTTTAAAAAGGCGGAAGAGAGAAGATGTGGAAAAAATCAAAACTTTCAAACAATATGACTAAATGCAGAAAGGTCTACAAAATAAAAAAATGAAAATAAAACTGAATGATTGTGAGTGACTAATGTACTGAAAAGGATGTCTAAATGGAGTGGTGTTGTGTAAAGCAGAACGGGGGGGGGGCAGCAGGACAAGGGGGAGGACCAGCAGTGGGGACTGAAATTCCCTGTAGACACTCTCACAAATTGCAGAAGCAGACCCCCCCACCTCTTGTCTGCCAGGTCAGTCTTATTCCCAACCAGCATGATGATGACATCACTGCCCCTCTCCGTTCTGACGTCATCAATCCACTTGGAGGTCTGCTGGAAGGAATTGAGGTCTGGAGGAAAGAAATGGTCTGATTCAAGGTTCCAGTCAAGCAAACCTGTCTCTCCACAGGACGGGTGTTATAACCTTTGGTCAGAAACGGAGAGACACACCCTCATGTTCCTTAATAAAACTACAGTTAGGCAGGTGTGTCGGGGGGGCGGCACTGAAGCACAACTAATAGGGGTGAGTCTGCGTGGACAAGTGTGGAGGGTGACCCAGCAGCGACAGCAACTGGAACGCCGCCAGGCACGCCCAGGGTGACCCTGTGACTTTGTGACTTCAGCCCCTACTCACTGGTGATGTCATAGACCACCACGGCGATGGTAGAGTCGCGGATGTAGCTGGGGATTAGGCTGCGAAAACGCTCCTGGCCGGCCGTGTCCCACAGCTGGAGCCGCACCTGAAAGGCGTGGATGTAAGAGGCCGGGGTTATGGAGGCGAGGGGGAAGATAAAGAGTGGCGGCAGGAAATGGGCTTCCTCCCTACAGACCTGCGGGGATCTCCGTGAAGGCTGGCACTCTGTCAACCTCTCCCTAAACAGGGCCTCAGGACACCGCTTATACAATCCAGCATGTGTCTCGTACAGACACACGGTTCTCCTCGCTCACGCTTACAGTGGACACTGCGCCTTACATAAACTGTGGAAATGAAACCACACCTGTCCCTCCTGACACAAACACCGCAGAGGGCAACTAGCTACAGACTCAGAACTCCGAAACTACATCTATTTATTTATTACACATTCTGCTTCCATGGCAAACTTCCAAGCCAAATTTGCATCTTTCCGGACCTAATAGGTGGTAAACTGTATTTCTTTTGTCCATGTCTTAAAATGTCATGTTTATATTATGTATATATGCCTGAATATTTATACTCTATCACTTTCTCATTTCCACTATGACGACGAAAACAATATTTCGGTTCAGTGTTTGACTTCATGCATCATATACCTGAAGTTGAGAACAAAAGATACTTTTGACTCAGCTTTGACTTTTGACAGGACTCTTTGGGGACAGCTAAGGGGCACCCCAGGATGGGAACCCTGGTGTCAATACAAAGGGGTCTCATTGCCAACTTGCTGACTGGCAATTCATGGACTGTACCATGTGGGGCAGATGGGGGACATGAGGGACAGGGACAAACTTAAAATGGGGAATAAGAAAGGGACATGACAACTGAGAAACAACACAACATGGAAACAAAACACGGGACGGCACAGCTAAACATAACAAAACAAGGGGTGATGATGACTTTGAAAGAAGAATGACTGTACAGAGCAAAAATATACAGAAAAATGTTGCCGTACCGTACGGTCCTCCAGGTACATGGTTTTGGAGAGAAAGTCTATACCAATGGTGGCCTGTAATGCAAGATGAGACGGAGACCCAGTATTAGTGCAAATGTAGGCCATCTTCTGAGACACGGCTCTACGGAGGCCCCTGTCCACAAAGCGACAGAGATGACACTGGCCATAGTTACCTGATACGTGTTGTCAAAGCTGTCGTACATAAACCTGGTGATCAGAGAGGTCTTCCCCACTGCAAGGAGACAAGAGGTGATCAGGTGCATCTGAACAGACCACTGACAAATGGCAGAGGTAACTGTCCAGTACAGGAGACATGCATCTTATGAACTATGGCAACTATGTAATTATAACAATGACCCCCCACATTCTCTGCTTCCCAGAAACATTTCATGGACATCGTCTTTGTAACTTAATTACAGAAAAACCAATTCATTAAAACAATTTAACTGACTGGAATCACTAGGCAAACCTACTTCTTCAGACACGGGGTTCCTTAAGTTAATCCATCCACGCTTGGGTCTAACTGATTGGGGTTACTATCATTACTGACTCTCACTGTGGTTTGGCCTTGTCATCAAGCCCCTGTTTATGGTTCTGTGGGACATGAGCTTGCTGCACTCAAACATGCTACTTTGAGGCAGGCCCTGAATTTTTAAACTTAAATCAGGGATTCTTTCTAATTCCTGGTTGACCCTACATAAACAGAGCATTTCTCATATGCAGTACATTACACGTCAGCTTCCAATGACATCGTAAACTGGCATCTTGTCCTGGGTGTTCCTGGGAAATGTTATAGGTTCACCGTCGCCCTGCATTGGATATGCGTTTATGCATCTATATAAGCTATTATTATAACTGTTTTACATGCATTCAACACATAGGTGCTTCACTCGACCGGTGTGACCGGAATTGCTGAAAATATGTAGTGTACCATACTGACATCTCCGGTACAGTCACTGGACCGTTAATAACAATCAAAGGCAGTTAAGCGAGGAAGCGCCTCTCGACTGCACCGACGCCCGCATTCAGCGCCGTGTGGGGGCGCCCTCGCAAGGCACAGCAGCGGCTTGCGGATGTTTTCCGCGGTGCTGCGGGACTTGTCGCATCCGGTCGGCATCCCCAGGCCACTTACCGCTCTGCTCGCCCAGGAAGACCAGCTTGAATTTCCGCAGGGGGCTGCCGAGCTCCCCTCCGCCAACGCCGCTGGTCATCTTTACTAGTCCGTTAGAGCTGGTTGGCAGCTAATCGGGGGTGAGAGCGGTGTGCAGAGACGGTCAGAAAGATGCCGGAGGAGCGGAGATAGGGAGCGACGGGAACCCGTAAAGCATCACGTCACCTTGAATAAGGGGTGGCACTGGAGGCGGGGCGGGGCATGGGGCGGGGTAATAAAAGGATGATGTCATAGCGTGTGACGCAACGCGTAAAAGGGGCGGATATTCCTCGTTCCTGACTTTTTTGTTTCCGGAAGCCTTACATCATGTACCCCTTTTTGCACTCCCGAGTAAAGATAAAGGGGACAGAAACCTCAGTTTGACTAATAATCAAAGAAGTCAAAAGGAACGCAGGCATCGGCTAATCTGTGATCGTTATATTTCCACAACATAAAATGAATGTAGATTTTATTATAATATTATTTTGTTTTAAATCCACAACACAGTTAATTAACACGCGATTGATAGATGTACAAGGCATATTCACATGGCATACCTTTTTAGTTGATATTTTTAATAAATATTTGAGTGCCTTCACCACAGTCCACATGTCCTTGTTATGAATTGTACAGTCAGTATGCAGTTCATGTTGAGTTTCAGTCTGCACTAGAAAATCAACACTCAGTGTCTGAACAGCTCTGGAGAAACTGGCCCTACCGGACTGCAGCTTTGCGCCTGCTGTACAGGAAGCAGTGCTGGCTGTTTGTATGTGTCAGGTGAGGGTGAGAGTAACAGATGTGGCTCAGCTACATTCTGCCTTGGCACGTTTGCCGACTTTGTTCAGCTGGTTGCGGTGAGATTTTCAGTTTGAAACATATCTGCACACACACGCACACGCATTTACATGTATGTAACAGTTTTATTACCTTGGAAACAGTCAGTAGGGTTTGTAAATGACCCGCAACACTTTTGACGCGCTTGACAATTGGCAACCCTGCCTTGGGGTGTGCGGCTGCTTTCATTTCTCAGTACTGCTCGGCATTCCGCCCGTCCCCCACTTGGTGTCTGGCTCTTCTTTTGCTTCTGTAGTTTGATGTCCATTTTTCCATCTGTTGTCTTCAATTTTCTAAGCTCTCCACCTGCCTGAAGGTTAGAGTGAAGATGGCCACACTCCAGCTCCCCCCGTGTCATGTGAGACTCACACAGGAGGGGGCAGCGATGTCTTCTGCAGTCTCCTTGCTCTTTATAAAATACTCATCATATTATTATGACTTAAGATGCCAAATCATGCTATGCTATGTGACTGTCAGGTGTGCTAATATCCTGATGCTTTGTGTCGTCAGTGTCTTCATCGTTGGTGTGACAGCTTTGCCATATATGGATTTTTTACTTATATATCTTCATGCAGTGATCGGCAGTGAGAGAGGGAGAGCACATGGTTACCACTAGCATTAGCTCAGGAGCAGATAAAAAGCATCAGCACAACAACAAAACAGAAACACTTTTAGCCTGAATGAAAAAGAACACTCTGCACTCAGTGCTATTATGCTATACTAACACAGTATTTCTCATTCAATATATACTTTATTTCAAAGACATTCTGTTTATTCAGTTGAAAGCACATCTATGCTCAGGTACCCTGATTTTCACAAGAGAGATTCTCATCTGCTGGTTTGGGGGACATCAGGACTAGGGGTAGCTCCACACTCACATCACTGATTGGACAAAAAAGATAAAACCTGTAAGCCCAGCACCTGGTGACAGTAACACCAGTCGAGTGTAACACCAGGTGAACTCAAAACCATGGTACTGTAACACTGTATGCGTGTTACAGTCCAACACCAAGGTTAGCATAACACCATACGTCTTATGAGTGCAACACCATACAACCATAATGTAATATGTGTAACACCATGTGACCATAACATTAGATGAATGTAAAACTATGTGACTGTAACGTCATGTGACATCATATTAGTGTAATACCATGTGAGCTCAACAACATACTCGTGTCCTGATTTTCACACAGCTGATTGGCCATTGCAATGCTTTACCTTGCTGTGAGGTCTCCCAAGAGGCTGTGGATACAAAGATGACAGAAAAGTGGGTTTAGAGAAGGACCCCCACAGACTGTCCATCATGACAAGGCCATGAGATGCAGGTTGTCAGTAAGCGTTGGTTATTTCAGGTGTTTCTGAATGTGTTACTCACCCGCCTCGAGACACCATGAGGATGGTCTTGATTTTGTAGGACACCAGGATTCCTAGGATCTCTTTATTCATGCCAGGCCGTTGGCTGTGAGAGGAGCAGAGAGGCACGAAGGTGAGCATTTCATTCTTGTGTGTCACTCCCTCCAAGAGCACACAGTGACATTAGAATAGAACACACAATAAACAAAATCCTTTTTAACTGGCATTCAGTTCAGTTCTATCTGAGGGTATGAAAGACGAGTGTCTCACAGCGTGGTAGAGGCCAGGTTGGTGTCCTCGTCCTTCAGTTTGCAATCTAGGGCCAAGCCAAGTTTGTCTTTGTTGTTGCGCAGAAGAGGAGTTACTTGATAAACCTTCTCGAAAGTTGTGTTGCCGTGAACTTGGTCTCTGTCACAAAAGGCATTTTATTTTAATTCCAGGCCCCGTTCCAGCTTTGAATTATGGTGGGGGCGGCTTGTGGGTCAGCAGGTTGCTGGTTTAAATCTTAGAGTCTGCAGAGCAATTTCACTGTTGGGTCCCTTCAGCAGGGCCCTTAACCCCTAGTCGCTCCAACAACCTTGCTAACCTTGCTTTTTAGTGTCCGCTAAGAATGAACTCATTCTAATTGGATTGGTGGGTGGCTGACAGGATCAGCTAAGGGGCCTGGGGGTGGGGAGTGGTGCTGCTGATAGATAAATCTACAGACCAGATTAAATAACTTTGAATATTCCATTTTCCCTCAGACAGGGTAGGCAGGTCAAGCTTATGAAATGGTGGACCTATAATTCTGGGGCCAAATCCTTCCAGCCCCCCTTCACTGTGGAGTCAATTAAATGACAGGAAGGGAGTCAGGTGTATGTCTCTAAATCACTAAAACATTTCTATGTGTATGTGACCTTTAATGGAATGCCATCATGCCTAGGGTGTTTCTTACCTTGTGACGTGCTTTCTGACTCATATGGCTTGTGGTTTAAGGATGCCCTGTGGTTGATCGGTGTTGTTTTTGGTTTTTGATTCCTGCAGTGGAAGCCCCACCCCCATAACGCTTTCCAGAATGATCTGGATGCCACTTACGCAAATTCCTCATACAGGATCGACGTGGTGTATTTGTCTGCGGAGTACAGCACGACATCTGTGGTCTGATCAACTATATTGACAGAGAATACTGGATGTCATGCTCAGAGCTGAACACACACATGCATGTACACATGCATGAGTAAATATTTATGGTATGCTTTTGGAGTGTACAAGTTGCTCTTGACTTACGTAAAATCGTCTTATGCAAAAAAAAAGTTTGAGAGTCATAGAGTTTACGCAAAAGGGCCACATATGCCTCTATGTAAATTTACGTGTTATTATGTATTATCTGTTCTCTGTGTACCTACTCTGTAAGGCGTCTTTGAGTTCTTGAAAAGCGCTATATAAATAAATGTATTATTATTATTATTATTATTATTATTATTATTTCTTCATTTATGTAAGTTGTCCTGAATGGTATGGGGAAGTAAATCTGCCTTAAAAAAAATGTACTTGTTTGTGGAACAGATTACTTACATCAGTCAAGACCTGCTTGTAATGGTAAAAATGTAACAGTAATCATGTTCACCAGCCAGTTTTCAAATTTATGAGCAATGAACGGGATTAACACACTTACAGGTCCTGTGCTAAATTAAGGCATAAAACAGATTTATTTTATTTCTGCCTCACTTAGCTTCACCTTAGGATTTAGGTTTTAGAGTTAAGGTTAGAAATTCATAAACACTACCAGTAACACTCAAAAGCTTTGCACACACTGAGATTTTCTACATGTGCATGTTACTCACCTAACATTTACTAAACATGTACTTAATATTTACTAAAGATATACTGGACATTCTTTGCTAACAAATTAATGTACAGTAGGTTCACCATCTGAGTATCTTTTTTAGCAAGAAAATGACATACCTTTGATTCATCAGAGTAACCTGTTCTAGCAATTATAATGGCAGAGAACATTTCAGGGATTCTTTCTCTAAAGGGCGTTAAATACTGCTGTGTTTTATGGGATAAAACATTTAACTAGTGCATTTAAAGTGAAATGACATGCTAAAATTTGATTACGCCATCACCACACAATCATCAGGATGTCAGACATGCACTGTTACACACTCTTTCCATGATATAAAGGAAACTTGTTTTATTTGACTTATATTTTCACTTATACTTGTTGATTCAACTTTCCAGTGCTTAACAAGAATTTAAAAATCTGCAGTTTGTGAAATAAATGTAAATGTGGTAAAAGTCTGTGAGATGCAAAAACCTTTGACTGATGTTGTATTATTGAATAGATTTCCATTCATTCTGGTACATGTTGTGACAGAAACATTGTTCTTTTTGCTCCTTCACCTGGATCTTTCACCATTTCATACTCACTGGTTATTTTGATTTTCTTCACTACCTTGCCGGTGTTGTTGTTGATTTTCACTGTGATGAAGATTGTCTCACCATGGCAGTAGACCTATTGTTGGACACAGGAAACTTGCACTCAGTGCTATTATAAAGACACAGGATGCCTGAATGATTTCTGTAAACCAGCAGTCCCATTAAGGGACTTTTTTGAATGTCTTTCAATCTCTAACACCTGAAGCAGTCTGCGTGCAGTGTGCTGTCATTGCCATCGGGGGCTCAATTCACTAATGAGCATTTGGGAGGTTGTTCCTCTGTGGCGTTAGCCTGCTAGAGCTGGGCACTGTGTGGAAGTCAGAACACAAGGTTCCCTGCAGGAGTGTCTGCAAGGCCATCAGGCAGGATGACGTACCTCCTTATCCAGAGACGTTTCTAGGAACACGGCCTTGGTGCACATCAGGAACCGCTTATTGATGCTGGCCCTGGGTCCCGCACTGGTCCGGCTTGGGGCGTATTGTATCTTACGAATGATGAAGCTGCAGCTATCTCTGCAGCAGTGGAAAGACAGAAGGAGAGGGAGACAGGGAGAACCAAGGGAAAAAGATGGGGGGGGGAGAAGAGAGGAAGAAATGAGGGAGGGGAGAGAGAGAGATAGAAGGAGAGAGAAGTAGAGAGAAAAAAGAAAGGGGAAGAGAGAAATTCAGGTAGGTTTGGGAGAAAGGAAAGAAGATAGAATGAGAAAAAGAGAGAGAGAGGAATTTAGCTCCTGGTTCATTGTGGAGGCATGTATTATAATCAGTGATGTAAAAGTATTTCAAAGGAGTTAGTGGGGGTCATATGTTTGGGTGGGGATTCTCCAAAATAAAAATAGTCAGCTGCAGGGGGAGAGGGGTTTTCCTCATGATAAAATTTGCAATCATGTAGTTTGGCCTAAATTGTGTTTTGGACCGGAGCCCATGTTATATGAATGAAATTAATTAATTATTTGAGTGGTTCAGTTTAGAGAGGTGGTGGGGGGCGGTATATTTTCAAAAGGGAAGGGCCTTCATTATGCACCCCATTACTTTTCTAGGCCGGGTGATAAAGAGAATCCTGATCACAGACAATTTCTTGGGTAAACAATGGAATGCAACAACAGGCAGACTGAGAAGAGCGACGATCTCATTGCACACTGAACTGCTGGAAAAGAGAAAGTCTGAACCATGCCACTAAGCACAAAGTGTCCAATTAGTATGAAAACATAAATACATGAAAACAGGCAGTCACTACTCAGAACATCACCATGGTAACAGTTCATGGTCCAGCTGGAGAGAGCACAGAGCAGAACATTCCTCATATTTTCAGTCCCGAAGGGAGGCCCAGACTGCCATACACAGACCATAATAACACTGTAAAGACAAGGCCATGTCCGGGGGTGTCCCTAATGCAGACAGTGCAGCCCTAACCATGAAAGAGAAGCAGAGGGGGTGCTGTGCTGGGCTGGGCCAGTGAAACTTGGGTCTTTACAGTTGTATGTATTTTTAAACATAATGATTTAGGATGGGACTTGTGGACAAATCCCCCCCCAAGCTGAGATGTGGGAGTATCCCCTTCGATGACATCATATATAAAATAATGCTTGGTTTATTAAAAAATATATACATGATAAATTTACACATAATTTAAAGTTTTTTTCGGACAATTATCACCTAGAGAATCCCCCACCCTGCATAAAAATGGTTTATTCTAAATTTCCGCTCCAGAGTGCGTTTCCAAAGCCAGACCTGCAAGCAACTCAATGCATCTGGCATGACACCTAGGCTTTCAGACTCTCATACTAACACAAGAAATCTTACAGCAAATCTGTATTATGTCATTATAAACCTAAAATTAGCTATGTGAGATGCTTTGGGTAGTTTGGAAACCTTACAGACTATTTACAAGGTCATGAAACTGTGACACACTTGCAAAAGCGTGTGCATGTGTGTGCATACTTCTCTTGAATTGATCATTTCACTCCAACAAGAGACCAAATTTGGCCCCTGGAGACAATAGAGATTAGTGGTCTGCGGAAAAGCGCAGTGCAGCTTTTTAAATTTAACTCTTAGAAGACCTCTTATCATAATCGACAGTTAATCAATACAAGATTATGTGAAATGGTGGAATTTAATCGTCTAGTGTCAGACATTTTTTATAAAGACTGTCTTATTTGATTGTGCTGGAACTAATTGTAGGTTAGATAATTGTATACAGTATATGCCAGGATTGGTCCTGCCTCATTGTTATGTATGTTCCCTGTTTGGCCAGCAGGTGTCGCTGGCTGTCCCATAGTCTTCATTTCTAGTGTTTCCCTGTTTCCCTGGTTGACCCATGGCTTAACTGGCTAAGCAGTTAGCTCTTGTCCAGACTCCCCTTTCATTGTGGGCAACTAGCTGTTATTTAAAAAAAAAAAAGTATTTTCTTGGTGTATTATGTGTTCATGTATTTCAGTTACAGTCCTTTGTTTTTGCTCCACGTTCCCCGTTTGTAGTATGTTTAGTTTTTCTTGTTTTAATTTTCCTTGGTATTTGGACCTCTGAGGGGGTGGCATGGTGGTGCAGTGCACTGATGCCTTGCACCCCTAGGACCAGGGTCTCAGCCTACATTACATGTGTGTGGAGTTTGCACATTCGCCCCATGTCGTCGTGGGGTTTCCTCTGGATACTCCGGTTTCCCCCCACAGTCCAAAGACATGCCGAGGCTAATTGGAGTTACTAAATTGCCCTTAGGTGTGAGTGTGCCCTGCGATAGGGTGAGCCTCCCCCCCCTCCTGAGTTGTTTCCTGCCTAGTGCCCATAGCTTCTGGAATAGGCTCTGGACCCCCCTGCAACCCAGAAGGATAAGCAGTTTGGAAAATGAATGAATGAATTTAGACCTCTGATTGTAAACAAATCCCAGCTGTTCCTTGTCACGCTGAGTCCTTAGTGATTGGCTAATTGGTTATGGTTCTCATCTGTCCCTAATTATCAGTTTATTCAAGTACTTGCCTTTGCTCTGTTCCTCGGTTACTCATTGCATGTTAGTTTCTGTCTTTTTAGTTTTCTGCTCTTTGTTTGGTCCCCACATGTCTTATTGCTGTGTTGTCTAAGTTGTATTTTTTAGTGTTAGTTTACATTTGGTTTGTTATAGTTTAGTTGTTGCTCCTGCCTACTTGTTTTGACCCCTGTGTGTTTTCTTTGTTTCCTGCTTCTCCCTTTGTGTTCTATATGGGATAATAAAACCTAGTTTGAAAGCCGTTATGAGGATTGTCCCTCCGTTGTTATGCCCCACTGTAACAATAGCACAAATAGCATAATATCGCAGTGATAAATAGCCTTTGTGTCAGTCACAATTCTCATCCCACTGTGTTTGCTGTCAGGACATAAGAATGAATAAGATGTCTATTAAAAAACGGGGCATTGCATGTACATGGAAAATGCCACAAAGTTACTCAGTTACTAAAATCATTCCGTTCATAAACAGTGCTGGCAGAAAGTCCCATTTATCACAAAGAGATTCAGTAAATCCCCTATATATATTTATGGGTCTTTAGGAGAAGATCTCCTACTTGCTATTTTATGTGTGTTGCTTGTGGTAATGATTCTTTTTGGAAGGTTAGGATGGGTTTGTAACGGAAGACAGGAGACTGACAGGGGCATTATAGTGGAGCCAGAAGTGAGGTCGTTTTTCCACAGCGCATTGCCTGACAGTCGTGAAGTCTTGTGATTTGTGCATAATTTTAATAATTTATGCAAATATTTTATCTGTCATTTTAGTGAATATGAATATCAGTGAAAATGGAAAGATTTTCACTTAATATATTATAATTGTATAATTGTAACAGTGATAGTTCATAAACATGGATTGTTTTAGCATGACAACAGAATCGCCCTATAATGTGATGTGATGTCACACCCCTGACCCCCCAGTGTTAATATGAAGCCTACACCCTTGGTTATGCTGCTTTTATGTCATTCGCACCTTGTCTTGCTCTCTTACTTGTGGTCACTGTTCGCCACACTTTGTGACCTTTGAAATAGACTGACTGGTCATTTTTAATACGGTCCCAGCAAGTTTGTTAGGTCTAAGTAAAGTGCAAGTCATGACAAGGAACACTTAGACATGTCCTTGCCTTTCGAAGCTAATCTTATCTTTGTGGAGAGCCTCAAATCGGTTCAGGCACTAAAACAAACCTAGAGTCTTTTCCCAGATCCAAGACTGCTGATCTCACAATTTTATGCTCACAGAATGTTTTGGGACATTTGCTTAATTCAGTAAAAATATTGCAGATTCATTACAGGAGTAAATTACTTATACAAAAAATGTCACATTAGAAACAACCAGTAATTTTAAGTAAAGCATTAATTTCATGTAGTAATAAATTGAAATCCAAATTATAATTCTAAAATAGCTGCTCTGAGTTAAAAAGGTTAATTGACAAGCATCATTTGGTGATTTTTAATGAGTAACACCTTTACAATAACATAAAACTCCAAACACTAGCGTTTAGTATCCCTTCACTACCACTACTCCCTTCATGACCACACAGTACTAACCAGCCTCCTGCCCATCACAGTGTAGATCAAGAGTTTGATCAAAAATCCTGCAGAGAGAGACATGTTGATGCCAAATGAAGTGAAAACATTTGTGGAACTTGAATTTGAGAATCCGAGAAGGTGAAGGAGGGAGAATGAAAGGGCATAATGGCCAAATGAAGCTTCATGAACCATTTTCTGCTGGTTGTCCATGCAGGCTCTCCAACCCTTTACTAAGGCTACGGATTGTTGTAGTTTTACCTACATGTTGTCCTCCTTTTCTTTCAGGCCATCCTGCTCATTTCCAATGTACGCCTTGACCTCAAAGTCCACGCCACAAGGCTGGAGCAACAGGAATAAAGGCTGTCAGTTTTCATCTTGTGGAAATCGCTAGATCAAGGCCCATGTGAGTCAGTGAGTATGACAGCACCCAGGGGCGTTTGGGGTGCTTACCTTCCCAGCATGCCGTAGGGCAGGCTGAATAGAAACAGAGCAGGGCAGGCCTTTTGGAAGCTGAAAAACAGAGAAAGAACAGTTTGTGTTATTTATCTTCTGATAAAAAAAACTGTGTCATGGGTCATTAGTGTCTAGCAGTTGACCCATGTTGTTTGGCTATTTGTCAAGCAGTGAGCTGATTAGAGAATTGTGTCTTGGCAGGAGAAACTATTTTTTTTATTGGACTTGGCTTCATGCATGAATTTCAGTTAAAGAACCAAAAATTGACAGTGACTGATAAACAGCGAAAAATGACTATAAGATATGAAGAAGGAAAGAAGAGGTACTGTGAAGGTGAAGGGGTGCCCCTGGTCCCCAGCCTTCTTCATCAGGATCTCCTGCGTGGGTGTGGTGGCCAGGTCAGCCTCACCCGTCACAGGGTAGACCTGAATCGTTTGGCTCCAAATGTGTCTTTTGAAGGAGAGGTTGATCACATCCAGGTCATCTCGGCCATAGCGGAAAACACAAGCCAGCTGTACCAACACTAGAAGGAGCCAGAGGTCACACAGCTATACCCACACTAGGGGGAGCCAAAGGTCATATAGCTGTACCCACACTAGAGGGAGCCAGAGGTCATATAGCTGTACCCACACTAGAGCGAGTCAGAGGTCATATAGCTGTACCCACACTAGAGGGACCTAGAGGTCATATAGCTGGAGCCACACTAGAGGGACCTAGAGGTCACACAGTTATACCCACACTAGAAGGAGCCAGAGGTCATATAGATGTACCCACTCTAGAGGGAGCAAAAGGTCACACAGTTATGCCCACACTAGGGGGAGCCAGAGGTCATATAGCTGTACCCACACTAGAGGGAGTCAGAGGTCATATAGCAGTACCCACACTAGAGGGAGTTAGAGGTCACACAGCAGTACCCACATTAGAGGGTACCAGAGGTCATATAGCAATACCCAAACTAGAGGGAGACAGAGGTCACACAGCAGTACCTACACTGGAGGGAGCTACAAGTCACACAGCTGTACCCAGACTAGAGGGAACCAGAGGTCACATAGCTGTACCCAGACTAGCGGGAACCAGAGGTCATACAGCTGTACCCAGACTAGAGGGAACCAGAGGTCAAACAGCTATACCCACATTAGAGGGAACCAGAGGTCATACAGCTGTAACCACCGTATGGGGGACCAGAGGTCATATAACAGGACCAAACACTAGAGGGAAACCGAGGTCATACAGCTGTATCCACACTAGAGAGAGCTAGAGGTCACACAGCAGTACGCACACTAGAGGGAACCAGAGGTCATACAGCAATACCCACACTAGAGGGAGACAGAGGTCACACAGCAGTACCCACACTGGAGGGAGCTACAAGTCACACAGCTGTACCCAGACTAGAGGGAACCAGAGGTCATACAGCTGTAACCACCGTATGGGGGACCAAAGGTCATATAACAGGACCAAACACTAATGGGATACAGAGGTCATACAGCTGTACCCACACTAGAGTGAACCAGATGTCATACAGCTGCACCCACAGTAGGGGTAACCAGAGGTCAAATAACAGTACCAACAC
>JAABNY020000002.1:26768152-26782734 GCA_015164015.2 Brevimyrus niger | reverse complement strand
ACACACAAACACACACACACACACACACACACACACACACACACACACACACACACACACACACACACACACACATGCTCATTTCATATATTCTTGTCATCATGGGTTTCCATTAATTTCTATTGGAAAAACTCTAATCCATACATGACGACCTAAACCCCTAACCAGCCCTAACATTAACCATAAGGAACCAAACTAAATATAAGACTTTTGGCATTTTTACTTTTTTGATTGCATTCACAGATCATTGTGGGGACCTGAAAAATGGTCCCCACAATGTCAAAGAAACTGATTTTTATTACATTGTGGGGGAATTTGGTCCCCACAATGTAATCTAAACCTAATCTGCACACGCACACCTGCTCAAACACACTCAGTTCAAACACTGTATGGATAAAAGTATTGGGACACACCTCTTAATTATTGAATTCAGGTTTTTTATTCAGACCCTTTGCCTCAGGTGTATAATATCAGGCACCTAGCCATTTAGTTGGGTTTACAAATATTTGTGAAAGAATGACTTAGTCAAAAAAGCTCAGTGAATTCAAGCATGAAGCTTTTATAGGATGCCATCTTTGCAATCAGAGAGTTTGTGGAATTTCTTCCCTGCTAGATATTCCATGGTCAAATGCAAGTGGTATTATTGAAAAGTAGAAGTGTTCAGAAACAAGCAGACCACGTAAAGTAACAGAGCGGAGTCCCCAAGTGTCGAGGCTCATAGTGCATTAAAGTTGCCAACACTCTGTTGACTCACTAACTACAGAGTTTCAAACTTCCTCTGGCATTAACCCCAACACAGAAACTGTGCACTGAGAGCAGTTGCGTGCAAGCCTCACATCACCAAATGCAGTGCCAAGCGTCAGATGGAGTGGTGTAAAGCACGCCTCCACTGGACTCTGAAGGTGGGGTGACAAATCACACTTCTGTCTGACAGTCTGATAGACAAGTCTGGGTTTGGTACAATAGATGCCAGGAGACCATTACTTGCCTGACTGCATTGTGCCAACTGTAAAGTTTGGTGGAGGAGGGATAATGGTATGGGGTTACTTTTCAGTGGTTGGGCTAGGCCCCTCAGTTCCAGTAAAGGAAACTCTTAATGCTTCAACATGCCAAGACATTTTGAATAATTCTATGCTTCCAACTTTGAGGGAATAGTTTGGGGAAGGCCCTTTTCTGTTCCAGCATGACTGTACCCCAGTACACAAAGCAAGGTCCATAAAGACACGTTTGGGTGAGTTTGGTGTAGAGGGACTTGATTGGGCCGCACAGAGCCCTGACCTAAACCCCTGTCAAAAACATCTTTGGGATGAACAAGAATGGAGATTGTGAGGCAGGCCTTCACATCCAACATCAGTGCCTGACCTCACAAATGCTCTTCTGGATGAATGGCCAAAAATTCCCACAGACACACTCCATAATCTTGTGGTAAGCCTTCCCAGAAGAGTAGCAGCTTTTGTAGCTGCAAAAGAGGGACCACCTCCATATTGATGCCTATGGATTTAGAAAGGGGTGCCATAAATGTTTCTGTGGATGTAACGGCCTGGTGTCCCAGTACTTCTGTCCTTATAGTCAGGGATGCACATAACTGGTATGCAATTATGCATTTGCCTTTAAAAATGAGACGTGCGACAACAGATTGTGGTAATAATGTAAACGCATACTTATGTGCATTTGCGCTGATATGAATATCATGCATTTTAATCTTATTATGCTAAATCTCCTTCATTTGCGATGTATAGGTTAAAATGTAAGGTATTTTCTTGACTTAGCAGTGCAAATGCACTGAAAATAAGTACACATTTGCACCTTTACAAACAATTGATTGCTGCACGTATTGTTTTTAAAGGTGAATGCATACTTGCATTCCAGTCACGTCCATCCCTGCTTATAGTGTATATTCCTATCATTGTGAAGACTGTCCGTTCTATTTCTATTATCTATCTATAATTTATTTTACTTTAGTTTATATTGTGTGGACCTGAAAAATGTCCAAATAGGCTAAAAAGTAACAGGTTTTACCACATTTGGTAAATACAACCTATCCAGAAACAAACAAACACACACACACACACACACACTCTCACCCTGATGGCTGCTGTTCTTCGCCTATCCTCTTCCTCATCCTCTTCCCCATCCACAGAAGTGTGAGGCCTTCTGCCAGTTACTGCAGCTGCTGAAGGCCAGACGGGCTCCACACAGCCAGCCGGACGCCATCTCTGTGTTCGTAGGCACCTGGAACATGGGTCAGTGTCCGTGTGGGGGATCTCGATCGCACAGGGGTGTGAGGGCACAGTGGCATGCGTCACAGAGGCGGTTTGTTAGCACCCGAATCTCCTCATCTGATCTTTATTCTAGTCACCTTCTAGTAAGACACTGTGCTGAAGCCATTCTTAAAAATCCTTTTGAAAAGCATTAGCCCATGAGCTGTCATGTTTCATACCCACATGTCCTGTTTCTTAATAAAGGATTCCTTTTGAATGGCCTAGTAGCAATCAGAAGTGGATATTTCAGGTCCAAAAAGTAAAAATCCAGACCAAGATTTTGTTTCAACCAACCAGTTCAGTACTGTGACTGTGACTCTTTATATGTAACTGCTTGGTTGAAACAAAATCCTGGTTTGGATTTTTACTTTCTGGACCTGAAATGTCCACTTCTGGTAATGTCTCCAGCGGTGTAGATTTGGTCCCCACCTCTGCTCTCTATGTGATGGAATGTGTCTTCACAACGTCCAAAGACCTACAGTTAGGCTGACTGCCTTTTGAAGAATTTGCTCAAGATCAATAACACTTATCTTATCTGAACTGGTAGGCAAAGGCCAGAGGACAGGCTTACTCTGGTCACATGGTCCTGTGTTGCCGCAGGTGGGTCCCCTTCGCCCAGAAGCCTCCAGTCCTGGGTGAAATGCTGTGGCCTGGGGAACGTCCCAGATGAGACCACGAGGTCGCTCCCTCATGACATCTATGCCTTTGGGACACAGGAGAACCCGCAAGGGGAGAGGGACTGGGTGGAGCATCTGAGGGCAGTGCTAAGAGCTGCTACTCACATCGACTTTAGGCTGGTCAGTCTGTCTCCTTTCTCCTCCATCTTTCTTAATGGTCGGTCTGTCTCTCTCTCTTCCTCTATCTTTCATAACGGTCAATCTGTCTCTCTCTCTTCTCTCTCTTTCATAATGGTCATTCTGTCTCTCTCTCCTCCTTCTTTCTTAATGGCCAATCTAGTCATGTGGAATCTATTCTGTCAGATCCCCTGAAAATTATTCACAAAATTAATTCTAAGTGATGCAAAGTTTTCATTTTTTCTTGAACAAATAAAAGTTTGGCTTATTTCCAAGATGCTTTTCCATTTGTGTCCTGCAGGTGGCAGTACAATCCTTGTGGAGCATCAGGCTGGCCGTGTTTGTGAGGCCGGAACATGAGAAGCGTGTCAGTCACGTGAGCGTGGCCAGTGTGAAGACAGGCCTTGGGAACACTCTGGGTACAAGCTCCCACAGCCCAGAAAGAAACACGAACAATGTCATTCTCATGAATCCCCATTGCTGAGGTAGAGCCCTGACCTGCGTATCCATGGTTACAGGACACAAAGGAGCAGTGGGGGTGTCCTTCCTCTTCGGTGGCACATCTCTGGGCTTTGTCAATTGTCACCTGTCATCTGGGAGTGAGAAGACTGTGAGGTACTACACATACTGCTGGTATTTCTTGACACGGCACTTGTTATTTGCACAACTTCATTGGAATTTTTATATTTCCAATTTGCTCTCCTTTGAGATATGCAGACAAGTCACTGAGAAGCCCGGAGCCCAGGGTCAGCCTTTTATCCAGCCTTAAGCTTTTTTTCAGGGGGTCCAGGGTCTTGCTCAAGGGCCCAGTAGTATTTACTAAACGTCGGCTTTGACCCAGTGACCTTTTGATCACAGGCATAGAGGCTTAAGCCACGGAGCCGCACACTGTCCATGATGGTCAGTCATGTGAATAAATAAGTTTTTTAGAAGATGATACCAATGTGCAGAGGATGCAGCCTGATGGTTGCTTTAGCTGTCAGGTTACTAGTTTGCATCCCAGGCAGTGCCCCTCTGTTGTAGGGTTCAAGGCTCCTCCAGTCACACCATCTCTCCATCAGGAGGAACCAGAACTTCCAGGACATCCTGCGGCTCTTGTCCCTGGGCGACTGGCAGCCGAGTCCGTTCGACGTCAGCCTTCGCTTCACACACCTCTTCTGGTGTGGAGACCTCAACTACCGGCTGGACCTGGAGGTTCAGGTGAGGGGGCGATCATCTAAGACAGACTGTGGACCTGCTCAAAGACAGACACATGACCCACAAAGCAAAGGCTTTTTTTAATCTTTATCTTTCTATCAAGGTAAATCTGCTGGTGGATTGAGAAGAGCTGAGTGCCTCAGTCCTTTAGTGATTGTGTTATGGTGTTATCAGCCCTGGCTTTGAGCCTTGACTCAGTTGAATTGATGTTTTCTTCAAGAATTTCTCTCTTGCATCAGTAAAGTTCATGTTATCCTATTTATGAAGTTATGTTTGGGAACAGTTAACGTAGTTACACTGAGAATCAATGTGTCTGTGGTTATTCAGACCAAGATTTCTCAGTCACGAGTCCATGGCCCACTACTTTGCCAGGGAAATGAGGTTTGATTCATATCATGACACAAACCCGATCACCACTCTGGGGAATTTTACAGGGGGGATAATGCTGGGTGGTATAAATGATATATTGACAGAAAATGAGAAACTTCTATAAATTCAATAATGAACATTGCTTGATAGCATACATCAGCCTCTCATGTCATAGAAACAAATGCAATTCTTTCCATTTACATGGAAGTCTTTTACAGTTTATCTTAATGGCTTTGGAGCATTTCTCAAATGACAATTAACATTTGCAAGGCGAGTATAATCCCCACACCTCAGCAGAATGTCATTTATAATTGCTTCACACAAATTTCCAGATGTTTTAGTACATATATGCAAATAGTTTTGTACAATTGTCATAATTTGTAATAATTCTCATTGCTATAATCTTCTTGGTCAGAATAGATTATGTAGTTTCCCATTGTAATATTTTTAGTCCCAAAACTACATATGTGTGTGATCATCGTGTTTGTCAACCCGTGCAAAACAGTTAGCCAAGCTGTCAAAAAGATACAGTCCATCAATTGCTTTTTAGCATTGTCGTGTTTTTGGTTGCCAGAGTACATCATTTTGTTGTCATTTTGTTCTTGTGTCGCCGTTTTTTGCTGTTTTTGTGTGTTTTTTTGTTTGTTATTGTAGTGTGTCTTGGGATCTGAGGAAGTTACATGTGCATGTGAGCGCTTTCTCTTGCCAGTGAACTTTACATGTAAGGTAGGACCTTGCAATGTTGAAACTAGTCTCGTTGACATGAGTAAGTATCAGTTTTATTGAGAAAAATGATAAGTCTGTGATAATGAGAAAGTGGGAACCAACTACCATTCAGAATTGTGTAGCTCAGGGGCAGACTTACTCCGACATACTGGCAATATATCTAAGCTTTTTCATGAACATGGTTAAAATGCTAATTGTACTTTTCATTTTGGTGCTGCTCAATATTTCATTGGTGGGATTTTTTTATTTTTAGACACGAGTCAATTGTATTTGGTAAGTTACAGGCCTTTGCAGCTAAACCATAGTGTTGTTCTATATGCATTAATTGTTTTGAGAAATGCTGTTACGCTCTTGAGAATGTTAGATATGTTTCATAACATGAGCGAAGCCAATCGAGAAACTGTAAGAACTAACAACTTTCGTCCAAGAGACACACAGCAGTGTTGACTGAGTTAGTGGTACACACCACATGCCACTGTTTGTCTTTGGGTACAGGAGTCATGGGAGAGACTCACGCTCACTCAGGGGAAACATCAGGTGAAAAAAATGACAGCTTAGCAGCCACAACATCCTTTTACAGTTTTCTTCGATTTGCTTTGGCACATTTCACGTAAACCTTTGGAAATTTGTGTGAAACATTGAGAAATGCAGTTCTGCTGTGTACAAGTGACATCGTGGCATTGGGACTGTGCTATTTAGTTGTAATTTGAGAAATTCACCAAAGCAATCAAAAAGAAACTGTAAAAAGGAGATATTGTGGTTAATCAAGATAAAGACGTGGCTGATGTGGCCATAACTTTTGCAGTTCAAAGTACAGTATGCAACAAACTCCTGCTGTGCACTGTAAATTCTGCAGAAACAGTGGAAAAGCTGGGAGTTTATTTCACCCCTTGACGCATTGCCATCCAGTTGAACATACAGAATACAAGTGCTTACAGTCACAGACACCAGCAAATAGGGTTTCTGCTTTCAATCTAAAGAAATATGGGACAAATCACCAACCACATTGGCTTAAAATGGGTGATAGGATTTTATTTTCCATTATGGGATGGTTGACAACTCTACCAGCAATGTGAAGTCAGATCCGTGGAACAAACAGCAAGGCAGTAGGTTTCAGGTTGCAGTCTTTTCTCATGTTCTGAATTCTAAGGGAAGGTTTTAAGGCAGAATTAAGCCTTGACACCCACAATGATCTGTTTTTGGTGTCATTGGGGATTAACATGAACTATATAGTGATCATTATCGACATCAACTGGTAACCCCTCCCCCTGGTCAGTGAAGTTCACTTTAATGCCCCTCCTCCCATATATAAATTCTACTGAGGGCAACACACTCCTCCCACCCCACCCCCGAGGCCAATGACTGAATAAGTAATGAATAGCTGGGCCAAGTGGTTGGAAGCTTAAGAAACCCTGGTTTAGACCCAGCATGGCTCTGTGTGGGGGTGCTTTGGGGTCCTGCTCCTTCCTGATCCCGTCTTCCCCTGCAGGACATCCTGAAGCACGTTTGCAAGCGGGAATTTGAGGCTCTGATGTGTGCTGATCAGCTGACCCGGGAGCGTCACAAGAGGAAGGTCTTCCTTCATTTCAGTAAGCGACCCTGTCTAACATCAGTTCCCTGCTTGCATAAGTGCGATTCCCTTGACCACTGCGCCACCCACAGACCAGAGCAGGCATGGTCGTCTCAGTTATTGTCCCTCCCCTCACTTCTTCTCCTCTCTAATCTCTCCAGCATTTTCTTCACAGATGAAGAGAAGATCTTGTTCCCTCCCACCTACCGGTACGAGCGCGGGTCCAGGGAATGCTACCAGTGGGAGAAGTACAAGACCTCGGGTGTAAGGCTGATGCTCATCATGGGAGTGGAATTCAGGGCAGAGCTTGAGTCAGGGCTTGGTCTATGGGTGGTGCCTTGGAGCCAATGGCTGCCACACCCACCTAGGCTGAAAGCTTCAACAGGAGCCAGCAAGACGGCCTCTTTTTAGGGGAGCTGCAGGCTCCGATCGGTCCAAAAATACCCTTACTTTTCCAGTTCTATTTATATATGTGGCTGTTAGTGGGATCGGTGAGGCTTCTGGGTTTATAGGGCCTCTGTCATCTACCAGAGCTCACTGAATAACAGTGCCAGGTGCTGAGGGACTTGTAAAAATGCACAGTCATGTATGCCTGCCTGAATTTTGCAGCCTTTCTGTGTATGCGTGAGCATATCTGCGTGCTCGCCTGTGTACAAACAACCACACCTCACACCTTATGAATTTCTGCTATGTTTCTGTGTGTTTCTCATATTCAACATGTTCTTATGTATTTATGTACATTTCTATCTTTAGTGAAGCAGGCCAGCTCTTTTGCTCCCTTATATAATCACCTCTTCTGCCACTTCACAGACAAAATTAGATAGACAGATAGACACAGAGATAAACGAGGCAAAGATAGATAGACAGACAGGACATAGCTAGACAGACAGACATACAGACACAGATAAATGGACATGAACACAGATTAATAGACAGTTGCAATAAAAGTGAGAGTAACACATATATAAAGTGCGTATGCTATGGAAATAAGGGTCATGTTTACCAATAATAAAAGTGCAAAGTTTTGCTGTTGTTCTCTTCGCTCCTCCCAGCACTAACCCCTATGCACACAGGTTCGCGTCAACGTGCCTTCCTGGTGTGACCGTGTACTCTGGAAGTCCTACCCGCAGACACACCTAGTCTGCACTGCTTATGGTGGGTCAAGGGTCAAGTCAAAGGTCGGGTTGTGGGGTCAGGGGTGATGGATTGGAGGATGGCAGTCCACTTGGCCTGTTATCTGATCCTCCATCTCAGTTTTTTCCCGCTCCGTTTTTAACTTTTGCTTCTTCCCTTATCTGCTGCAGATTTGCTGGGATTAAGTAATGTCTGAGCTGGGTGTGTGTGCAGGGTGGGGGCACTGGGCCTGATTCTCACACAGTGACTCATCCCGAGCTGCAGTTCCGCTCTGCACGGCCCCGCTGTGTCTTTCACACACTGCCCGTGGGAGGCGTGTCAGTAATGCAAAACTAGTGAAAGTGACGGAGTTTTGGTTGAAGGCCAATGGCACAAAAAGCTTGTTTACTCATGAGCTTCCATGTCTGTAACTTTTTAGAAGTGTCTCTGTCTGTGACTGATTGTGACCGTCTGTGATCTATGACTGTCTGTAATTATTTGTAACTGTCTGTGACTATCTATGTCTGTGACAGTCCATAATTGTCTGTGACTGTCTGTAATTGTTTGTAGCTGTCTATGACTGTCTGTTACTGTAACTGTCTATAACTTTGGCTGTCTGTGGCTGTCTGTGGCTGTCTGTAACTGTCTGTGACTGTCCACTGGGGTTGTCTCACTCTGTTTAGGCTGCACAGATGATATTACAACCAGCGACCATTCCCCTGTCTTTGCTACATTCCAGGTTGGGGTAGCATCACCAATCATTTCAAAACCAGGTGAGGCCACCTGTGATTTACCTGACTGCGTTTGGTCACTCACAACCATGCCCATACCTAGCATTGAGGACACAAAGTTCAGGTCCTTAGCATATTATCTGCAACCCCAATAACCACAATGCATTATGGGGCACACCTAGGGTGGCTAACACTTTTGACATGCTCACAACACAACTTTCTTTGCAATGTTTTTGTGTGTTTACATACCTTATTGTGTCCTGATACTCACACATATTCCTAACATCTGAGCAACTGTCAAAGGTCAAAGTTCATAAAGCCTATGCGGTTTTAATGTGGGGGTTTCTGCTGAAAACAGACACAGGGCCAAGTGAGAGAGCATATATAGAGCTGGAGGGCGTGGAGGTCATCGTCAAGACAGCCAGCAAGGCCAAATTCTCCTTGGAGTTTCACTCCTACTGCCTGGAAGGTGCACTGACACTCTTTCTTGACTTAATTCTCACCAAACATTTCAAAGTTGAATCTTTGCCAACATTGCCAGGTTGAATCATTGGGCTAGTGTCTCTCCACAGAATTCCGGCGTTCCAGCGAGAATGATTCCCAGATCTGCGAAGTACCGGGCTTCCTTAAACTGGGCTGGTCTTCCAGACAGCTGCCAAAGGTTATTCTTTATATCACAATAAATCTTCCACGCTAACTATGAATTTTGTGTTGGCTTTTTTATTATTTCCTGCTCTTTCTTTCTCTCTCCATCAGCTCTTTCCTGTCATCTCAGACATGGAGCGTCTTCAGGACCAGCACCTGCTATTGTCAGTCAAGTCATGTGACGGTCTCGAATCCTATGGTTAGTCTCCACTTCCTCCAGCTCCTGCTGTCTGATTCTTGTGCTTCATTAGGGACTTTCTTACCCTTATCACATGGCTTTTCCTGCAGGTGAATGCTGTGTGGCCCTCCGAAGCCTCCTGAGCTCTACGGCGAAGGCGTTTGAGACATTCCTGACCCACCGTGGTGAGGAGATGGGCTCCCTTCGGGGCAGACTACGAGTCCACGTGCCCAAGGACCGGCGACAGAGGCGGGAACGGACCTACGGTGGGCAAACCCTCTTTCTTGCGTTCTTGTAACCGTTGTCTAGTTCCTCACCAAGTTCCTCAAGATTTCCCGTTTTACTTCCCCTTTGGCGGACCGCAAGCAGATGCATCCTGAGCTGCTTCCAGGTCATGCGCTAAGGGCATCTCTTTAGCTGCCTAGTGGCCCCATACAGATGGTAAGCAGGCAGCATTGCGGAGTCCTGAGAAAATTCTTCCTGAGAGCCGGTGTCATGCCTGTCATTTGCAGAGTGGTTCTGCTTTGAGAAAGACGAGAGCAGCTTGGCTAGAGGTAGCCCAGCCCACCCAGTGACTGGTGGCCCTTCTGCACGGTGAGAATACCATGCTTTAAGGATCGGTAAACATAACAGACATATGCATGGCACACGCACTTTGTAGATCTGTTATTGCCTTGATCAGCCACAGACTGCATCATCATGTAGTTTGACACTGCCTTGAATTGACTTTAGATTTTAGTTATTGGATGAAACAGAATGACTAAGCATTTCAATGCACCCACTGCACACTGAATAAAGTTCTTGAATCCTTCCTACTAATGACTCAGCTAATGGTTGTGATGACGTTAGCTCAGCCACTAAAGGCTGCATTTAGCCTCATCTGGCCTCCTTCAGGTCCCCAGCTGGACCATCTACATCAGTGCCAGCTCAGCCTGCCCAAGCTTCTTCGGCATCAGTGCCAAGCAGCTACACCAACCCTGCATACTTCATCTTTGAGGGGATGCCCATTCAGCGTTTCACAACGGAGGACCCCACCCCAAAGCGGGACCCCCGGGTGGTATGGGCCAGGGACTCTGTCTTGCAGCTCCCCAAGGTGTCCCCCAACCAAAGTCAGCAGGGGAAGTCCACCCGCAGATCAGACTTTACGGAGATTGAAATTCCAGGATGCCTTCCCCACTGTCGGCCGTCTGGGGAGTCTCCGTCCTCCTACCAGCTTTTTCCAGCCCAGGACAGGGGGTCGGGGAACCCCTCCTCAAGGCTGTCTCTGAATAGTACTCCACTATCCCCAGAACGCTCCCCCTACAGGAATGATGTGGTATTGCAGCCACGGTCCCCTGCTGTACAAATGAACTTGTACTGGAACCGTTCAGCTGTGGCAAGGGAGATGCCCTGGGCATACAGGAATCTGCCCCGGAGAACCAGCCCCCGGCTGAGCCTGGATTACCCATCTGGCATGCATAAGACTCCAGCACTCTGCTCCTATTCCTCCACTAGGGTGCCCCACAGGGAAGCGGCATCCTGGGCGGTCGGACCCCAGCCAGACCCCCCAGGGGACCACTCTCTGACAGCCTTGCAGATTGCCAAGTCACTCAGTGAGATGGACTTCCTGCCTGTAGACCACAAAAGCCCCACAGCCATTCCTAGAGCCCAGCAGAGGAATCTGGGCTACCAGCTTAGCACTGTTTCAGAGAAAGAGGTTGGTAAATCATAGAGTAACATGCTGTAGTTCCAATGCATCTGAAAAATTATGGTCTTAAAGTAGGACTGTCGTCAAGGATTTTTATTGTAGCTATTTATCACTGACCTGTCTGCAGGCACCGGTACTGCGTGTTGCTCCGGGATCCGTGTGGGAGCTTCTGAGCAGCCTGGGACTTCAGCGCTACACCCTGGGGCTCAGTCTCAATGGCTGGGATGACCCACTTTACTTTAGGTGAGTCAGAAGAGAGCATATGGGGCAACAGGTTCCACGCACTGACTTTATCAAATTTTCTGCCATCGCTTCTTCATGTACGAGAAGCTAATTATTTAAATGCTTTTTTTTTGTATAAAGCAGACCTTGGGTCCCCACAGCTAATGGAGTTTCTAGACCAGGGGTGGCCAATTTTATCCACAAAGGGCCGGTGTGTATGCAGGTTTTTGGGATAACCTGTAGGTCAGCTGTTAAAACCCAGGTGTGAGGACTCTTCAGCCAATCAGTGGTCTATTTAGTAATCTAAAGTAAGCAAAAATTCGCATACACACCGGCCCTTTTCGGATACGATTGGACACCCCTGTTCTAGACCATTTCAACTGGGGGGGACTGACTGGGGCCAGGTGTTCTGTTAGGGGGGCCAGATGCATTTGACCATAAGTATTACCTAGAAGTATTACTTACACTAGATTACCAACATTAAGTAGCAAAAGACAATTCTGAAAACCAATAAGTTATTTATGCAATGCTTTGCAGTCACATTTAGCAGTTTTACAAATACGTAACTCACTCTGACATCTGGTTTAGACTATTTTGCTACTTGGCAGTCCCCAAAGTTTAGCCCACATATTTAAATGCAAATAATAGTAATAATAATAATATATTTCAGACTCAAGTAGCATTCATATTTAGGAGGGGCATGGGATGGCTATGGATGTTGTCTCAGTGACATCGGCCCTCCCAGGCCCCCCCAGAACCACCCTTGGCCACAGTTATAGCAAGTAACACTTTCCCTATTTCTTAGTGAGATCACAGAGCAGGACCTGCGGGCAGCTGGAGTGACCAACCCTGCTCACCGCAGACGGATCCTGGAGAACCTGCCCAGGATCTGGGAATGAGGACCAGGCTGCTGGGTCTAGCTGATGGCTCCCAGGCCAGGTCAACAGCCTTAACCACAGAGGGTCTCAGAAGCCTCTCCACAGGTCATGTGACCCCACAGCAGGCCGGAGTGTGACGGCAGCAACTTATGACTGCATCCATGAAAAATGTCAGCAACGTTCCTGGTGATGCATTCTCGTGCGCTTTGTTTCCAGACAATTTAAAAAGCCCTCTGAAACTGTCTTCTTCATTTCTAAAATAAAGTGCCGTGCCGTCGGTTTTAGGATGCCACTCATCCGTCTGCCTATGGGAACCAATACTGTGTATAGCTGAATGGGTTTGCTCGGTCAATACTGACATGGCACTTGGCAAGTGATTTGGCATTAACTGTTTGTAAAAGGTATGTCTTGTTGTTTTTCAAGCATAAACTACAATGTGACTTCCTGCATTCTCAGTTACAATTCTTTCATTCACCCAGGTAAGGCTTATTTGCTGAAGATAATCTGTGTTTATATGTGACCGATATCACTTTGATGGCTATATTTTAGGATGATTTTTTTACATTGAAAATACACATCAAAGTCATGCTGCTATTTGTTCACAGTCCACTGAGATAAGAGCGGGATTGTAAAATACCGATCAGGTTTATTGCAAGCACCACATCTGATTTTACATGGGCGCTCTGCGCAGACAGCAGTGACGATGGCTACACTTCTTGTAGGGGAGTCCCAGCTGGGTGTAAGATTCTTGCATCAATGTTGAAGGAAGTAAGCAAGTGTGCAAAGCCTAGTGCTGGGCCACAATGTGTATTTTCAAGTTAATTTGAAAGCAGTAGTAAAGCTCACTTATGCAACATTAGCTCCTTATATGCTGTAGACAAACCACATTCACACGCAGAGCATCACACTTGCTGTGCTGGGTGTCTGCTGTGGTTAAGGATGCTCAATCCAAGCCCCCGAGGGGGAAAGCAATCCAGCATTTGAAAATGTGTGTTTGTTTGCTTCTTCTCACTGAACACCGCTCCTACTTCCCAAGCCATAAAAAGATATTTATTTTGTGCACATTGGGTAATACCTTGCAGGCTGAGCTCACAGTGTAAAGCGAACAGAAGCTGAGCCAGCCCATGATGTATTGTGAAATTCTTGCTACTCGTCCTGGCTAAGTTTCACATTCACTTCTCCTGGATGGACACTTTGATTTCTCCTTCTCCTAAGCTTGCTTACTGTAAGCACTTTTCACGGTTCACCCTGGGGGTGAGCGGGTGTTTGCTGGTTTTTGTTCCCTATTCCCTTCGGGCCAGCAAGTTTGGACTTCCCCACCCCTGTGGTCAAAAACTTACAGCAAGCCACCCGCTTCCTTTTGGTAAAAGCCCCTTTGTTTTCGCATGAGACCCCTTGTGATTATGACGTTCATTGTTTCCCGAAGACTTTATGCACTCCCTAATAAAATAGGGCCTTGGGTATTTTTACACAGAACAAACATAAGGTCTCCCACATCCCATGCTGAGCCAGACAACAATCATTGCATCAGTCCTTCTGTCCATCAACCTAGCATTGCTAGACCCTGGCAGCCATGATCAGTTTTCTAAATGTGTGACAGGCATTGGGAGGGCCACGGTATTCGTTAGGACCAAAATCCACCACCCAAGCATCCATTTCCTGTGCTTTTTGGTTTGTTGTGTGTGATGTTTTCATTCCAATCAACCCTGCGTGAACATTCTCCATGCATCAGTTAAGACCTCAGTGACCACCCAGCGGGGTGGGAGCTAGAAACAAATACTGAGCTGCCCGACGATACTGCCGTCATACAGCACCATCATACTGCGCTATCTGGGTTAGACATCACCAGCTCTGCATCTGAAATGATGTTGAAACATTTCACTCAGAAATGACCATTTTTTGCCTATGAAGCCTATTTTAGCAATAATCCTGATCCTTCACCTGTTGACAATAACTGGTGCTGAACACTGGTTTCTGGACCTGAATTCTGCACCTATGTTTAAATTATACTGCAGAACCTTCAAATGACTGTTCTTTGTTATGTGTGTGTGTGTGTGTGCATGTGAGCAGGTTTACCTATCCTTATGGGGACACAATGTCCCCATAACGTGATAAATATAATTTTTTTTTTTTTAAACTCTATTTTATAAAAATCGGTGACTGCTATGAAAAAACTAAAAATGCAAAAACTCTTGTATTTCATTAGGTTAC
>JAABNY020000002.1:26743090-26762354 GCA_015164015.2 Brevimyrus niger | reverse complement strand
TCACCATATTTTCTTTTTGGTTGGCCTTTTTGATGATTAGTCTACTGTCTACTGTCTGTCTTGGTTTTCTCTGCCGGCGCCGAATCTCAAGTTTTCTTTTCGTTCCGTGTAACAAACATATCCATTTTAATTATACCTGCAACTGTGTACCGCCTCTCCACATTTAATTATTCCGCTTCAATTACGCCAAAGTAAAATCACTGTCGTAAAGTACTGTGGTTCCACGTGACATTTTCAATGCCATTCGTTTGCTGATGTTGTTTTAATTTAGGATTACGTTTAAATATGTCTTTGTTTTGTTTTGGGTGTATGGTAATTAAATAAATGAATTAATAGATTTGATAACACAAATGAAAAAAATTAATGAATAAACAAAAAAGTCCCGCTGTATTTCACGCCCCACTTGTCACGTCTCTGTTCCCCACCAGAGGGGCACGCCCCACACTTTAAGAAACACTGGTGTAGACATACACTGGGCACTGAAAGGCAGCTCAAATACAAATTAAGGGCAGTTCTTCACCCCCCTTTATACCCCAAAAGACCCTCCCCACAAAGATGCTGTGTGTAGGTGTTGTGAGTGAATTTACATATAAAAAGTGACCCCCCCCCCCCTGGCCTGTGAGGATCCTGAGACAGGGACAGGACGGGACAGGATGGAGATTTCCAGTGAGAGCAAATGGTAGCTCAGATACTTCTCTGGCCTCTGTCAACTGGATTATATTCCTTATCACCTTAGTGGTGCCAAATGGAACCCCTATTCTCTCCTTGGCTTCCCCGTGATCATAAATTCTTAACATTGTATGTACTCAAATGATCAACCAAGAACCTTGGGGCATTTTCACTACTTTTCCTTACAGCGTTTTAACTAACTGTAGCCGAGAAAAAAGATTTGTTCAGACCTGAATACAGAGCATTACAATTATCTAGACATGACGAAATAAAAGCATGGACTGGCATCTCCAATTCTGATTTTGAAATCACTGACCTCAGTTTAGAAAGATTTCTCAGATGATGAAACCACTTGACCTCAGACAGAGATCATCACGTAAGATGTCAAACCAATTGCATACCATCACTCAAGGATCAGGGCTGCCAACCAGTGATCCATAAGGTGAAAGGAGGTGGTCAAGCACACCATTATTTGGATAGAAAACAAAAGAGGGATGCAAGCTTATCCATTTAAAGAAAGCTTAATTGCATTTTAGAAACTTATAGACAGACAGATAGACAGAGTTATATAATTTAGCCAGGGGAGCATTAAATGACATTCGCAGACAAATTCTAAATAAATCTGCCGGAGCATGCTGCCCGTTCCCCAAAACCGGCACACGTGTGAAGCCGGAAGGCGCGGAGGGCGGGGCGCCTGGGAAGGGGTAGCGCTTACGCAGAGTCTGCGATCTCATACCAGGACAACTGCGGAGAGCGTCGGACGACTGGCATTCATCAGTCGCATGGGGTAACAGTTGCACTTTTAGTACTTATTCTGGAAAAAAAAGTTTTTAGAAGAGCAATATATCTAAATTTTCCTCAAGAAGTTACGAAGTCCCTGTAATACAGTGAAAAAGTTCTTGAATTTGTTGCTTTAGTAATCGTAACGCATTTATTTTTTTATTACTATTATTATTAAGGGTCTAAAGCACGAAGTGCTATTTTTTTATTATTTTTATTCTCGTGTTTTCAAGTTTTTGTGCGCTTCGAAAACGACTCAAGTCAGTACAATATGAAAAAAAAAAATTCGGACTAGGTAAGCTATGAGGTGATTTATTTCTCTACATGTAATACATGTTTACGGCATCATAGGAACTGTTTTGATCCCTTGGATCTAATTATTTGTGCTCTGCGTTTTAAAAAACTCGCTGCAGAACATTGTACTTTCCTACCGGAATCTGTCCTATATATACAGACATTGGCAAATCATTGACCAGCACCGGCTAGTGGACAGCGTTGTCCTCGGCAGTAGTACGGACTTGTTGGGGAGTTAAGGAAAAACGTAATAGCACTGCTGTTCGTGATTCAGTGCAGAAATGAATTTCAAATAACAGAAGACACGTATTCCCTGTTAAATAACGTAACATGCATACATAGGGATTTTTATAACATCACACCCACTGACGGAAAGTTTCATCATAGCCGATGTTCCGGTCGTTATTGTTGTTTTCCTGCTTGGAAACTGAGCAGTTTGTATTGATAATGCAGTCCATGTGTGTATGTTCTGGGAGAGATCCTTCGTTGCTGTTGCCGAGTGGCGCCTGTATACTGCAGGGACCACGTAAGGCGGTAGGACAATTCCAAGGGCCCCTGAGCGACAGTGACATAACTGGATTGATCGCAGTTGAGGGCTCAGTATAATATGCCTTCAGGAGGCCCAAATCTGTAGTAGCATTCTTGGTACTTTGTCCGCGTGGTGTATTTTCAGAAGACTTTTCTAGGCCCTACCAGGACCTCCCCCCACCCATCTACTCTATGAGACTGTCCTGGTAAAGAGGAGCTTCATCAGTGGAGGTCTCCTTTCTTTCCAGGACATTTTAAGACACAGCCATAGGTTCAGCCTGCTAACTTAGAGGTTATTCATGGACACTCATTATTGCAGTGTTGGCTTTATACTTTTTTATGTTTGCACATTTGTATATTGTAATTATTCACATCTTCATATTTTATTTATATGCACAAAGTTCATTTTATGTACATGAACAACTGTACATTTTATTTACTCACAGTAACATCGGTACATTCATGTTATTTATTTACATCTGTACATATTATATACACATTGGTATGTTTAATGATTGATTTGTACCTTTATATATACCCATATTTATTCTGCTCCCTTTCCTCTGTCTGTCTCTGTTTTTACCATCTGAATCTGCGCCACTGTAACATCTTCATTCGCCTCTTGGCACCATCAAGTAGCGTCTCCCCTAATCTCTGGCCTCATGTGTTTCACAGACCATCTGTGAGCGGCATCCCGTCGAGCCCCAGAAAATGACCACCATGCTGGGGGAGCCGCCCCAGGGGAATCACTCCTATCCGGAGGCCAACGAAAGCTGCCGCTTCGACGAGGAGTTCAAGTACATCCTCCTGCCCGTCTCCTACGGCCTGGTGTTCATCATTGGGCTGGCGCTCAACTCGGTGGCCCTGTGGATGTTCCTGTTCCGGATGCGGCCGTGGAGCGGCAGCGCCGTGTACATGTTCCACCTGGCACTGTCCGACACGCTTTACGTGCTTTCCCTGCCCACGCTCATCTACTATTATGCCAACCGCAGCCACTGGCCCTTCGGGGTGGTGCTGTGCAAAGCAGTGCGTTTCCTGTTCTACGTAAACCTCTACTCCAGCATCCTGTTCCTCACCTGTATCAGCGTCCACCGCTACCTGGGCATATGCCACCCCATCCGCAGCCGTGCCGTGCTGAAGCCACGCCACGCCCATTTCACATGCGGCCTGGTGTGGACGGTCGTCACCATCTGCCTCGTGCCCAACCTCATCTTTGTCACCACCAGTGTCCGGGACAACGACACTCTGTGCCACGACACGACTCTGCCAGAGGACTTTGAGCAGTATGTGAACTACTGCTCGGCCGTCATGGTCCTGCTCTTTGGCGTCCCCTTTCTGGTCATCATGGTATGCTATTGCCTGATGGCGTGGGCACTCTGCCAGCCCAGGCGCGGCCTGTCCTCCAACCAGAAGGGGGCAGCCTCACGCACAAAATCCATTAAGCTGATCGTGGTGGTACTGGTTGTGTTCGCCATATGCTTTGTGCCCTTCCACATCACACGGACGCTTTACTACACGTACCGGGTGCTGAACGCACAGTGTGCCGTGCTTAACATCGTCAACTTCGCCTACAAGATCACCCGGCCACTAGCGAGCGTCAACAGCTGCATTGACCCCATCCTGTACTTTCTGGCTGGAGATCATTACCGCTCCAAGCTGCTGAAGGCCATCAACTGGCGGAGGCAGGCAACCAAGCATTCCAGCAATGGTACCCTGCCCCAGCCAGCCATTAACAATAACATCGCCCTCAGCCAAACAAACCCATACTTCAGAGCTGCAGAGGACCACTGAGCGGTAGAGCTGGTTGGCGCATGTGGCACCACGACGCTGGGTAGATCTCAGATCTCTCAATCCACATATTCCCAACATTCCCTGATCTGGGGGGGGGGGGGTTAAATCACTCACAATGCCATGTGCTCATGGTGCTTCGTTACCAAGTGAGTCAGGAAAAGGCAAAATCCACGATTGAGGCACCAAGGAAGCTGACCCCCCCAGGAAGCCCTCCTTGGACGATGCTGAATCATAGAATGGGGCCATTGAATGTGTTCTGAGTGTTTCTGAGGAGCAGTGTGTCACCCATGATGAGGAATCAAACGTCACCTCCACGTGTGAGAGGACTGGGCTCTGCAGAAATGTGATCTATTTTTCCAATGTTCTTCTGGCGGTGAAACCCTTAAGCTGAATTTCTTGGCCTAACGCAGACCGACATAACAGACTCTGCAACTTGGAGACACAGCCTGTTTATCCCATGCCGAGGAGGAGGCTCCTTACAGGATGCTCTGTGATTTTCAGTTATGATATGGTGTAGGACTCAGTGAAGAATGCAGTGTAGGAAATGTGATAGGTGCAGTATAGGTCAAGTGATGGACACCGTAGGATCAAGTGATGGAGTATAGGATGTGCTAATAGACACAGTGTAGGACATAGTGCGGGGGTGGGGTCTGCTTTATTTTTCCAGTTCCATTGAGGCTTATTTCATGCTCACATCCAGCTGTTTCCTGTGCAGGAGTCACACAGCTGTTTCTATCTGGAAATGTAGGATTTCTTAGGGGACCCTGAAAGGATTATATTTCGGAGACAGAGCCAACCAAGCTGGAGATGACTGATATAAAACTTAGCACAACTGCTTTGAAACAGAAGGGGACTCTTCTCCATGGACCATGTCAGATCACATGATACATGATCACATGATCAGTGCCAAGTAACAGTTGCAGTGTTGGGCTGGATGCAGAGAGATGGCACAGTGATGGAGGGTGGTGGGGGTGGTCAGACAAGATCTGCACTGTCCCACATCCCATTTGATTACTCTCTGTGGTAGTGTATATTAGCTTCTTTGGAAGTTCATGCAAAGAACCTGAACCCTAAACTGGTAGCCTTCAGAGATGACGTCCACTCTAGCCACCATACTCGGTGGCTGATGATGGTTCTGACATTCTCATCCCTTCTCTGTCCAGGAAATTGACCCAACATCCTCAATGCTGTCCCATTGTGCCCAAATTAGTTCTATGATAAGACCAACAATCAAAGATAGGACCTCTCAGGACAAAACAGGGAAGTCAGGGGGTGTGATCTCCATCGTCATGACGACTGATATGACTCATGGGGAGGGGGGGGGGGGGACAGAACCAAGAGGCAGCTTTGTGAGGAGGCCCACCACCATACTCCAGCCTGTATGACTCGCGGGCAAAAATGCAGATCCCTTCCTGTTGGGAATATGGAGATTGTCACTGCAGTGAAACTGTTCCAGACGGAAACCTGAACCACTGAGCATCAGTATCAGTCGGCTCTCCATTCCCAGCCCACCTCACTTTGGCACTTACTGTTTATTGTTCTTCACTTTAGTTGTCATTGACAACAGAGATTGTAACATAGATATTTATCTACAAATGCCTTGTTGCTATCGGCAACTATATTGGAAAGGGCACTATATAAAAATTACTATTTATAGTGAATAATGACTGCTACCGAGAGCTTAATATACTCTTATAAGAGTATAATATAAGAATACTCTAATATAAGAATCTGCATTAATCTTAGAAATAAGACTCATGTACATAGCGGCTTCAAGGATACCTGTGAAAAGACATTCATTGCAAAATGCAAAAGTGCACTGTCTGCGCACTCTTGTGGTCAATTGGGGGAAATACAGCCTCCAAGTGCCGATTAGGAACCATCTTCTTCAGCTTGGAAAAATGGCATGAAAATTTCCAAAGTTCATTCTCAATTTCCCTGTAGATTTATGCGTGTATTAAAGGATTATATTTTTTAAGACATATTTCCAATTGTTTTATTCTAGTGACTCAGTTTAACCTGAAACACTGTATACGTGCATACTTATGGAAGTAAATGTAATTATCTAAAATGATAAGCACAAAAACTAAAATGTGTTTTTATTAGAATATGATATGATGTTACAGTAATAATGTAATTAACAATACCACCAACATGCATACTGACAGAAGACTTAGCTAATGGCTAACATGTTAAATTCACTTTACACTATTACTACACTTTTTGAATTGCTTATTTTGCATTCTTCTGACTTACACTAACTTATGTAAGTTATGTCTTAATTTATTTACATTTACACAGGGGCATTGCTAGACATAAAGCTCTGCTGAGGTATGGCTCCTGCCCCCCCATTATCCATATGATTTTTGAAAGTTGATCACGAGATCCTACTGGGTCACGTGACCCCAGGAAAAAGGGTCTAGTGATGCCCATCCATTTATTTAATCTTATATTTATATCTTATTGTTTTTTAAAATTTCATTTGCCCTAACCCCGACAGACAGATAGCTAATTACATTTTGCTGGAGGAAGCTCAGTTTACAGTAGCCCAATGCACAAAAAGACATTTAGACATTCATTGACAGCAAAATAAATAACAGAGAACAGACAATAAAGAGTTAAACAAAGAATGTCAGAAAAAAAATATCTATCATGACCTGTTTGGTCTATCCCCAGTATGGCCAGCAGGGGTCACTCCTGGCCCTTCGGAACCCTCTTAACTCATTTCAGCTGTGTACTGCTCGTCAGTCCCTCATTAGTCCTACAAGCCACCCAGGTCTGTGTTCCCCGTTCTGTCATTGTTCTCTGTCGTTTCCCCAGTTCCTCACCAGGTCCATGCAAGGTTCTGTCCTATTCCATGTATTATACTTCGAAGCCTGCTTTGGGGGAATTCCCCATTTGCAACTGCCGTAAAAACATAAGAAACTTACAAACGAGAGGAGGCCATTTGGCCTGAGGTTCTCTTCACCTACCCTCACCTTTGGAATGTAACAGTATTGCACTCAAATAGTATTGCATAGTGGGTTGTACAGTAAACAATGTATGTTCTGTGAGTTTACCTTCTGCTTCATTCCAACAGTTGGCCACCAACCTCATAGATGGAAGTGGTGTGGTGCCAATGCAGTGTGCATCATATTCAGTGAGAGGATACCAGTATCAAAAAGTGAATGGGGAACAACAGAAATGGGTCTGCACAGAAAACTGGGGCACTAAGGGCCCTCCAGGTACTTGATGGGAAGCTTCTGCTCATCCAGACACATGTTGACCTTTAATTGGACTGAAGACTAACATTGAATCCCATGTTCATGGCAATTGCAGCTCTTTCTCTTTATGATGTCCCTCTAGACTTACAGGCCCAATCTTTGATTGCAGTCCTAGGTGACTGGTGCGTGCCTGATTTGTCTCCAGCAGTGTCACTCACACATTGGTTAGCGACGATTCTGAGATGGAGGGAATCGCAGTTAAACCTTATGGGGGAGGGATCCTTCCTGATTCAACACAGTGGGGAAAGGGGCTAATGTGGCTGGGATGGGGTCTTGCAGGATCCGTGATTCAGATCCCTGTCCTGCTCTGGTCCATGTGTCATTTATCCATTCATGTCTCTGGGCAACCCATCCCCTGTTATGTCCCAGGTTTGTTAGTTCCTAGTCTGTGTTCTTGGTTCTTGTTCTGCATAGCTCAATGGGCTGTGTGTGTGGTTATGAGGGAGGCTGATCTCCCACCTGTGGTTTTAGACTGGCCAACCTCAACTACTTACAATTTAACATTAATAAATTTGTTATATACCCCTGTATACGTTGGTGCTTTTCCTCTTATAGTTTCTTGTGTTTGCTCCTTATCTCCTGCCTGTAGTTATGCACTGTACCCATGTTTCCAGTCTTACCTGGTGTTTGTGTCTGTAGTGATTCTTGATTAAGCTCACGGTTTTTGTTAGTCGTAGCCCTTAGTCTTCTGTAGTACACCCTCCCATCCCTTGTTGAAGCCCTCGTATGTATATATACGTGCCTGCCCTTGCCCCATTTCCTCTGTTGGTCACTGTGTGTCTGCAGCTGTTGTTGCCCTGTGTTTGTTGCTGTTTATCGTGGTTGTTCATGTGTTGCGCCCTCCCTTAGTTTTGTCATTCACCTACTTTGTTTTTGACCCCCTTTGTGGTCTGCTTTTTTTTTCAAGTTCTAGTATTCTTATTTTGTAAGCCACAATGTGGATTGTTTTTCCTTTAACATGCCCATCCGTAACACATGTAATATCTGCCTCTTATTTACAGAACTGGCTAATTTACCAGTACATTTTAACTGCTGGTGATGTACCACATTGTGAATCTGAGACAATATTCACACTGGCCCATGAAGGTATTGCAATATTAGCCTTTTAACATGACAGATGATTTCAAATCAAAGTCCAGACTCATTTTATGACAGGATTTAATCATCAATTTTACTGTCTTTTATGAAACGGTCCAAGATATGTGCATTCATCAAGCTCCTGTTACCTATTCAGGTAACAGGAGTTCAAGGGCCGAAAGCAGGGAATAACCCACCCATTTGTAGGACACACTCACACCTACAGGTAACTCAATTCATGTTTTGGGGATTGTGTGTGTGTGTGTGGGGGGGGGGGGAGGTGACATTAGTACACAGAGGAAAGCCCATGACGACTTGGGGAGAGCATGCAGTCAAGGTGGAGACTTCAGCTCTAGTCCTAGAGGTGTGAATGCTAAGCGCTGTACCACTGCACTGTCATGCATAATTCCATATTTTAAATTTAATTAAAAGGTTCTCACACACACGGTTTTAAATATGCTAAGTGTGATGTACCAGTAAATATCTTTTTGTAATATTTGCTTTTCCAGTGTACAAGTTAGTCCACGATACAGAGCTTTCTAACTGACCAGACTACTGACGCTCTGGTGACTAGCTAATCACTTTTCCTGCGTGTAAATGCTGTGATCTGCACGTCCATCCGTCCGTTTCCTGTATCGGCTTATCCTGCGGGGGTACGTGGTCCGTATCAGTGAAATAAATGTTTTTCGTGACGTATTTTCAAACCGAAACTTTTTACGTAAAGCATCATTACATATGAAAGAGGCAGATTTGATAATACGAAAGGGTGTGATAACACCCTGGGCAAGAAAAATTATTTTATACGCGACAAAGTGTAGATTTAGATTTAAACCTGGCAGGAATAATAAAGACGGTGTCGGCGCCAGAACAATTCTAACGACTGGGGGTCTGCGATCGGAAGCCACGCTTCTTCTTTTAAAATGAAAAATAAAATTCAACTAAAATAAATGACGGTGTCCTTATTGGGCGGGATTTTGAGATCCTCAAAAGCTCTCTCTTGGTGGAGGGGCATGGCCCGCGAATGCCCTGCATTAAGATCTCAACTAATTATTCCTTTCTCAATTTATAAATAAAATTGAGTATAAAGCAGTCAGACGGTTCGACGGTTTTTAAGTTTTACAAAGCCATTAGACTATTTGATGTGGCTGGATTGCAAGTAAATTAACATTTACATGAATGTGCACGTGGAGTTTTGTGTAAATGGTTTTGTGTGTGCCCTACGGCGGGATGGCGCCGCTTCCTTAGTTATTCCTTGCCTTGTGCCTGTAGTTTCCCGAATAGGCCCTGGATCCACGCATCCCAACACAGGACAAGCCGTTATAGAAGATTGATGGATAAACAATCACCATTCGACAATAATCAATTGCCCTGGAACGAAATTTAAACATGCCCGAGAAAACAATTGTGATTTTACTGCCAGTGAAACCCATAAACCATTATTAACGCCTCTTCGTACAGTAACCTAAATATTTGTGATAAATCTTTACTCCTGTTTAATATTGCCGGTGTACTTACATTTTCTGTAGTTGTTACGACATTAATCATACTTGCTTTTGGTAAAAGATGACAAAACAAATATAAAATTAGACTACTGTTTTAAAAAAAAAAAACGAGGCCCGTGTTAAAAAAAATATCAAAAATCTCCAGGATGATCAAATATTTGACACCTATTTAATGGCCAGCGTGTTAATGGGCTGGTAGCGCCATTGCGGGCAATCGCTATAATCATTAACAGGTGAGAAGATCTGCGGGGCTCCACTGAAACACTCTCCCTGAACATCGGATTAAGTGTTTAACAAGAGTTTATGCTAATCGTCGGCGCATACAGGAATCACGATGCCTCGATGCAAACGCCCGGTGTGGATTTTAGGCAGTCAAACCTTGTAATAGCATTAATTTCACTATATTGCATTACCTTCTCATAGCCTATCAAATATAAATGCATCATCTAAGCGCTGCCCCGGGATCTTAACGTGTCTCGGACGTCTTACCCAGCAGACTATTCCCACTGACAACAGCGGTATTTTCTGGTGCTGTAGGGAACCGATTGCACCACTAGGTGGTGTGAGTGGCTTTTAAGATCAGGTTATTCCTACTCCCGATCGGAAACATTCCAGTTTCAGTCAATTTAAATGTAATTTAGTATACTTACATGGCAATTATGTAGTAAGCTATTTCTCCAACAGAGGATTACAAATACACCGTGATTGCACGTCTAACTTAATCAGGTTACCTGGTATTGAAAAATAGCGATGCAGAATAATTTAGCGCTATTACTATTTCTGGCCCATAGACAATAAATAAGTTCGCAGCAAGCACGCAAATTTTCGGAACAATTAAAGTTTAGTTAGACCTAGTTGATTTAGAAACGGAAAAAATGGACTTTAACTTAATTACAGAAACGAAGAGGAAATTTGTTCTATAATTAGGCTGCGTAATATAACATTTTGAGTCTTTGTGGAAAATATTCAGCATTTCATCTTATTCTTACATCAGACTTTATCATGCAGATGGTACAAAAATGCCGATTAACTGACTTTTCGTAAAAATGTGTTTTTAAGTCATACCAGTTCCCTAAAACAGGATATTTATGGAGACAATACACTCTGAATTCGTAAAATCAAGTCTTAAAGTTCTGCCACTATGTTTGAATGTATCCGAATAGAGACTCAGTGAGTGCGGCTTTACTCGCTTTCGGATTGTACGGCGAAGCGAAAGGCGGCCGCTGATTGGCTGCGGTGCCGCTCCTCGTTACGCCGTCAATCACATCACACGCCGGGCTGCTATTAACAGCTGAGCTCGCGGGACAAGTTTGCGGAGTTTTGTTTCAGGGTCCAGCAAGGTGCCGAGTTGCTAGGTCGTGTTTATCCTGGTGCAGCGAGCTCAAGGCGCTTCACATTGCTCCGTTTTTAAGTTTTAATTTAACTTTTTCCTTTATTAAAAGGGTGATCCAGCCCTTAAAGAACAGCTAAATGTATAACGTGATGGAAAGCGAGATAAAGACGCAGCCCAACGCAGGCGGCAAGAACAGCGGGGACAGCGACCAGGACCGGATTAAGCGGCCAATGAATGCTTTCATGGTGTGGTCCCGGGGTCAGCGCAGGAAAATGGCTCAAGAAAATCCCAAAATGCACAATTCGGAGATCAGCAAGCGCTTGGGCGCCGATTGGAAACTCCTGACCGATGCTGAGAAACGACCCTTCATCGATGAGGCCAAGCGCCTACGGGCCATGCATATGAAGGAGCACCCGGATTATAAATACCGACCACGCAGGAAGACCAAGACCCTTCTTAAGAAGGACAAGTACTCCTTATCCGGTGGACTCCTAGCGCCAGGTGCCAGCGCCGTGAACAGCGCCGTCTCCATGGGACAACGGATGGACAGTTATGCTCACATGAACGGCTGGACCAACGGTGCCTACAGCCTTATGCAGGACCAGCTTGGCTATTCCCAGCCGCCCAGCATGAACAGTCCGCACCTCCAGCAGATGCACCGGTACGAAATGGCTGGCCTCCAGTACCCCATGATGTCCTCCGCCCAGACATACATGAACGCCGCGTCCACGTACAGCATGACCCCCGCGTACGTGCAACAGACCTCCAGCGCTATGGGTTTGGGATCCATGCCCTCTGTGTGCAAGACCGAGCCTAGCTCACCTCCACCCGCAATAACCTCGCACTCGCAGCGGGCTTGCCTGGGGGACCTGCGGGACATGATCAGTATGTACCTCCCTCCGGGTGGGGATGGAGCAGAGCACCCGGCTTTGCAGAGCAGCAGGTTACACGCTGTCCACCAGCATTACCAGAGCTCAGCTGCCGGCGTTACGGCGACGCTCCCACTCACCCACATCTAAAGACTCCGCACCTCCAGTACCTGAACTCTTAAACTCTGAACTGCTTTGGAGATGGTTTTTAATCCCGTTGAGTGTGTTAATGGTGTTCATCCGTGCTGCCCATGAACTTTGGAATCCAGCGGTACCTCCCTGGGGGAAGTCGAACTTGTCTGTCAAAATGAATTGTAATGTTGTTACGGGAAGGATGGTGTCTCTCGGGGGCATTTTGCTTTCGGTAGTTTTGTGATGAGGGAGTTTACCACTGTTCACGCATGTTTGTCTCGACAGTACTCCGCCTGGGTGTACACCGCTGTGTACTGTCAGTTTTTATTAACTAGTTTTTTAAACGAAAGCGCCACGAGAGTCGTTTAATTTATAGTATTTTTTTAAACTTTGTAAATTTCGCCGTGCTCCTGTTTTAACTTGTCTGTGATATTTTTCACGCGCTTATCACAGGTTTGGAGACATTGCGGCTCCGATTTCTTCATGTTTGAAGACCTTTCTGAAATGAATAAATTTGTACAAAATCATGTCCTGCTTTCTCCTTGCGGCCTATGTGATAATAGCTTCAGTGTCCGCGATGACCCGGGTTTATTTCTGCAAATCGACGATGTATAATACCACTGTGGTGTAGGTCTTTCCCCCTTTTCATTTGTCACAAGTTAAGCGGATGTGCTTCGTTTTCATCCCCTCCGTGGTTACTAACGTATCTGATGTAATTGGAAACATTAAATTGTTAAATATAAATATACAACGCTGCTGGGATATAAGTCCGGATCGATCGATCTAAGAACGTGTAATTTTAAGGTATTATCGAATCATATAAAACGACATACGGGTACAAACTTCACCCGTATATTAACGGCAGGTGAAGATGGGTTTTGTAATTTCTTTGATACGCTGTGCCGCCTGTAGGTTTAGACTTAGGGTGTGAATCTTACAAAAGGTCTTCACTTATTGCGATGGGATTAATAGCCGTGCGCGTCAAAGCACATTTTCACCTGTCCGATAGCCCAGTGATGTAGTTTGAGGTCGGTTTTAGATAAACTTATTTACAGGTTGTGAAGACCGAGTCTCGAAGTTTATGTTCCTGAAATCACGCCTGCTTCAGTAAATCTGATATTTTCGTATTTCTTCTTAAAGTATTAATGGGGCGCATTAATGATTTGCTAAGTTTTGTTTGTAATGTAATGTTTTATATGAGAAGGAAGCCGAAATTTATTAGCCTATGTTCTTGGTTTTAAAAAAATGGGGGGTTGGGTCCAAAGATCTTGGCTTATTTGTAGACATGTAGAGCTTTCCGCGTGTTTGAAAAACCCCTGAGACATTGCGTTGCGAATGTGGGCTCCGTGGGAGACCGTGCTAAACATGCTGATATCCCGCGTGTCCCTTTTTCAAACAGTTGAGCGCCTCTTTTCAGCTTGCTGGGAGTGACTTTTATGGGGGGGGGGTTCAATTCCGTGCCATCTGTCAGCGCTGTCCGCAGTTCTGATACATCATACGCTCTGTGTCCAGCCTCACAGATAACCTTCCTGTTGACATTTTGTTCTCTTAGTTCATGGGGTGTCTGAGGGCAGGAAATGAGTGGGGTACCATGCACCATCCATCAAGATGACAAACCCCATCCATTTTACAAAACTTCACGCTCGTACACGATGGGCAATTTAGAAAGACCTGTTCACTTAACCGCATGTTCTTGGAGGAAACTGGAGAAATTGGAGGAAACGCACAGCAAACACAGGGGGAACATGCAACTTCCACATGGGGATCAACCAAGCAACCGTGAGGCTGTGAGACAACAGTGCGACTCACTGAGTGACAATATAGTTTTCTGTCACACTTTATCTGTAGCTAAATAAAATTTACTAAAATGCAGACGGATACAACACCACAATAAGATAGAATCTGGTCTTATTCTACTTGTAGGTTTTAGACAGGGAAAGATCAATAACAACGATAATCCTTACTTGCTTCAAAGTGAAATTTAAGCTGCAGTTTTATTTTATGGCAACTTGAATTCTCAACAAATTGAGTGTTTTTCCCCAAATGTTTATCTTTTGCACCCCCCCCCCCTCGAGATTTTATCATCCAACCTGTTGGCTTTAAAAAGAAAAAGTCTAAGAACATTTCATTGAATGAGTGTGACCCCTTAATAATATACATTGTAATTTGGTCAAGAAGGACTAATTGGTCTCAAATTGAACTGGATAAGTGCAGAAGAGGGATGCTATGAAGGTTGACTTCATTCAAATAATAGGGCATTGAGGCACATTTAATGATGAGGTACTCTGGTCATGGAGGCGTAAGGATAGAGGAAAAGAAAGAAAAAGAGCAGGAAAAGAATTTGGAAATGGGAAAGGGTAGAGTCTGGCCTTGGGCATCAGGGTTTGGGAACTGTAACTGGAGGGGTGGGGGGGTCTGGGGCTCAAGTGCAGGGAATCACTGTATCTTTCACTTTGGTCTAGGTCACTGTTTCCCAACCCAGTCCCAAGGGCCCCAACAGTCCTGTGTGCTGGGTCAAGAAAAACAGGTGCAGAACAAACACTTGCCTTAAATATTTGTGAAATAAATCTCTGAAGCTAAATCACTCTCTCCGTGTAGACGGCCGAAAATGGTATTTTGCCAGGAGTTTCAGAAGAAACATGACTGTATATGAGATGATGAGATCACACAGTTTACATTGTATGTATTTGCCATTGTAAGTGTGAGGAAACTTTGGAGTCAGAGCACAGGCTCTGGCAGCACCCCAGGAGCAGCCATGGTTATGGGCCTTGCTGGTGATTTGATTACTCTGCAGGCCATGGGATTCAAACACATGACCTTTATCACTCAGCCACATATCCCCAACCTACCTGTGGTTTCCATAAATTCATCCACCCATCCCTCGACTTCCGTAACATCTATCTAGTGATTTCCTTGTGCTGGAATTTCTCCAGTTCCAGCTCGCTTTGAAAATGTAACCAGTTTGAGAATAAAGCCTCCTCTGATGTAGATGCCACAATATCCTCCTGAGACCCAAGGAAAAAGAATCCTTCAGATTCAGGTTAATTGTGATTTTCTATGTCTTTGGAGGAAATAAGACATCTTTTTTCAAATTTATCCTTATTTTTAATTTCACAACATGTTCTCTTTAGTGTACAACAGGAATAAATATGTTTACTTACATCAGTGAAAAGATATATGCAAAAACAAAATGTCCACTGCAATGGACATAAATGAATGGGTGGGATCTCAGGAAGATACGCAGTGTTTCTTACAGCTTTCCGGTTACACAGTGGAGAGTGCAAGCAGGGTGAGATGGATGGCATGCAGTTCAGAAGCTGACCAAACAGAGGCTTTCACAGCACTGTTGCCCCATTTGCAGAAGATGTGTGTGTGTGTGTGTGTGGGGGGGGGGGTTTCCCACTGAGTTCTGATGACCTTCCCAGTGCCTCATGCTCTTCCTCTATGCTTCTCCTTGCTGGGCAGGGAGGAGCTGCTGAAGTGAAACCCAGCATCCTTTTAAGTTTCACCAAGGCTTATCATCCCCGTCTGGAGGATCCCAAGGGCGAATAGGGTGGACATGGCGGCAAGACTGTCATAACCCTGATGTCTCAGGCTGATTATAGTTGCAGCTGCTTCACAGAGGCCCCTGGCACTAACGTCACAGTGAATGGAATATTAGTTCACAATTCAAGGGTCTTGATTAAATGTGTTTCTGAAAGTCATGTTTTAGGATGTTGGTTTCCTTTGATGTACGATTCGAGGTTCGCCATCGGCCATTCACAGGCAGCGGCAGCATGGAGAGATCCCGTCGCCTTCCCTGCCTTTGTGATCCGCGAGTGTTTCCAGCTGCTGTCGACATGCCGGCAGATTATTATAGATGATATGACGCACAGGGCGCAGCGATAAAAAACAGGTTTCAGGGCTCCGGTTTCCAGACCAACCTGTACAGGTAATTAGAGAAGATTTTTCTTGTAGGCCCGAAGCTATGGGTGGATTCTCTGTGCAGGAGGGGAATCACAACCCCCCACCCCTGCTAAACAGGTCAATAGGTGCATTTCTACTGTATAGAACACGCACACACCACCCCCTGCTGCATTAGTCTTAGAGGGCGCTGCGGGGGGGTGGGTGGGCGTGGCCAGGCCGGGGACAGCTGGGGCGTCATGGTCGTCATGGCGGCTCTGCTCTGATATTACTGTGAGGGGGCTCACCTGCCTCATTCTGCCCCCTGTTGGAGGAGCTGCTGTGGCATATTGTGAATCGTCTCTCTTTGACTGTCCTCAGCCTGCTTTACAGTCATCTGTTCCTTAAAGGCCAGACCTTGCAGAGGAGAGCCATGTTCCCCTACACTGCTGTGCTTTGCTGTCGCCTCTGTGATCAGCACCTCTCCTCTCCTACAAGCCAGCTTCTCCTCGCTTGTGTACCTGGTTACTCACTGGAAACTCAGCCCAGCTGCAACTATGCCTGGCCGACTCCTTGACAGCCGTATGTTTGTGATGTGCTTTATGCCTCGCTTGTGTTCGACAGAATAAATGTGTGTCCCAGTCTGTCACCTAGCTTAGGGGTTAAGCGGTGGGGGGGGGGTGGGGGGGGGGGGGGGGGGGGGGGGGGGGGGGGGGGGGGGCGGCGCGGATGTATGGGGCAAAACACGGCTCTCCCCTGAGAGGAATCTGTGGAGGAATCCTGAAGGTCTCCTATTGGTTAGTCCTGACCACACCTACTACGCTGTCCCTAGACTATACAGTTTGCTAAAGGCCCGAGGCATCAGCTGTAGTTCTGCTTTTGTGAAGACTGATCATGTGACCCCGTAACACGTGTAACGCAACATGTGCTCACTGAAGAAGCCTTGGCTTTCACCAGTCAACCTGTTAATCCCCTGCCTGGTCTGTTCCTGCTAATGAGGTGACCTGCTGGCGATCCTGTAAGCCCGGCCCTGCACAGTAGCTGCAGGTAGCCAGGAACGAGGGCCCCTTGCACTGCTAATGGCTCTGCCAACGGGCCCATCCAGGGGTGACCTATTCTTATGCGGGTTGAGGTGTCAAGGGACGTCGTGACACATCACGAGAGTGGCAGAACGCGAGGACAAAGGCAAGGTGATGGCTGCAGGGTAGCTCCTTGTATCAGAAGGCCACGCAGTCATGTGACCATGCCGGCCATGATGGTCCCTCAGCTCTGCTGGAGACGACGTTCATCAGGCTGAATCTCATTTTCTGCCCCGTTTTTCCTTCCGTGAAAATCATTTTGGTCTTAGTCCCTAAAATTACAATGTGAGGGGGCCTTTCTCCACGCCCCTGCCCCCCTGTGACCCCCACTGGCCCGGAGTTTCACACCCCAGGCGTATAGCTGCTCCTCAGCCACCCAGGGGGCGGCCTGGCCTCGGCACTGAGCCGTGACACCAATCAGTAGCGCCAGCAGCGGAGCTTTTGTCATGCTAACGTGACGGGGCTCCCCCCTCCTTCTCATGCCCCATGCTCCTCGCCTCCTGCTCTATACTACCTCCCTTCTATCCCTCATTCTCATGCCCCCCACTTTTCGCCTCCTGCTCTGTGCTGCCTCCCTCCCATTCCTCATTCTCATCTGCTCCTCGCCTCCCAATCTGCTTTTCCTCCCTCCTCTCCCTTGTTCTCATCTGCTCCTCACTGCCTGCTCTACTTTTCCTCCCTCTGCCCTCATTCCAATGCCTGCACTCTTCACCTCCCAGCCTGCTTTCACTCCCTTCTCTCCCTCGTTCTTATGGCCCTCTTCTTCTCGCCTCCTGCTCTGTTTTTCCATCCTCCTGACATTGTCATGCACCCTCCTCCTCACCTCCTGCTCTGCTTTACCTCTCGTGCCGCGCTCATTCTCATAGCCCCCCACTACTCATCTCCTGCTCTGTTGTACCTCCCTCACTCTTCCTTAATTCCACTCTTACCCTTGGTCTGGGGTCTGGACGATGCCAAAATCCTAAGCACATAAGTCTAATGACACACTTGTTAAATCTGCATAAAACGTTACAGAAACCAGTAATATTCCTGCACAATATTATTATTAATAATAGAACAGCTATAAAACTCTAGTGAAGACCATAAAGTATAGCCCCCCCCCCCCCTCGTGATTAGAGGCCCCCCATTCGGGAGGGGGATGGCTTACCTTTGTGCTTCCTGCAGTTCCCAGGGTCAGTGGGAATCATTTCATATTCAAATGTACCAATCAGGGCTGACCCTGTGGGGGTGGGGGGGTCCCATTTATGACCCACAGGTCAGGGGGTCAAGAAAGTGATGTGAAATGTTGGGGTGGGGGTGTAGCCCAAGGTTTATAGGGGAACAGGAGCATTTGGTGACATGAACAAAGATGCCAGGTCATGTGATTGGGCCGCCCAGCCATATCTGAGAAATTTCATACGGTGCATCATGCAATGTCTGTGAAATGCATGTGATTTTCCCCATGTGTCTGTCTGCTGGATAAGAGTCTCCCCAGAGCTCCCATCATTTTCTCTCTGGGGTGTGTTTGGGAAGAGTAGTGCAGCTTTTCGCCCTGTAGGGGGCACCGAGGGGGAGCAGAGGGGGTTATTGTGAATGTGGGGGCGGGGGGGGGGGATGAGATCAGCAATTAACACAACGATAACCAAAGTTTGAAGTCCCAAACAGAGGGAGGTCTTAAGTGTAAATGCAGAACGTGGTGACTGATCGACGGATGACAATGATGGGAGACACAGAGGAAGAAAGCACAAGATGGAGCGAGACACTGAAGATGGAGGAAAGAGCCCAGCACCCCGAAAGGATCTGTGTCAGAGGAATAACGGCAGTGGGGAGGCCGGCGAGGCAGCCCCGAATGACTGTGAGAGTGGCGTACGGATTGGCCGCGCTGATCTGCACGCCGCCGGATGGCCTTCAGCTGCCCGCTGAGAAAATGGTGTCGTAATCAGGCATCGGTCATTCAGCCTGATCAAGTCTGCCACATCCTGCCCCCCAGCCGTTCCCCTCCCCTGCTCCTGTAAGGAGACGTTAATGAGAGTTTTTCCTGTGTGGGCTTTGGGGGTGGGGGGGGGGGGATGGGGGAAAGGAGCTG